>BLSH010145644.1:405091-463612 GCA_018402905.1 Glandirana rugosa | reverse complement strand
ATTGGCATTTATACAGCGATCAGTGCTATAAAAATGCACTGATTACTGTGTAAATGCCATTGGCAGTGAAGGGGTTAACCTGCAGGGGGCGCGCTAAGGGTTAACTATGTTCCCTGGGCGTGTTCTAACTGTATGGGGGATGCCCTAACAGGGGAAGGGAAGTTATCACAGCCTTCACGTAAAGGAAGGCTGTGATCACAGCCCTTCCCCCTCACACAGAGCGGAGGTCCGTGTTTACATACACGGACCTCCGCTCACTCGCTCCGGGGGGGCCATCGCGGGTAGCCGGCGGCAATCGAAGCCGCCGCACCTGCTCCCTGGCCCTCCCCGAACACAGTGAGCGCGCGGGCGCGCCTCCGGCGGCGCGCGCGCGCTCACAGTGCGCGTTATCGCAGCCGCCGTCGTATGACGGCGATTTGCGATAACGAACCACCTTGTCGCCGTCAACCTGCGGTTGGCGGTCGGCAAGTGGTTAAAGTGGTTGTAAACCCTCTACAACCACTTTAAACGACAGGTAAGCCTATAATCAGGTTTACTTGTAGGTACTGAGAATATCTCCTAAATTTGTACGGTTTAGGAGATAGTCAATGTATCAGCATGTGCCGACGTCATCGACACATGCACATTGAACAAATGGCCCCAAGGTGCCGTTTGTTCAGTGACTGTGCTGTAACCGGCGGCTCCCGTGCGCAGTGACGTAATCATGGCTGCGGCCAATCACAGCGCTAGAGCCCGCGCTGTGATTTGCCGGAGCCCGTGATCCCGGAAGAAGGCACAGAAGACATGTCGCCGGTCACAGCGCTGAGCATGCATACTAGCTCATTATGCCTTTGTCTTGCAGGTGTTTTTTTTTTTCTCCCGGCTTTTCTAACTCCCATTGAACAAGAAACTGTCATGGGGCATCATAAAATGTATAGACTAGCCTTTGACAAACTTTTTACTTAAAGTGGATGTAAACCCTCACATATACCCAGTGAAGTGAACAGCCATAGGTGATACACAGAGATGAAACAAGTCTCCCTACATAAGTTTTACATCTATATCTGCTTTCTTCACATATACAGGATTTGTTTCATCCCTGTGCAGCACCTGAGCTCAGTCACTTCACTGGGTATATGTGAGGGTTTACAACCACTTGATCAGGAACCCTTGAAATAACTTTCCAACTGCAAGAGCTTGACCAAGGTTCCAACACGTCTCCTCCTTAAAAAATGTGTGTGTGTATGTATGTATGTATGTGTGTGTGTATGTATGTATGTATGTGTGTGTGTATGTATGTATATATATATATATATATATATTCTCTCAAAAGTGAGTACACCCCTCATATTTTTGTAAATATTTTATTCTATCTTTTATGACAACACTGAAGAAATTACACTTTGCTACAATGTAAAGTAGTGAGTGTACAGCTTGTATAACAGTGTAAATTTGCTGTCCCCTCAAAATAACTGCTGACAACAAAAGTGAGTACACCCCAAATTTAAAATGTCCAAATTGGGCCCAATTAGCCATTTTCCCTCCTCTGTGTCATGGGACTCATTAGTGTTACAAGGTCTCAGGTGTGAATGGGGACCCTGAAACTGAGCTGCAAAACGGTGGCCAAGACCATACAGCGGTTTAACAGGACAGATTCCACTCAGAACAGGCCTCATCATGGTTGACCAAAGAAGTTGAGTGCACATGCTCAGCATCATATCCAGAGGTTGTCTTTGGGAAATAGACGTATGAGTGCTGTCAGCATTGCTGCAGAGGTTGAAGGGGTGGGGATCAGCCTGTCAGTGCTCAGACCATACGCTGCACACTGCATCAAATTGAATTACTGGAACCATGTCCTGTGGACTGGTGAGACCAAGATAAACTTATTTGGTTCAGATGGTGCCAAGCGTGTGTGGCGGCAACCAGGTGAGGAGTACAAAGACAAGTGTGTCTTGCCTACAGTCAAGCATGGTGTTGGGAGTGTCATGATCTGGGGCTGCATCAGTGCTGTTGGCACTGGGGAGCTACAGTTCATTGAGGGAACCATGAATGCCAACATGTACTGTGACATACTGAAGCAGAGCATGATCCCCTCCCTTCAGAGACTGGACTGCAGGGCAGAATTCCAACATGATAACGACCCCAAACACACCTCCAAGATGACCACTGCCTTGCTAAAGAAGCTGAGGGTAAAGGTAATGGACTGGCCAAGCATGTCTCCAGACTTAAACCCTATTGAGCATCTGTGGGGCATCCTCAAATGGAAGGTGGAGGAGTGCAAGGCCTCTAACATCCACCAGCTCCGTCATGTCATCATGGAGGAGTGGAAGAGGACTCCAGTGGCAACCTGTGAAGCTCTGGTGAACTCCATGCCCAAGAGGGTTAAGGCAGTGCTAAAAAATAATGGTGGCCACACAAAATATTGACACTGGGCCCAATTTGGACATTTTCACTTAGGGGTGTACTCACGTTTATTGCCAGTGGTTTAGACACTAATGGCTGTGGGTTGAGTTATTTTGAGGGGACAGCAAATTTGCACTATTATACAAGCTTACAACATTTACTCTCAGCTTCTTTAGCAAGGCAGTGGTCGTCTTGGAGGAGTGTTTGGGGTCGTTATCATGTTGGAATACTGCCCTGCGGCCCAGTCTCCGAAGGGAGGGGATCAAGCTCTGCTTCAGTATGTCACAGTACATGTTGGCATTCATGGTTCCCTCAATGAATTGTAGCTCCCCAGTGCCGGCAGCACTCATGCAGCCCCAGACCATAACACTCCCACCACCATGCTTGACTGTAGGCAAGACACACTTGTCTTTGTACTCCTCACCTGGTTGCTGCCACACACGCTTGACACCATCGGAACCAAATAAGTTTATCTTGGTCTCATCAGACCACAGGGCATGGCTCCAGTAATCCATGTCCTTAGTCTGCTTGTTTTCATCAAACTGTTTGTGGGATTTCTTGTGCATCATGTTTAGAAGAGGCTTCCTTCTGGGACGACAGCCATACAGACCAATTTGATGCATTGTGTGGCGTATGGTCTGAGCACTGACAGGCTGACCCCCCACCCCTTCAACCTCTGCAGCAATGCTTACAGCACTCATACGTCTATTTCCCAAAGACAACCTCTGGATCTGACACTCAGCACGTGCACTCAACTTCTTTGGTCGACCATGGTGTGGCCTGTTCTGATGTATGCTGTATGATCTTGGCCCCCGTGCTGCAGCTCAATTTCAGGGTCTTGGCAATCTTCCTACATCCTCGGCCATCTTTATGTAGAGCATCAATTCTTTTTTTCAGATCCTCAGAGAGTTCTTTGATATGAGGTGCCATGTTGAACTTCCAATGACCAGTATGAGAGTGAGAGCGATAACACCAAATTTAACACACCTGCTCTCCATTCACACCTGAGACCTTGTAACACTAATGAGTCACATGACACCAGCGAGGGAAAATGGCTAATTGGGCCCAGTTTGGACATTTTCACCTAGGGGCGTACTCACTTTTGTTGCCAGCGGTTTAGACATTAATGGCTGTGTGTTGTTATTTTGAGGGGACAGCAAATTTACACTGTTATACAAGCTGTACACTCACTACTTTACATTGTAGCAAAGTGTCATTTCTTCAGTGTTGTCACATGAAAACTTAGAATAAATGAATTTACAAAAATGTGATGGGTGTACTCACTTTTGAGATACTGTATATATACTGTAGGTAGTCACTGTTTTGTGTGAGTGCTAAGTGCATAGGGGAAAGCCTAGTTCTGAGTGACCAGTCCCTAAAGCCGGCATTGCATGGATTTCATATTGGCTGGTTCAGCGGGAACTTGGGCTACATGTACACCAATTGATCTATCGATCGCCTTGTGTACAACCAGCCTGTTGGTTTTTCCTGAACGACTATGTAGCCAGCACCACTGATCACTACATTCTCTGGTGTCTCCCACCTTCCACACTATACATTTCCTGTCAACTATCCCTTCACTATCCACATCAAGCATGTCAATCTCAAATGAACTAGTAGGCTTGGATTCAGTGGAATAAGACAGGGGTCAAAAATATTTATGAAGTTTGTGAAGTACATAAGGAAGACTAACTTTTATCAGCTGGGGAAGAGCTTGTGGCTCAATTTACTTTATTTTTTTTAATTGGCCCCCTTTGGAAGTAATTGGAGGTCGACATGTGGTCCAACAGCAGCAGTTTTAAATACCAGGTCTAAGTTATGTTTGCTGGAAATTCTTTCCTCACTATCCTCAGGGGCTTCTACTGCAGTTCTCCTCCAACTATTTGCATTATAATCAGATCATGTATATGCCTCTACACCCCACATTCCACCCAGATCTCTCTCCAAAATCCCTCTCCACAATCAATTCATCTGCTACATTCAGCACTGCATACTCTCCAATCCCCTGTACTTTGTATGGTAGCCATGGGGTTGCTGCCTTGTGTTTTTGTCTCTATCATTCTGCACTTCAAAAGGGGTTGTAAAGTTTCAGGCTGGATTCACACCATTGCGGTGCGAATTCCAGCCTGTCTGCTGCTGAGAAGGGGCGGAGCCACCATTCGGCGGCTCATGTCCGTTCTCGCAGCACATCAGCTGCTCGGGGAGGGAGGGGGGGGTACAGCGAGGAGGGGAAAAATCCCTGCAAAATCGCTGTTCAATGCGGAGCATGTCTGCGGGTTAGATGCGCTCCCATTGAACTCAACAGGCTGGGAATTCGCACCGCATTGCACAAAAAAATGTGCATTTTTTGTGCAATGCGGAGTGCGAATGCACCGCACATATGTGAACCGCACACATTGAAAACAATGTGTTTTCAAGTGTCCTGCGAATTGGATGCGGTTTAAGCAGCATCCAATTCGCATAGGTGTGAACCCAGCCTAAAGGTTTAAAAATGTTTAGGTGTCAGCATTGCCCCCTTACCTGAGACCTCAGTCTATCCAGTGCCGTGCACATCTGCAGATCTCTTCTCCCCTCACTCCCGGGTCTCGCTGGCTTTGCTGGGGCACCGAGAGCCATTGGCTCCCAGTGTTGTCAATCAAAGCCAGTGACGAGGAAGCGGGGGGGGGGCAAGTCCCACGTGTCTGTGTCAATGGATGCAGCAGAGGGACTTGGGTGCAAACATGCACAAGTGCCCCCATGGGAAGCGGCTTCCCATGGGGGCACTGGACAGAAAGCAGGAGCCAGGAGCGCCGATGGGAGGGGGGCAAAAAGAGGAGGTCCCCACCCCCTCTGTGCGATTCCATTGCACAGAGTAGGTAAGTATAGACATGTTTGTTATTTTATTATTTTTTTTAAATCTACCTTTGCAACCCCTTTCACATTCTTCACAATGGTATTTTTTCTGTCTTACGTTGTCTTTGTATACTATGCATATTGTTCCCTGGCTACCACAATAGATATTAAATGCCATCTCACATTTTATAAATATCCATGATTTTTGCATGTGCAAAGCCCTGTGCCTTTCTGCTAAGCAACGGCCCTATGAGAAATAAGTAAAGTCTGGTACAAATAGATGTACTATTTCTCCAATACTTCACAAAGGGTATGAATTGTTCTAGAAGATAGAAATGGCCGTCCCCCACCCAATCCCAGTCCATGATCAGTTCCCTCTCTGCCTCTTCTATTTTTACCCTCCAGTCCATGGCCAGATCCTCCCTGACATGTCTCCAATTGGAACACTATCAGGGGAGGGCTGGGCCAGGGGGCAGGGTGGCAATTGCCCCCCAGGCCACCCTAACTTACATTCAAAATGGCCGACAGCCGCTGCCCTCTCACACTTTTTTCTTCTTGTGAAGGAAGGAAGCAGGGGCCAGGGGTGCAGCCACCAACTAACTGCAGGCAAAGGGGGGGAGGGCACCCAGGGCTGGCTGTGCTGATGGGCACTGACGAGCCTGCATTGATGGGTACTGATCAGGTTGCATTTGATAGGCATTGGTGAGGCTGCATTGATGGGCACTGGTGAGGCTGCATTGATGGGCACTGGTGAGGCTGCTTTGATGGACACGGATGAGGCTAAGCTGATAGTCACTGATGAGGCTGCATTGGTGGGCACTGATGAGCTGCATTGATGCATTATTTTTGTTAAACCTCCTTTGTTGCTCTTAACATTAAATTATGTTACCACATTGTATCATATTTGTCTTGCTTCATAACATCAATATCCATTCTAAAACCAGGTGGGCATGGATGGTGAGCTGATTCGGTGGTTCAATGGGCCACTTGACTGGACTTGCCCCCCAGGCCTAAGGCTGCCAGCCCTCCCCTGAACACTATTGTCCATGATCAGATTCTGTTTTACCTCTTTCTCCCTCCGTCAACATCATCTTTCACTGCCCTCAACCATGTACCTTCTTCACCTATTTCCCCAATGATCCATGATCATCTGCTTCTTCTGTGCCCTGTCCACCATCAGATTCCACTTCTTGCTTTCTCTTCCCTCTATCCATAATAATCTCTTCTATGTTATCACTCTTTAACTTTCCCCTTGCCCTTGGTCAGCTCACTGTCTGCCTGCTCTCTCTTTTCCCCATGATCATGTCCTTTCTGCCTTTTCTTACTACCCAGGCTCTGCATCCTCACTCTTTCCCCTTCAAAAAGCTACTGCCCTGTCTTCTCTGCCTCCCCCAATGTCTATTCTCAACTGGCACTCCTCTACTCTTTCCTCTTTCTCACCTGCTATGGTCAGCTTCTACTTGCGGAACTAAACTCTCCTATCCTTTACACCAGTGGCAGCTGGTGAAATTTTAGGAAATCTTTTGACCCCTCCCACTTCTCATAAGACCCACCCTTATTGTTTCAACTCCTTGTGTCAGGAGTATACAGCCCAGCATCACCAGATAGGGTACACAGCATCACCAGATAGGAGTATACAGAGTCACCATATAGCAGTATACATAGCACCAGATAGAGGTATACAGAATGACCATATAGCAGTATACAGAGCCCCAGATAGCAGTATACAGTCACCATATAGCACTATACAGAGCCCCAGAAAGCAGTATACAGAGTCCCAGATAGGGTATACAGTCACCAGATAGGGTATACAGAGCCCCAGATAGGGTATACAGGGTCCCAGATAGGATATACAGAGCCCCAGATAGGGTATACAGGGTCCCAGATATGATATACAGAGCCCCAGATAGGGTATACAGGGTCCCAGATAGGGTATACAGGGTCCCCAGATAAGGGGTATACAAGGTCCCCAGATAAGGGGTATACAGGGTCTCCAGATAAGGGGTATACAGTGTCCCCGATAGGGTATACAGGGTCCCAGATAGGGTATACAGGGTCCCAGATAGGGTATACAGAGCCCCAGATAGGGTATACAGCAGTGGTTCTCAACTCCTGTCCTCAGGACCCACTAACAGGCCAGGTTTGCAGGATAACTGAAATATATCACAGGTGATATCATTTGCTGCTCAGTGATTGCACTATTCTAGTCTGCATCTCCCCAAGGTAATACTTAAAATCTGGCCTGTTGGTGGGTCCTGAGGACAGGAGCTGAGAACCACTGGTATACAGGGTCCCAGATAGGGTATACAGTGCCCCATATAGGGTATACAGAGCCCCATATAGGGTATACAGGGTCCCAGATAGGGGTATACAGGGTCCCAGACAGGGGTATACAGGGTCCCAGATAGGTTACACAGGGTCCCAGATAGGGGTATACAGGGTCCCAGATAGGGTATAAAGAGCTCCAGATAGGGTATGCAGTCAGCGGATAGGGGTTTGCGGCGCCCCCTCCGAAGTCGGGACAAGTCCCGCACTTGCCCCATCTAATAGGGAGGCAGGAGTTTGCAGAGATCGGCATGTGGCCAGCGGCTGTTGTATGCAGAGGCAGCACTTGCGGTGAGCATGCTGAAGCCTGGAGACTGGAGTTCAATCTGGAGACCAATCACCGCCATCTATTGGACGGCGGTGATTGATTGACACTACCAGGAGCCAATAGGCAGCTTGAGGCGCAGAGCAAAGCGCCTCAAAGCAGGATTAAACCCTGCCATTGAAGCGTGACGCCTGCAATCATGTGATTGCAACAAAGTCACACTTCCCATAGTGCACTGTGTCCGGCACCCAAACACAGTGCACTATGTTAATTTAAACAAACTTTTTGTTTTTTTAAAGGGGACTTTTTTTTGGGGGGGGGGGCGCCACTGCTTTACAGCCAAGAAAGCTGCCATCTTAGCCTCTGCTTGATCCACAGTTATCATGATGCTGCACATGTGATCGGTTATGACACCAGTCATCTGATGGCTTGCCACTTAAATTGAGAGCTGGTATAAGCACACTAGTAGCTTGAATTATTTTGGGAAATGGTCAAATAAGTGTTTTTAGTTCTGCTTTAATGCTCCCTATTGCTCACAACCAGGTGCCTTTCTGCTTCTTCTTTCTTGCCCTCATGATCCGTAATCAGATCCCACTCTGTCATGAGGTCTATGATCAGCTACCTGTCTGTCTTTTATAGAGACCAGTTCCACTATTGGTGTAAAGTATCGCTTTATGATCAGTCCTAGATGGCACACTTGAGTGAATAATGTGTGTCCATCTGAAATAATGTCTCATTGGCTCATAAAGCATGTGAATTACTCAAAGACCAAAAACTATTCAACCTAAAGTAACAATTTAGACAAGTTTAGGTAGAGTTTGGCTTTTTTTTCTGCCAGAAAGTCCCGTTTAGAAACACAAACCAGAAGGGTTTTTTCCTGCCTCTAAACACTCAAATTTGCCTGTAATCGTCCTAATATGCATGGACACATAGGATAACATTGAGCTGCTTCTACAGGCAGAACACAAAAATCCTGTAGAAGCGATTTTAAGCCAGTGTGCATGGAGCCTTATAGATTTACTGTATCCTAAAGTCAGACTACAACACTCCATGTAAAAATTGTGCAGCGCTATGAATAATGAAGTGCAAAGTGTATATCAATATAGCAACATTAACCATCTCACGCCTGCACTATAGCCGAAAGACAGCTACAGTGCAGGCCTTAATTGTCGGGAGGGCGTCCTCCCAAAAACACACGCACCTGCACATCGGGGAAAATCTGTGTGGCTGGGTCCCTTGGACACAGCCAATCACGGATCAAAGTAAATGGCCAATCACAGCGGCCATTTACCACGTGATCGGTGTGTCCAATGAGAGATGATCTCAAATGTAAACACATGAGATCATCTCTCATTGACGGCTCTTCCTCCTCACACAGAGACCGCGGGTGAGGAGGGGAGGAGAGACATCAATACATTTTTTTATTGGTGACTCACTAGATCTTCCTCGAGGGTTTTCCTATATTAACTGCGTAGTGCGTCGTACGTCCAATGCCCCTGATGATGTCATTTATGACGCAATGCATAGGATGTAAGCTAGGATGTAAGGTGCGGATTGCACCACACATGCACAGTCAATTGCGGCCATTTTGGATACTGGCGAAGGGATTTTTTTTATGTGTTTGCAGGGTATGTGCCTGTATATTGCTGCTACCATGTAAGTGCGATATTTTAGATTCTAATAAATACCTTTTACTGGATTATGCTATAGTCACTTTTCCGTTTCAAATACATGACTTTTAAACCTGGTGGAGAGTGTCGGAGGGCCGATTGAGCATGCATATCCCCGATGACAGGCAGGCGTGCCACTATACCAGGGATGAGGCTATCGATGTTCCATTTTGTTTACTAAAGCCTATTTCTCCTACGTTCACTGACAGACGCAGCTCTTCATTGACATGTGGGTTATATGCAGATCCTACTAGGAGTAAACTAGGTAAAGAAAGAAAGCAAGCTGGCCCCTCCCAGGGGGCTATCCTCTCTTTCCCATATAATCCCCCTACTCTGCTCAGTACATCAGTTTTAACATGCCTAGTGAAAGGAGTTGACCTGGCTTCCTTATGGGACCTGCGGTTCAGATTTGCTACCGCTTTTTTATTTTTTCTTATCAAGCTATCTGAAGACTACTATCAAGAAGCCAGCTGGGGCATAGAGGGTTCCTAAAAAATCCTGTACTTTCCCCAGCACGGCCGACCGATGTGAGCTAGTCCCATACTATGGTAGGTCCCGCCGCATCGTGCCCGTTCCGTGCGGGCGGCCAGTGGGTGACTCCCACTTGTGCCCAGTGTCCGGACTTGGTCCTGTCCAGGGGCTTGTGGCTGGCAGCATCCCTCCCCAGCTGGGGAGGAAGGTCTGCAACCGGGTGGCTACCTGCTACTCCCGTCAGGATTGCTGAGTGAGCCCCCTCCTTTTCCCCCCAGAGGCACTGGGGGGGGCGCCGGGTGTCTTTAGCATTTTTTTCTGTTAGCCGCCAGTGGATGCTGGTCACTGGGGCTCTCCTGGGTTCCTTCGCCCTCTCCTCTTACCCCCTTCCCCCCCGCTCCGCACCCCGTTAAGCGCTGTACTGGGATACAGCCTAGGCCACCATGCGGCGATCCGTCGCCATTTTGCGGCGGATCGCCGGCCATTTTGCCGTAGCCACGGCCATTTTCTATGGGATTTTCCCTCTGGTGCTTGTGGCGGCCATTTTGCCGTAGCCGCGGTCCTCATGCAGCCTTTGGCCTCTAGTGGATGTCCTCGGCGGCCGTATTGGAGTCCCTGCATGCTGTAAAAACGTGCTGCTGACGTTTTTTACTTTTACTTCCCTGGGACGGTGTGGCTGACTACTGATGGCGCAAGTTCTCTGGCGGTCCTTAGGACGTTTTTTGTGGCAAAAAACAGCAAGTATAGCTGGGCTCCTGGGGGTGCTGTTAGCGGTGGGTGCAGTCCTCCTGGGTCTCCTTGGCATTCTGAGGGGCGGTGGTGTGGCTACAGTGTGGGGGTGCCTCAAGTTATTGTCCTCACTGTGTTTGTCCAGTCTGGTGGAGCTATGGCAGATGACCCTGCAGGGCCCTCTGAAGAGGAGTCAGCAGCGGTGCAACCTGCGCTAGGGACCCTGGTGTCCCTGGACCAGCTGAGGGCGGTGTTTGGGGAATTTCTTCCCCGGGTGGGGCCGAGCAATGCTCTAGGGGCCCCTAGAAAGCCCCCCCCTCCCCCTTGTTCCTCAGGGGAGGACTCCGAACCGGAAATGGCTTCGGGGGTCACGGGGACCCCCGTGGAACTTTCAGAGGGTGAACTTGTCCCCTCGGATGGTGAGGAGGACCAGGGGGCTAAGGCAGCGCGCAAAAAGGCACTGGTTTTGGCATCCGGGCGTCCTTGCGACTGGACCAAGATGGCAAGTCGCAGGCGTCTACATATGTTTGCGGGTCTGTCAGGCCTCCTAGTTCACCCAGAGTTTACCCTTATGATACATTTTCTGATCATCCGATCTATCAGGAATGGCAGCGTCCGCAGCATTCCTGCACCCTACCAAAGCGTTTTGCTATCCGGTATCCCTTTGAGGATAGTTTTGTGAAGAAGTGGGGGTCCCCCACGGTGGACCCCCCGGTGACACGCCTGAGTAAGACGACGACTATTCCCCTGGAGGGGTCACCGTCATTTAAGGACCCTGCCGATAGGAGGATGGAAGCAGTGTCTAAGGCACTCTTCCTCTTGGCAGGATCAGCCTTGAGGCCGGCCCTGGTGTCTGCCATGGCGGCGCAATATCTGTCTGAATGTATGGCGGAGCTGCAGAATGATCTGGACTGCGGTAGAACGCTTGAGGCGTCGCAGAAAGCAGAACATGTGTTTCAGGGTATCAAGTACCTGTGTGATGCAGCTCTAGACCTGCTTCCTATGTTGTCCAAGATGTCTGTTTTTGCAGTCATCATCAGATGGGTTCTCTGGTTGCGTTCGTGGTCGGGTGACCACGCGTCCAAAAAAGGTCTTGCGGATATCCCTTTTCAGGGTGGCCGTCTCTTTGGGCCACAATTGGATGAAATCATCAAGGATTTCACTGGCGGGAAGAGTACTTTTCTTCCAGAGCCCAAGCGGCGGGAGTTTCGCCGCAAGCAGGGGCCTGTCTCTTCAGATCAGAAGAGGTTTTTTTCGTGCCCCTGGCGCAGCAGGCAAGGGGTACCTTACGCCCAGAGCCACACTCGGCTCCTTCAGTGAGCGATTCTGTATCGGTGGGACAGATCTCCGCTGTCCCTGGACCACCTGGTCAAATTGGCAGGCGGACTTTCTCAGTCGCCAGACGCTGGATCAGGGGGAATGGTCCCTTCATCCAGAGGTGTTCAGACAGATTTGCCACAGGTGGGGCATGCCAGATGTGGACCTCATGGCGTCTCGGTTCAACCATAAGGTAAAGACCTTTGTGTGCAGGACAAGAGACCCGTTGGCGGTGGCCACGGACGCGTTCGTGGCACCTTGAGGTCAGTATTGTCTTCTGTACGCCTACCCTCCCATCAAGCTTCTTCCGCGACTTTTGCGCAGGGTAGAAGCGGAGGGGATTCCGATGATCCTGGTAGCTCCGGATTGGCCTCGGCGTCCGTGGTACGCCGACGTGGTACGAATGGTGGCATATGTTCCCTGGCGTCTCCCGCTGCAAGACGATCTGCTGTCTCAGGGACCCATATTGCACCCTGCTTTACCCTCGCTGGCTTTGACGACTTGGCTATTGAGTCCCAGGTGCTGAGGGACAGGGGGGTCGATGACTCCGTGATCCCTACCATGCTAAAAGCGTGTAAGTGCACTTCGCGCAAGATTTATCATCGCACCTGGAAGGCCTACATTGCCTGGTGCGAGGCGGGGGGTTGGAACCCTCGCTCTTACGTGGTGTCTAGGGTCTTGACTTTTTTACAACAGGGCCTGAATAAAAAATTGGCCCTGAGTACTTTCAAGGGTCAGATATCGGCTCTAGCGATCCTTTTTCAACGCCCTCTAGCATCATATTAGTTGATTTGTACATTTGTACAAGGTGTACGCCATGTGGCCCACAGGTACGGTCGCCTATGGCACCGTGGGATTTGAATCTGGTGTTTTCTGTGTTACAGAAGCCACCATATGAGAAGATCAGGGATATTCCCTTACAGTTGTGGTCGCAGAAAGTGGCTTTCTTGGTTGCCATTACATCCGCTAGGCGGGTGTCTGAGTTGGCAGCGTTGTCCTGCAAGTCTCCTTACTTAGACCTGCACAAGGACACGGTGGTTTTGCGTCCGCCACCTTAATTTTTGCTGAAGGTGGTTTCCGCTTTTCACATTAATGAAGATGTTGTTCTTCCTTCTTTGTGTCCGCATCCTTCACACCCTAAGGAATTTGAGTTACATTCCTTGGATGTTGTAAGGGCTTTGCGGGTGTATTTAGCAGCTACAGCTTCTTTTCGGAAGTCTGACGCGTTGTTTGTACTGACGGACGGTCTGCGCAAAGGATTGGCGGCTTCGTCGGCTACTGTTTCCCGTTGGATCAGGCAGACCGTGACTCATGCGTATTCTGCTCGGGGCAAGGTACCCCCTTTTCCAGTCACGGCTCATTCCACCAGGGCTGTTAGCACTTCCTGGGCTTTCAGACACCAGGCCTCAGTGTCACAGGTGTGCAAGGCGGCTACTTGGGCCTCGGTGCACACATTCACTAAGTTTTATAAAGTTGATGTTTCCGCATCTTCGGATGCAGCTTTTGGCCGTAAAGTTTTACAGGCGGCAGTGTAGGCGCGTCTGGTGCCTCTTCAGAGGTTCTGTTGGGTACAGTTGTTGTCGTTTACCCACCCCTCTTTACTGACACAGCTTTGGGACATCCCCACATGTCAATGAAGAGCTGCGTCTGTCAGTGAACGTAGGAGAAAAAGGGATTTTATTAAAACTTACCGTAAAATCCTTTTCTCCGAGTTCACTGACAGACGCAGCACCCACCCCTCTACGTTTTTTTTCGGTACGGCTTATTACGAACTGCTGTACTGAGCAGAGTAGGGGGATTATATGGGAAGGAGAGGACAGCCCCCTGGGAGGGGCCAGCTTGCTTTCTGTCTTTGCCTAGTTAACTCCTAGTAGGATCTGCATATAACCCACATGTCAATGAAGAGCCGCGTCTGTCAGTGAACTCGGAGAAAAGGATTTTACGGTAAGTTTTAATAAAATCCCTTTTTTGACCACCTTAATCGGGGTCAGTTATCTGGTAAGCCCCCTGTTTTTCAGTACAAGGTGGAGTGACCTTTCCTCAGGGCTTTCCAGGGTATCCTCACATCTTTGTTTTGGGTGATAATTTCACTTTTATATGTGGACTGCTGTGCATTAGCACAGGGAATGCTTTTGGGCTAAATCCTTTTTAAGTTTCTCTTGGGATTGTTGCTACACACATTATATGTGGAATGTTTATGAATTTTTGCACATATGTTTTTTTACTATGATTATATACAAACATTTTTCACTTTATTGGGATTAATGTTGTTCATATTATATACAGAAGGTTGATGTTTCATATTGGATGTATTCCTTTAATATCACTATATATTGATATGCACTTTGCACCTTATTATTCATAGCGCTGCACAATTTTTATATTGATTTTGTTGTACTTCTCCAGAGTATAGTGCTAGCTGCTAAATTACGAACGGAGCCCCAAGCGCGAGGAGAACGTCTTTTGTACAACACTCCATAAAAGTGGCAAGTGTGTAGGTATTTGTAAACAGATGCTACATTTTTCTGTGACTTTTTACTCCTGTCACTGGCTGTCCTTCCATCCATCTGTCAGTTCAGCAGGAACTATAAAAAGCCTTTATTTTTACTGACCTTTGGCCAAGGTGCTCAGCGTGTGTCTCATTTCATTAATGAATCGGATGTGCTACGGATCTTTTTTTGTAGTTACATGATCTCCCCGTCTACCAGTCCAGGGGGCTTTTTCTAAGTGGCAGTGGGTGGAGGAGGCAGTTAAGCGAATCAGTAGCACAATAAGGGCAGGTAACATATCCCACATGCCTATAGAGTCCCCCTCCTCTTGGATACATTACACCAAGATCTCTGCCTTCCTCTCACACTACACCTTAGTTATTATTGCCACATGATCCCCCTTCTCTGTCGTCTACAGCAGCCAGGTCAGCTGTGAGAGACAGAAGTCGACAGGTTTTTGGGAAGGGATAAGTGTCAGTCAGACACATTGTCTGGGCCTTGGTGGGGACAGGTGTTAGAGGGGGAGACAAAGCATAAAGGGTATACAAGTAGGTTAATGATGTGTGAAAGTGAGTGGGGCCTAGACGACTGATATAATTTACATTACAGTTAGGTAGGTATGTAAGCGACAGGATTACGTAAAAGGGAAGAAGAGACCAATTCATATGCAGGAATGAAGATAAGCACTTGCAGTAAACAGACTATGGAAGAATGGGACTAACATGGATTCTTGACATTTTAAGGATATTATTGGGTCCTTAGATGTACTTTTCCAGCGTCATCATGGAACTTCCAAACAACACTGTGATTTCTGACCAGAGGGCAGGACGTCGTTGTATTTCCAAAGCCAAGATTACAGCACTCTTCGCTAACACCGTATGCAAGATTTAACCTTTTTTTCCCTTCTGAACTAATATTTTATATATATATATATATATATATATATATATATACATATATATATATATATATATATATATATATATATATATACATATATATATTTATTACCTACAGACCTGTTTCTGTTTTACATCAGAAACCTTATCATTTAAGACTTCTATAGTTTCTATATTTTATTACTTTTTTTTCAAAGCTTCAGTGTGAGACTTATCTATAAGGTCTTTACAAAATATTTAATATATTTTGAAATATTAGGTTTGCATTTTAACAAATCATATACTTGTGTACACATTAAATATGTTTATTCTTTTTCAAAGATTAAACTTTTACCTAATTTGTTTCTAATGTTTTCTGTTGAATTTTCAGTTTCCAAAACTTAATATGCTACTTTTATCAAGATTAGAAAATTGTGATTGGATTTAATGGATAAGGCATTTAAATTTTTTTCACTAACCTAAAATGTACTTGTTTACTGCATGATGCTTCATTTACAATATATTGTAACAGGGCTCCTTCAATTGTTTAGTTTTTTTAGACTCCTAAAGTTGCTCTTTGGTTTTTTGTTTTTTTTAGAGAAATACACGTGGGGAATCATCTGGAAAGCTGCAAGATGTCCTACAACTTTCAGATCGATCACGATTTAATCAATGTGTTCAAAAAGCAAGAATCACAGGGATTTTTCTTCAAGCTGTAAGTTCCTCCTGGTTTTTCAGATAAATATTCAAAGTCATATAGTTTTCAGTTTTCACAGAGTACACCAATTAGTAACTATTTTAAATACTATTTGTATAACACAATTTTGGTCACGCTTTCTATGCCATTTATAGGCAGAACGTGCTGAAGATGATAATCTTTCCGAATCAGGATACTCAATGGACTTAGATGCTCTAGTACCTACTCATGATGAACAAGGCCGTACAATACCTGAATGGAAGAGGCAGGTGATGGTTAGAAGACTTCAAGCTCACTTGGAAGAAGAAGCTAAACAGGTAAGAAATGTATAAGGCATGTTATCACAAATAATTATCCTTATTTGTGGGTACATAATAATGCACAGTAAAGGGTTAGTACAGTATGTAAGACTAATCCTAACACACCTTCACACAAAACTAGTATTTTTTTCACTGGGATGTTTCGTACTGTCTGTGTTTCTCATAAAAATGTATTTAAAGTGAAGAAACAGTGTTTTTTAAAATGAAGAGTCTGAATCCCTTTTCTACCTCGAACACTAAGAACAGAGGCAGTAGGCCCAATTCAATAAGCTAAACACGTGTGTCATTTGTAATATTGATTATTATTTAGCAGCTGTCACTGCTAAAAATAAAAGTTTTTCTGGCACAAAAAAATGTGATTAGCAAAGTTTAATCAATTGGGCCTATTGTCCTCTTGTTTCTAAGCCACAGGTTACTGAGGTCCACATACTCCGCACACAGAAGAAGATTAGCTACCGTCACTTACTCTCTAGGGCTACTGGAATCCACATAATGGGGGAGATTTACTAAAACTTGTGCACACAGAATCTGGTGTAGGTGTCCATAGTAACCACTCAGTTACTAGGTTTTGTTGTTAAAGCTTAATTGAACAAGCTGAAGTTAGAAGCTGATTGGTTGCTATGCACAGCTGCACCAGATTCTGTGCGCACCAGTTTTAGTAGGACTCCCCCAATATGTACACTGAATAAAACAGGGCTCCTGAAAGCCTCACAATCCTTACATTTTCCAATAAATGCTATTGAGGTCCACAAACTCTGTACATGGAACAATTATGATGAGAGACCCCAACTCCGTACAGTGTACAATAAGGGTTACTGAGAATAATCTACTCCTGTATGGTACAATAAGGGTTAATGAGAACTGCACATTTCCTACATAATTCAGTAAGGGCTTCTGAATGACACATAATCCCTTCTTGATACAATAGGGGCTACAGAGTGTCCTGTACTTCCTACATTGCACATTAAAGTCTATAGAGAGCACAGCCACAGCATTTAGATCCAACCTTATGAATCTCCCCAATGCAATCTGCCTTCCTTGTGTTTAGTGTAATTTTCTTGGCACATTTTGCTTGTTGTTGGGTCTTCAGGAAGCAGAATTTCAATAGTGAAGGTAAAAGGGTAAGTGTAAGATTGCACACAAATGGTCTCAGCCTCCTCCATGGAAAATAAGACTCATCATTTTGAGTGGAGTTCTTACTCATTTAAAAATCTAAACTTTTATTTTGTAGATTCTTGTCTTGGCTAGTTTTAAACTGGATTGCAGGTTTAGTGTAAATCCTGGCTAAATACAGTAAATGAGCAGACTATAGTACTGCATATGGACCAGCTGGTTTAAAGTTTGTTAATATTACAGCCATCTAGTAACAATATTAGTCACACCTTATTATTACCATGCATGCATAAAAGTCCAAATGTTACATACTTTATATATTTAGAAAATGGGAAAATTATTCTTTAATGCTCATGTTTATGGATGTTATGGGTGATACATGTTTTAAGAATGGCTTCTTGCATCATATTAGTAGATAATTCTTTACTGGCCAATGGTGGGCCCCTTTCCAAGGTCACTAAGGTGTTTTTGCTCTTCTAAAAAAGACAACTGTAGGCAATAATTAAAAGAAGCAATTCTATGCATACATTTTGAAATCTGAATTGCATTTCTATATATAAAAAAAAAACCTTGGATTAAAGAATCACAGCTATAATTGCCTCAAAATCTACACACATGCCCACATTATATTTCAGCTTGGACAGTTCACCAGGTCTTGATTGGGTCTTAGTACAGTGCATCCGGAAAGTATTCACAGCGCTTCACTTTTTCCACATTTTGTTATGTTACAGTCTTCCATTCCATTCCAAAATGGATTAAAATCATTATCTTTCTCAAAATTCTACAAACAATACCCCATAATGACAATGTGAAAGAAGTTTGATTGAAATCTTTGCAATTGACACTCAAAATTGAGCTCAGATGTATCCTGTTTCCACTGATCATCCTTGAGATGTTTCTACAACTTGATTGGAGTCCACCTGTGGTAAATTCAGTTGCTTGGACATGATTTGAAAAGGTACACACCTGTCTATATAAGGCCCCACAGTTCACAGTGCATGCCAGGGCACAAACCAAGCCATGAAGTCCAAGGAATTGTCTGTAGACTTCTGAAACAGGATTGTATCGAAGCACAAATCTGGGGAAGGTACAGAAAATTTTCTACAGCACTGAAGGTCACAATGAGCACAGTGGCCTCCATCATCTGTAAATGGAAGAAGTTTGGAACCACCAGGACTCATCAAGACTCTTCCTGGCTGCCCGGCCAAACTAAGTGATCGGGGGAGAAGGGCCTTAATCAGGGGGGTGACAAAGAGCCCGATGGTCACTCTGACAGAGCTCCAGCATTTCTCTGTGGAGAGAGGAGAACCTTCCAGAAGAACAACCATCTCTTCAGCACTCCACCAATCAGGCCTGTATGGTAGAGTGGCCAGACGGAAGCCACTCTAGGTAAAAGGCACATGACAGCCCACCTGGAGTGTGCCAAAAGGCACCTGAAGGACTCTCAGACTATGAGAAACAAAATTCTGATGAAACAAAGATTGAACTCTTTGGCCTGAATGACAAGCATCATATCTGGAGGAACCCAGGCACTGCTCATCACCTGGCCAATACCAACCTTACAGTGAAGTATGGTGGTGGTAGCATAATGCTGTGGGGATGTTTTCAGCAACAGGAACTGGGAGATTAGTCAGGATCAAGGGAAAGATGAATGCAGCAATGTACAGAGATATCCTTGATGAAAACCTGCTCCAGAGCGCTCTGGACCTCACACTGGGGCGAAGGTTCATCTTCCAACAGGACAATGACCCTAAGCACACAACCAAGATAACAAAGTAGTGGCACGGGACAACTCTGTGAATGTCCTTGATTGGCCCAGCCAGAGCCCAGACTTGAACCCGATTGAACATCTCTGGGGAGATCTGAAAATGGCTGTGCACTGACGCACCCCTTCCAACCTGATGGAGCTTGAGAGGTCCTGCAAAGAAGAATGGGAGAAACTGCCCAAAAATAGGTGTGCCAAACTTGAAGCATCATGCTCAAAAAGACTTGAGGCTGTAATTGGTGCTCAAGGTGCTTCAACAAAGTTTTGAGCAAAGGATGTGAATACTTATGTACATGTGATTTTTCATTTTTATTTTCAATAAATTTGCAAAGATTTCAAACAAACTTCTTTCACATCGTCATTATGAGGTATTGTTTCTAGAATTTGAGGAAAATAATGAATTTAATCAATTTTGGAATAAGGCTGTAGCATAACAAAATGTGGAAAACGTAAAGCGCAGTGAATACTTTGCGGATGCACTGTAATTATGTCATGTAAAGTTCAATAAACATCCTACATGACATCTTCCACATAGGATTAAATTAATTCTAAATTGCAGCCAAGTGCCATTCTGTCAAATGAAATGGCATTTGTAGGGGTTAATTTACTAAAACTGGTGCAGATGTGCATGGTAGCAAATCAGCTTCTAAATTGACCTTGTTCAATTAAAGTGATACTAAAGTTAAAAATAACAAACATGTCATACTTACCTGCTCCGTCTAATGGTTCTGCATGGAGCAGCCCAGATCCTCCTCATCTCAGGTCCCTCTTCAGAGCTCCTGGCCCCTCCCTCCTATTGAGTGCCCCCACAGCAAGCAGCTTGCTATGGGGGCACCGGAGCCGAGTCGCAGTTCTCTGTTTCCATTCAGACACGGAGCCGTGGCCCCGCCCCACCCCTTTCTCTCCTCACTGGCTCACTGACTTTGATTGACAGCAGTGGGAGCCAATAGCACTGCTGTCTCAGCCAATGAGGAGGGGAGCCCCAGACAGCCGAGTCTCTCACGCAACATCGCTGGATCTAAATGGACCTCAGATAAGTATTAGTTGGGCTGCGAGGGGCTGCTGCACACAGAAGGTCTTTTCATCTTAATGCATAGAATGTATTAAGATGAAAAAAACCTTCTGCCTTTACAACCACTTTAAGCTTGGACTACAAAAAAAATGGAAGCTGATTGTTTTCTATGCAGAACTGCACCAGATTTTGCACTCTTCAATTTTAGTACATCAACCCCATAGTGTCTGTATACACAAATCCTTGGACTGATTGCCAAATGATTGTCACAATTTAATACACCGGTCTACAGGGAACTGTGATTTGATGTACCACTAGCCCATCCAATAATATTTTTGATTTGTTTTTGAATTCTAAAATTAATTCAGTCCTTAGAAACCCATGACAGGTCAAGGTAGGGAAGTTAGCCATGCAAGTGGGTTGGCTTGGTTTATTTCGTTCATTCAGCAGCTGTAACACCATTGTAATATCATTTTTTGATCCTATGGTCAGTGAACCTTGCTTTTCTGAGGGAGTGTAATTGGTACAATTAGGAATAACAAGTAGGCATTTCTAAGTAACTATCGCTTTGATCCATATTTAGCATCTCAATTATCATAAATTGCAGATTCTTCAATAAATGCAATTCTTTTTGGTTTATTGTTCTCACAGAGTGAATGGAGGTATTCTCATTGCAGGGGTGCCCTGCTGGGCCCCTATGGGGAACTAATTACTGAGCAGGAACTTCGTGTATTTGATGGGCAAATGGAAGAACTTCGGCGACGCAGAGAGTGTCAGAAGTATGAGAGGAAACTAAGACGGCAAGTGAGGCAACTGCAAGCTCTTCTTCCCACACCCATGGTTAATGTCAGCATCAACACTGAGCTCCTTGATCAGAAAGAGGATCCTGAATGGTGTACATGCATGACAAATGTGATCGACAGTATGTCCAACCTTCTTTCCACCACTAATGGAGACTCTGCCACTGAGATAGTTAAAGCAGGAAGCAATCGTTCTTCATCACTTTCTCCAATGAGAGAACTTGTACAGTGTGGGGTATCAGTGAAAAGACTTAGAGTTCAGTTTGAGAAGCAGCAACCACGAGGACGGTCTCCTGTCAAGTCATCTAAAGTAAAGCGACAGGCAGAAGAGGCCAGTGATTCTGGAGTAAGTTCAGAAGATTCCACGTCTCTTAGGGCTTCCCCTATCCCCCCTCGGTCACTAAGGAAAGAACGCATTGTCCTTCTGTTTCTAAGCCACTGGAAGAGGTCTGCATACTCCCTACACGCTACATTAAGGGCTACAGAGAGCATAGACTCCCAGGAAACTGTGTCAGACAAATCTCAACACCATTCAGATAATGCTAATGGTGTTCCTAATATAAGCCAAATGACCAATAATGTGAAAGCAAAAGCTGAAAACAAATGTGATGCTGAAATCTCAAACGGGGTACCTACTGAAAATGAACCAAGAGAAAGCTGCCCGCAAGTAATGTTAAGTATTGAGGGGAATGGCTTGACTCAAGACAATGAGGAGATAAGGAATGGACATGGTTTACAACAGGACGATTCCCCGCGTGTAGGAAAACTTATAGAGCAACTGTTAAAGCAAAGATCAACTGTTCAGCGCCTAATTGGAAGCTGGAAATCCATTCCTCCAAGTGACACTAAATGTACTGAAAATACTCCCATAATTCAATCTCCTGAGCAGTTTGTGTCAACATCACGCAATCAGACTCCTAATCATGATAGTCTTTCATTGGACTTGTTCATGTTGGGCTACTTTAGACTACTTGAACAGGACTTGCCAGAAGAAGAACGAAGGATGAGGCACCTGCTATGTTTTGAAGTTTTTGACCAACTAGGACGCCATGGTTGGCCAATTGCTAGAGAATTTCACTGTACTGTCTTACAGGAGATAGCCACAGGACAACGGACTTGGTCCGATGGCTTTGACGACATTAAGGTCAGATTTTTTGGGAATGGCACAGACCAGATGGAAAATCAGAGATTAAAATTACACAAGACTGTCCAGCCATCTGATGGTAATGACATATGTCAGTGTATTGACAGAAGCTTCTCATTCTGGAAAGAGAAGGAGGCTGAAATATTTGGAGTTGAGTCATAACTAAAGGGTAACATAGCAGTGAAAAAATACTGTAGCTCAAATTCAATTTCAGCACTGGTACATTTTTAGTAAGTGGTGATACAACTATATATACTCTTTTAGTAAATGGACTAGCTTTTATCATAATCCAGCCAACAATTCTTGTGTTGTAAACTAGTTTTAAAACATATACAGTATATTTAAAATTTTGTTATATATGGAAGGCAATGATATCCCACCTGTTAAAATATATATTGGAACCATTTATCATCAAAATTACAACTGCTATTGGTTCACATATTTCACTCATGTTAGAAAATGAGATGTGTTATAAGTAATATTTTACAACAACTAAAAAGGATATTTGGAGAAACAGAAAAATTCAAGGGCCAATTTAAAGGTACTTTGCTTGCTTTGACTATATTTCACGCATTGCATATTTCTTACACGCTTTCAGGGGGGTGGGGGAAGAGGGAGCAAAATAGATGGGAGCTCATCCAGGACAGATGTTCAAAGTTTAACTAAACTGTATCTGAGCACCATATACTGAAACACTGTTTAATTCATTTTTAATATTCAAAGCAAACAAACCCATCCATCCATGTCTCCATGCTTTATTTTCTTTCAAAATCACTTAGAAAATCACTCCCTAGCATTTCTAGTCGTGGCAGTCTTGAGTAAGGGCAGACCGTTCATGTAGCATTTACTTTCTGGAAGCCATCTGCCCTTAGCTCAGGCATTCAGGCAGCAGGGTGTGCTTATCTGAGAAAACCCCTCCTCCCCTCCTGCAGATGAAAGAGAAAAAAATGCCCATGAAGACTCCTGGGATGTATGACATCGTTTTGGCCAGGCCAGAAACCAGGAAGCAACTGAAGAAATGTAAAAAAAAGGTTTAAAACATTTCATACAATATACATTCTTATCTATTTACTGATATCAACAGCATGAGGATGAAAAATAGGTAATGCCGATGAGAGAGTTTAGTTCTGTATTAATTGTACATGAATTGCAATGAATGTTAGCACATTATTCTCATCATATTGAATGAACTATACAGTTATTATACAGTACAGTAGAAATGCATGCTAAAAGCTCTCATTTGGATCTTTTTGCCCTTAAAGAGAACGGTAAAATAAGAAATATGTAGGCTGCTATTACTGAGCTATTATTTTTAAAATACTTGTCATCTGGCTATCATGCAGACTCAGTGCTTCAAGTCAATGACCCAGAACAAGTCTGCAAATAAGGAATCCTGACTTTTTGTGACTCCTTCTGAGCCAGTAAGCTAACTTTTTTAGAAGGAAGTAAGCAGTGGAATTTATTTATTGTCTGTTGAGGGGACACGGGAATGCAGTAGGACATTTTGGTCATACTGACACCTTTAGGTGGTTGAAACACTAAAAAATAAAAATGTTAAGCCAGCCCTTGTATAACCCGGCCTCATTTTTTGCTAGTATTCTAGAGTGTTGGCTGCCTTTTCTTTAGTTCTGAGAAAAAACTATAGCTATATTTTCCTAGTCTTTTTATTTTTTCTTCATTCAAGATTCTCTGTACAGTATAGAATTTATTTGGTGACTTCAGTCAAGGCACTGAGCTTTGCATTGGATAGTCAAGATGTAGGCAGGTGCTGCAGCAACTGCCAGCTGGAGACTGGTAACATCATAAGTTAAAACATTCATCGCCAGCACACCATGGATCCTCAAGTTAAAGTCCAAACATTTTTCCAGGTGATCACCTGATTCATGGCTATTCAGAGCCTCTTCATCAGGCACAGTCTCTGAGGACTCAAGTAGTGACTTAGGTCAGCCAGGCTTGTGCACAATTAATGCAACAATCTGCTTGCAGAGGCTCTAAGCATGCTCAATCACCATCCATGTCAGAATCTAATTCTGGCCCTACTGGACCTGCACATCTAAGTGTGCCTAAGGCACCTATTATCATCTCTAATTCAAATTCAAAATCCTTATGGTCTTGCAGCAAGTTCCATATGACTCGTGTAGCCTGTCCTGAAGAGGGGTGACTATTCAAATTTAGTTTGCTGGCTGGTTTGTAAGTCTGCGGGTAATATAGGTGTTCTAAACTCCCATCCCTCTCTCCGGTGTAATGCTAAGAGGAAAAAAAAACACTTTCAAATTCCTTAATGTAACTGGTTACCAATGAATACACATCCACCATTTTTCAGCCATGGACTCAGCACAGTGAAAATGCTAGCCCATCCTGTCTCTTAAGGTACCTAACATGCCCCAGGGGTCAGGGAAATGCTACACTTGGATTTGCAAGGAGTTCACAATAACGTGATTAATGCAGTGTGCTCTATCCTGTAGCTGAAAGATCAGCCTGCTGTTCCAGGCATGAGAATTTTTAGAGCTCTTACAGAGCAAAAACCTTCTCAATACACTCGGTATTTAAAATATTCTCTATAAGGCTTGAAAGCAACCTATGGAATCATGGCTTTCTCCTGACAACGTGAAAGAGCTTTTTCCCATTGAAAAGTAATTTATTGATGAGTGGGCGTCTGCCCACTGTAGATACTCCAGTCATCCATCAAACGAACAACAAAACATGCCACCAAACAGGTTGATGATGTTCTTACCTTTATTGATTTCACTGACTGGCAGTTGGATTCCTTACTTAGGTTTCGGCTCAAGTTATTTGAAGTAGCTGTCAAAACCCTTGTGTCCTGGAGCTTTTTGGAACAAATGTCTGGAGCCTGCAATTAAGCTGTGATGGTCTCTTGCAGGCATATAAGCTTGTGTCTCACGCGTCTGATGCGTTGGTGTGTGTGTGTGTGTGTGTGTGGGGGGGGGGGGGGTAATTTTGTGCCTTGCATTCCAAAGATACATTTGAAAACCCCATTCTTCATATGCTACTACAATAGTACTTCAGATAATTACAGTCTACCCCCCATTTGTGCCGATCTCTATCTTATCTGCTCAGACCTTTTGCATAAATGTATACACCTATTTTGGCAAATGATGAACTGCTTTTTCATCCTGTATTGATGGCTACCTACTCTCAGTTTGGATGCTTAAGCTTCCCCTTGTAGTTTCCACGCTAGACTCCTGAATCAGGTACTTTCTTCTGCTGCCCTTACTGCATTTACTACACACCATTGTGTTTTTTCCCAGTTTTGTTTGGGTACTCCACACCCTGGTTTCGCTAATTCTTGTTATGGTAGCACCACACCCTTGGGAATTCCTTCTTATTGGATACTGCACTCCTTTCTGTAAAATAGTCCTTTTCTATCATGGATGGTTACCCCTTGTGCCATTTGACACTTTTCAACCCTACCCCTCTCCTGGGAAATTTTGTGGCTTGCAAGATTGACAGAGATCAGTTCCTATTTTTAATTTTTTTTACTACAAGTATCTATTTAGCACAGACAATTTAGGCAACTCTTTTTTATGTGCATTCACATCAGTCCCTACCCTCAAGGAACTTACAATCTAAGGTCCTTATCTTACATACATATATACAAGCACATCGGTACTAGGGCTAATTTGGACAGGACCCAATTAACCTACCGGCATGTCTTTGGCGTGTGGGAGGAAATGGGAGTACCTGGAGAAAATCCACACAAGCACCGGGAGAGCATGTAAAGTTCATGCCGATAGTGTCCTAACTGGATTCATGCCTGGGACCCTATTACTGCAAAGCAGAAATACAAGCAACTGTTCAGTATGTTCCAGTTGTTCTGGGTCCTACCAATCTAACTAACCCTGATGTCCATCCAAGTGCCCCTTTTTTCCTGGCATCCCTATTGTTCTATTATCAGGAGAACTTCACTAGAGAGAGTCATTGTACTAGTTGCTCACACTTCCTGATAAACCGTTGGTCCTATCATTTACACCCATCGTGGAACCTTTTCCCTAATGTTTTTTGGGTTTTATTATTGCAAAGTTGCAATTCATATGGTCCCTTTCCTTGTCCTGTTACTCAGTTTCTCTCTCTCTGAGCTTGAGAATCTGGATTTAGAAAGACTAATCTTTTGGACCCGAAAGTCATCTTAACTGTGCAGGCTAAAGGAAATGATTCCTTCCACCACCCTAGAAGGATTCTTCTAATGGTTGTTTCTGCTTTCTTCATCTTGAGTATGGTTTTGTAGAACAGACATTTTCCAAGTCAACAGGTGATCCATCTGTTGGTTGGTTTTTTATTCTGACCTCTTCTGGATCTGGATGTTGTTAGATATTTGCCTTTGGAAAACTTTGAGAACTACCTCTGTATCTGGCTGGTTGATCTTTTCCCAATGCTTTACACTGTTGGGTGTCTCTTTCTTGATCACATGGTTTATTCTTCCTGGAATCAAGGTATTGGCCTCCAAATCCCTGCATCTGATGTGCCCCGTCTTAAAGAGCGAGTGTGCCTCCATTCTTCCTTCTAAGGAAGTATCCATTGCTAATAAGTCTTGTAATTCCCCTAAGGGTCATAATACTTGGTTACCCTGCTGCAAAATTTCCCTAAACTGTGATACTGTGAGTCCCTAGGCCTTAGGTTAACCTGATTACTGGAAGATAGACCCTCTTCTCTTCTGCACTTAAACCGATACCTTCTGTAAAGTTTCTTCCTTTTCCTATTTTCTACCAAACTAGTATTTCTGGTGTTTTAATACCTATGAGATATTTCAGTGACAGTTGTCCGACCCACAGTTGGACTGCTTTTGGCCTAATAATTTTTTGCATTCCTGTGTCCCTCAATGGACTTCAAGAAAATTATTTTATGGTAAGTACACAAGTCTTATTATTTCTCTCATTAAAGATATTTTATACTTCCTTAGGGAATGTGGACAAACTTATCTTTTGCCTCTGGCTGCAGATTGTCAGGGAAGGCTAGCTTGGACACCCCCAAAGACCTACAGCCTGAAGGTGGTCGGTTTACTTCAGGTTCTCTTGACAACTCACTGCCATTCTATCATTCTCATTTAATGTGGGTGAAGCCATGGCACTGTTATTCAAACCCTAATAACTGTATTTCACACATATGTACATATTCATGTAAACGTATATTATTTTGTGTGTGTGTTTGTATAGTGCAAACATTTCCAAATAATTTACAGATATACATCAACGCTAGCTTATGTATGTTACTCTTTTAGGAGACCCTATTCTCTAATATATCATGTATATTGAACTGGCTTATATAATTGTAATGTACTGTATATACTGTAACTGTAATATGCATTTAAAGTACTTATGTTCACTAAATATGAACTAAAAAAAGCCACAGAAACATTAGTGTGTAAAAGCAATATACTGTAAACTTGTACAAAAGAAGATGTTTTGACAAGTACCTTATTTGGTTGCCTTAATGCTCAAGTTTATTTAATTTAAAAAAATCAACACATGGGTCAATACTTACAATCATTGCAAAGTGCCCCTGTGCTGCTGGCTGCTCTCTTAGTTGAAATTCAAAGTCCTCTGTCCCCTTTTTTCCCTATACCCCTGCATCTGTAATCTTCTGGTGATGCGGGGGTTAATATGATTGACTATACCTGTCAGAGGTACTCATTGAGCGTGCTGACTATGCCACCATTTCTGCCCCTCCTCTGCATTCACAGAAGCTGAATTATAGCTTCCATCAATGAAAAGCATAATATGAATGGAGGATGGACAGATCAATTACATTTCCACCTTCCACATCCATAAATTGCTTTTCATTGATGGAAGCTATAGTACAGCTTCTGTGAATGGAGGAGGGGCCATAAATGGCCCGGAGAAGAGTTGTCACTCTTGATGAGTGCTTGTGACAGGTCAAGCTCTCAAATGAAACCCTGCAGCACCTGAAGATTACAGCTGTGGGGTTTGGAGGGGTAGAAGACTTCAGATTTCTACTAAGACAGGCTCCCTCATTCTGAGCTGCAGCTTTCTGTAAACTCCAGACATGACCAGGCTGAGGCAGAAGAAGCACCCGCCTTGGGCCTTCTGCCTCCACATCGCACACCCATCTCCTGCGCTGTGCAGGACATAGCAGCACTGGCATCTCCTCTCACCCTCAATTTTCAGTTCTCCCCTGGAAGCACAACTCTACCTTGGTACCTTATCCTTTTTCTCAGTTCTGCCCCAACACCACCCCATTTGGATTCAACTCTCCAGTGTCATGTGCATCCCCCTGCCTGTGAGCTGGAAGTCAGGGCACGGCTGGGGGGAGAACTGCAGGAGTGAGTGGTGTAGCAAGGCTTGATGTGAAATGGGCTGACCAAGAATTCTGATCAGAAGGAAAAGACACCACAGGAGGCGCAAGAAGGAGAAAGTGAGGTGGCAGCGGAAGAGGCCAGACGGTTTGGAGCAGTGCTGGTGGTTCCCTGGCACTGAAATTCTTCCTTGGTGAGAGGCACAGTTGGGGTTTATTTCATCACATTACTGTAAAATGGGTCACCTTTACTGATTTGCACTAATGAGCCTCATACCTGTTTATACTATGAGACCCTCTACTAATTATACATATCATTTAACTCTACTATGGGGTCTCTAATGTGCTGTCTACCTAGTGCCTGCTATGTATGTGGATCTACCTTGCAGTTACGTAATGTTTACAGGACTGCAAGGTAGATCAACAGACTTACATGGACTAAGCAGGTGGAAAAGTTTATTCTCATACAATGAAAGTATTTTTTGTGTATGATTTTTTTTTGTAAGGTTGGATTTACACTTCTGCATTTTGGTAATATACGTAATGCATGTAACATGCATTGCAATGCCATCGTTTTGATGTGAAACGCAACACATCTGCGTTGTAGTGAGCCACAATGCACAGCAACATATGGTAGTGCAATGCTTTACAAAAAAGGGTCATGTGCCATTGTAGGCACATACAGTAATGCATGTTAATGCACTGCAAAATAAGCCAATGAGCCCTTACTGTTGGGGCATGGAACGTTTTCGTTTTGGAAGAAAATTACTGATCCCAGGTCACACTAAGTTTCAGAACTACTCCTTAAAACAAACCTTTACCCATTCTAGCAAGACCTTCTCTTCTGCTTCCTCCCCCTTCAGTCTTACACATTTGCAGAAAAAAAAAGTAAAAACTTTTAAATTATTATTTCTTGCTAAACCCCTGCCTAGGAAAGTATGATGTTGTAGGCCCCCATGCATGTGCAGACATACGCTGTTTCCTGGGATGTGTAATGTAGACAACGCAGAAGGCAGTTTGGGAGTCTTTGTGCATGTGCAGAAATTCCTCAGGGACTCTGCCAGGTCTATGGAAAGTGACAGAGACCACACAGAATTTCTGCAAATGCAGTGTGCACGCGCCAGATTAACCAATTCAGCCCCGGAAGGATTAGTCCCCTTCCTGACCAGGCCATTTTTTGGGATACGGCACTGCGTTATTTAACTGACAATTGCGCGGTTGTGTGATGTTGTACACAAATAAAATTGACGTCCTTTTTTACCCACAAATAGAGCTTTCTTTTGGTGGCATTTGATAACCTCTGCGGTTTTTATTTTTTGCGCTATAAACAAACAGAGCGACAATTTTGAAAAAAAGGCAGTTAATTTTATTTTTTGCTATAATACATATTCAAAAAAAAAAAAAAAATATATATATATATAAAATTATTCATCAGTGTTTAGGCCCATATATATTTTTCTACATAACTGTGGTAAAAAAAAATCGCAATAGGCGTGTATTGATTGAAAAGTTATCATGTCTACAAACTATGGGATAGATTTATGGACTTTTATTTTTTTAATTGTTTTTACTAGTAATGGCGACAATCTGCGATTAGCGGGACTGCTACATTGCGGCGGACAAATCTGCCGCCAAATCACACTTTTTGGGGACCAGTGACATTATTACATTGATCAGTGCTATAAAAATGCAGTGATCAATGTAAAAATGACACTGGCAGGTAAGAGATTAAACACTAGGGGGCGATCAAGAGGTTAAGTGTGTTCCCTCCACGTATTCTTACTGTATGGGGGGTGGGCTGGCAGGGACATGACAGAGATCACTGTTCCCGATGACTGGGAATAGTAGATCTCTGTCATGCCCCCTGTCAGAACGGAGATCTGCCTTGTTTACATCCCCGTTCTGCCTCTGTACTGGGCAATCACGGGTCGCCAGCGGACATCGAGTCTGCCCGACCCGTGGGCACGCTCGTGTATCACGCAGCGGGCGTGCGCTCACCCGCAAATCGCGCATGCGTGGCCAACATACAATGATGACGATTCATGCACCCGTGCCAACCTGCCGCAGTTTTACTACAGCGGCTGGTCGGGAAGCAGTTAAAGATGGCAGTGTGGGAGAAGAGCGGTGAATGAGGAACTTTGATATCATGCAAGACATTACTCTTTATAATGATTTTTTGCTAAGTTTCTGTGGATGCAAGTTTTTTTTTTATTCTAACACTTTTGTTCAACTCTATTGATATCTTTTTTCAGCTTTAGGCTTCATTCACATTACAGCATATTGAATCGAGGGCAGATTTGCCGCAAATCTGCCTGCGATTTGACAGCGCCGAGGTGTGAATGGCAAAACACGGGACTCGCATTTGAGGTTCCATTCATTTGAATGACACCTCAAAACGTGGTGCGGGTCTGCCACAATTGTCGGGCGATAAAGCGCGCTGCAATCGCGGCAACCTGCATCACGGGACGCATGTCGCCCCACAGTAGCTCCTGAACTATTTTTGGGCGACATGCGTCCTGCGATGCGGGTTCCCACAATTGCAGCACGCTTTATCGCCTGACAATTGTGGCTGAGGTGTCATCCAAATGAATGGCATCCCAAATGCGAGTCCCACATTTCACCATTCACACCTCGGCGCTGTCAAATCGTGGGCAGATTCGCAGCAAATCTGCCCGCGATTCAACACGCTGTAATGTGAATGCAGCCTAAGTAACTTCAGTATACAGTAAGTGGATTCCATTAAGGTCACCCCTGCTTATATATTTTTTCTTGTCAAATTTGTTTTATTCGATTTTGACAATTTATACAATCAGGTACAGATGCAACAATAAAGAAGTAACATCATAAAGTATAAGATAGCTCCAAGACACAATGTAAGATATATACTCTATAGTAAAAAGAATATATATTCTATAGTGCTTATATATTTTTTCATCCTCTGGCCGCCAGTTTATAGCAGGTTTACTTTACCTGTTGGAACTTTCTTTACAGGTAATAAACTCAAACAGTCCTTTTGGCCATTTCTTATCATAAACCCAAAAAAGTTCATCTTGCTACTGAGATACAGTATGTCTTCACAATAGAGCAATTGTGATAGGTGTGTCAGCTCAAATGTATAAATAATTTACCACAATTTGAATTACTAAATGTGTGTATCTACATTTGGAAATATACACTGGGTATAGAAAATAATCACCCCTGTTAAAATAATCACATTATTGTTTTGCAGCCTGAAATCAAGACAGACACAGTTTTTGTTTTACCCAGCTGTATTTACTAGTGCAACTTATAACATCCAAGTGAAAGATATAACATCAACAAATCAGAAACTAATTCAAAAATTCAAACGCAGAATTACTGAGTTGGAAAAATGATCCTTTTCCTTGCTTTAATTGCAGCCTTTAGTCTGTTGGGATATGTCTCTACTAACTTTGCACATCTAGACTTTGCAATATTTGCCCACTCTTCTTTGCAGAACTGCTCAAGTTCAGTTAAATTTGATGGTGACAGCTTGTGCTCTGCAGTCTTCAAGTCATTCCACAGATTTCCAATGGGGTTTAAGTCTGGGCTCTGACTAGGCCATGCAAGGATATTCACCTTTCCTTCTTCAACCACTATGTGGTCATTTTTGCTGTGTGCTTTGGGTCATTGTCATGTTGGCAGGTAAACCTTCTTTCCATTGACAACTTTCTGGCAGAGGGCAGCAGATTTTACTCAAGAATTTGATGGCATTTTGCCCCGTCCATTTTTCTTTCTATCCTGACAAGTGCTCCAGTTCCTGCTGCTAAGAAACACCCCCATAAGAAGATATTACCACCTCAATGCTTTACTGTAAGAATGGTGTTTTTTGGATGGTGAGCTGTATTGGATTTTCGCCAGACATATTGTTTAGTGTGGAGGCCGAATAATTAAATTTTAGTCTCATCTGACCACCTTAACCGCTTCAGCCCCGGAAGGATTTACTCCCTTCCTGACCAGGCCATTTTTTGTGATAGGGCACTGCGTCGCTTTAACTGACAATTGCGCGGTTGTGCGACATTGTACCCAAACAAAATTGACATTGTTTTTTTCCCCACAAATAGAGCTCTCTTTTGGTGGTATTTGATCACAAAAAAACCCAGACTTAAACCCCACTGAAAATCTGTGGATTGACTTGAAGACTGCAGCCCACAAACAGTCACAATCAAATTTAACTGAACTTGAGCAGTTCTGCAAAGAAGAGTGGTCAAATATTGCAAAGTCTACATGTGCAAAGTTAGTAGAGACATATCCCAACAGACTAAAGGCTGTAATTAAAGCAAAAGGTGGTTCAACAAAATAATGACATAAAGGGGTGATCCTTATTCCAACTCCGTGATTCTGTTTTTGAATTTTTTAATTTTTTTTTCTGACATGTTGGTGTTATGTCTTTTACTTGGATGTTATAAGTTGCACTGAGTAACTACAACTGGATAAAACAAAAACTGTGTCCGTCTTCATTTCAGGCTGCAAAGCAACAAAATATGATTAAAGGGGAGTGACTTTTTTTATATACCCAATGTTCTTAGCACAAAGGCAAACAACATCTCCCTATACACTGGCATATATCCCTGCTAAATGCACGTGTGCCAGCTGCATTTTTAAATGATTCCACCATAGATGGAGAAGAATGGTTGTATAGGAATATCTAATATTTTGCTGTGAAATGAACTGATTCCATAAAATTGTTTGAGAGTCGGTTCAAACAGGGGCAATCGACTTCAGGCGCGACTTTGTAGGCAATTTGAACGCGGCTTCAAGGCGACTTCAGCGTGACGTGACTTTGGGCGATTTACAACGTGACTTAGAGCGACCCCCGTGCCAGGCGACTTTGCCTGTGGCCAATCAGAGAATATAACTCTTCTGACATCATTCCTTTTACCTGGGTAAATTATTTTCTTTATCCTGTAAAGTCGCTTCAATATAGATGGGGATCCGACTTGGAGGCGACTTCCATTGAATTCTATGGGCACAAGTCGGATAGAAGTCGACTTGAAGTCGTACAGGAACCTTTTATGAAGTCGGAGCGACTTCAGTAGTGTACATTAAAGAGAAAGTAAACCCCGATGGGGTTTACTTCCTCAATATTCCCCTGTAAATTAGAAGCATAATGCGATGCATAGTAGCCCATTATGTGTCCCTTACCTGCAAACGAAGCCTGCGATGTCCCCTATGCAGGCAGCATCCATCTTCAGCCCCTCTTCCTTCTGGGACCGCAATTCCGGCTCACATCACAGGGATGATCACAGTGAAGGAACGCGCATGCACATTCACTGCACATGTGTCGAATGACGTCGGCATCAGCAGTACACAGTATATCTCCTAAACTGTGCAGGTTTAGGAGATATGCAGGGCACCTATAGGAAAGCCTTATTATAAGCTTACCTGTAGGATAAAGTGGTTGTCAAGGGTTGTCAACCACTTTAAGACGGCTCTCATTCACTTCAATGGGATTTCTTATGTCAAGCGACTTGGGGCGACACAAGTAGGATCCTAAGTCGCTGTAGTGTGCAGTTGCTTGTTACAATACCTTTTTCTAATACATTGAATACTTATCCCGTGAAGACTGACTGGCATCTGCTGTGAATAAATGGCATAGGCACAATGAAATACTTACAGTGGTGAAGTGGACCATGAAGGAGAGGCAAGATCACACCAGAGGCTGCCATAATATTACAGAAGATGGGGCACTGTTTTGGAAATGACATCTACTATGTGGTGTACTAGCCATCCAAATATAGGTATCTTTGTGTCTAGCTTTAACGTACACATGTTGTAAGTAAAATGTTGCTTCGTGACAGAGCCTAGCCCAAAGTATTTGTGTGTACAACTTGAACCATCCAGGGAGGGGGCAGCTGACAGGGATGAGGAATGTGAGGGCCTGACTGTCCCTGAGTGGGTGATCTATTAATAATCCCAGGGAGCTCCAGCTACAGACACACACTAGAAATACTCCATGGAAGTGCCAGAAGAGCAGAACTGAGCACACAGCCATACACAGCCTTCAGATCTGGTGAGTTATCGGTGACAATGGTGTGTAATTATACTGCTTTCCAGAAACGACAGCCAGCCCCATGCACCTCTCCAGCAATGCAGGTCCATCTTACTTGTTCACCATCTGCCAGGTTATTTTAAAAAGCAGCATTACGTAATTGCTAATGGTAAACATGTCTTGCCAGACATCTGATGCTGGAGAAAGCCACCAGGTTCATAGTGAACAGGCAAAGCACCTCATTTATTAAGCTCACCACATTTTGGAAAATATTTTATTTTTGATGTTTCTACATGAGGATCTATGAACAGCGACTTTGTTTGGTATCAGACGTTGATCGGTGCCCAGTGTCTGCAAATGCATTAGCTGTGCTTTGCAGTAAAGAGCGTGTTTGAAAACTTGTAGGGGAAATTTGTATTTTATTTAGAAAGTAAACCCAGACAGGTTATATGGACAGGGATATTATTATTATTATACAGGATTTATATAGCGCAGCGCTTTACAAAAATGAAGGCAGACAGCACAGTTACATCACAATTTGGTACAATAGGAATCAGAGGGCCCTGCTCGTTAGAGCTTACAATCTAATGCCCCGTACACACGATCCGAAAATCGGACGACAGATCGTCCGTTTTTTTTTCGCATGCTAATCTCAGATCGAATCGGAAGAGTTTACTTTAGTCATGAAAATTCTCGCATGACAGAATAAAAAATCGGAAGTGATATGATGTGTTGTAGTGTATTTGTATTGCATTTTTGAATGACAGCTGTACTGATGAAACGAAAATCGTACGATCGGGCACCGCGCGAGAAAATTTTTCCTGCATGTCCGATCTTGTCCGGACGGAAAACATCGGCTGAACTGTCGTGATCGGCTCTCGAAAGCTCTGTACTAACGATCCGATTATCGTACGACCGCTTCGAAAGCGGTATTTTCCGTACGATTTTCGGATCGTGTGTATGGGGCATAAGTGGGAGGGATATAAAGGAAAGATCTGCATGATTCCAACCACTGTGGAAAATGAGGAATACACTCCTTGTTTTGGGATTTATGATGGCAATGAGACATGTAGTACTACTTTCTGTTTAGGAGGATTTACCCTGATTGACATTTATTTGATTAGATAGACTTTCAAATGCGCATGGGCTTAAAAATTAAAGTTACACTGCAGCAAAAACGTATTAAATTTTGGATAAGGAAGGAAAGGCTTACATCCTCTCTTAGGTTTTTCATACAGAAATGTGTTATCAAAACATTGCAAATGCATTACATATCTGTGTGTAGAAGTAAACAGAATAAAGATATTGGCATAGACCAGTGATGGTCAACTTTCTTGATATGGGGGGCTCAAGAGCGGCCCTCTACATCACTAAAGGGCCGCATATAAAATTCAGTAAATATTCAGTATCAGAGGCAGAACACACACGATAGGATATAGCCAAAGACTAATGATGTGATACAAGGATGGTCAGAGACTGTGGATATAATACAAGAGATGATCAGAGACTGGGAACGGGATATAGGATATAGGTATTGACTAAAGATATGATACAAGAGATGGTCAGAGACCGTAGATCTGGTGCAAGGGATGGTCAGAGACTGCAGACATAATACAAGAGATGGTCAGAGACTGCAGACATAATACAAGAGATGGTCGGAGACTGCAGACATAATTAAAGTAATGGTCAGAGATTGCAGACACGATACAAGAGATGGTCAGAGACTTGCAGACATGATACAAGAGATAGTCAGAGAATATGGACATGCTGCAGGAGACTTCCAGAGACTGTGAACATGGTATAGAAGTTGGGGACATGCTTCAGGAGACAGTCATTGAGAAGAAATGTTACATGAGACTGCTATAGTGTAATAACTATATAACTGTATCAGGGCTATCAGGGACGCAGACAACGTGGTCATCACATCAACACAGGAAGCAGAATGGACAGAAAGTAGTATGTAAACCACTACAAATGTTTTATCGTGTTACAAAGTCTAAACCTCTGCTAGGCATCCCATTGTACAAGAAGTCCATTGGGAATAGGGTGTCATGGTCCCAAGGCCATTAACAAAAAGTGTAATGTTGGCCAATAGTCATTCTTTTGGAGATATGATCTACGTTATCCTGCGTGGTGGTTTGAATCAGAGTAAGTCAATTTCCTATCCTGTAGACAGAGTGAAATAGATAGTTAAATAGATATTGAATAAGAATAATAAGTTAGTGAAGGATGGTAAAGGTTAGAGAAAAAGGGGGGCTCTGTGAGGTTTTTATTGCCATCTGTATCCCTATTGGGGAGATTTCAATACATTTCCCATTTGAGAGAGGAAGTGATGAAATATATCTCACTTATGAGAAAACCTTTTACAATTTTGTTATTGATGCCTGAGCCTTCCTGGTCTAAAGATGCTTGCATCATGGGACAGCCCAATAGAAATTTGAGCTCTTCCCAAATATATAAAAAAATGGAGTTTGGCTTTAATTTGTTAAACACTCTGGAACTCCTGCTTCTATAACAGAAAATGGTTTTAAAAGATTACACTGTGCATGTTGCAGGCTAATGGTTTCCAGGTAAAAGAACAAGGTTATGGGTTATAATATACTTTGCTTGGCACCATTACTTGCTCCAGCCCTATCTAAAACAATATACGCACCTAGGATACCTCTCAGACCTGTAAGATGGGTGAAGCACAAAAAATGAAATGTAGGTTGAAGACACTTTTGCACCCCCCCCCCCCCCCCCAGTCACACGGCCCATAATAAATTAAGCATACTTTAAAGCAGACCTTTTAGCTAAGAAAAATCACATCCTTCCTCCTCCACAATTTTAAAAAGCCAACTTTTTTTTCTTTCTTTGCTTCTACCTATTTTTTTTCTCACCTACCTTTCTTTTCTCTTCTTTGGTTTGCACCTGCCCCTTCCTCGATTCTCGCCTTAGCGAGTGTGATATGTAAGGCTGACCATACCTTATACAATTTTCTTGTACAATTTTCCTTTAGATTTACCAAAACCATATAATATAAGGCCAAACATTTCAATTTGTAACCAATCAGGCAGGCCCTTGCACTACATAGTTGAAGGTAAATCTAAAGGAAATTGTATAGCCAGTTTATGCCTTCCTCTGGAGCCTTCTGGGATACTCACTTCACATATTCCAGGAGGCAACAGACCCACAAACAGAGAAGTTGCACAATATCTTGCTCTCTTGGCTTAGAGAAAGAATTAAAATAGACCATGCATGTTTGAGATTTCGTACCACATTATCAGGGAGCCAGCTGCAAGTCTATGAAAGAGATAGCTGACTCCTAATGCCAAAAAATGGTGGAGTGGAAAGAGTAGTGCACTACGATCACTCTAGTTGTGAAAAGGACAGTGCTGGATTCAATGGCATTGTAAGTATATATTCTCTGCTTTTCCAACCACTACATTTCTTTTTATATTAGTGTTTAAAATACGAAATGCATTCATCTGAAGAATAGATCAAAAGCTTAGTGGAATAAAAAATTGCAAATGTGGCCTCTTTCCCCCCTATGTCTCTCCTTCCCACCATGTCTCCCTCTACTTTTTGATCACCTGCTATTCGCTTGTTGCGCTCCTTCCTACGCTCTTCATTTTTCCCCCCTTTCTTATTTAGTTTCCTTCACTTATCTGTCCTCTCACATGCCTGCGTAAATTAACACAAGGTCTATGTCAGCTTTTCCCAACCTTTTCAACACGAGGAACCCTTGAAATGATTCTCTGGTCTCGGGGAACCCCTGCTAAAAATTAAAAATCTACAACTCATGATACATTAGTGTGATGGTCATTGGGAAGAATTACCCCCTTACAGATTGCTAAAAATATCAATGTTATCATTTCGAATTTATCTGAGTGGTAGAAATTGGCCATTGCTCAAGGAACCCCTAGCAACCTCTGGAGGAACCCTGGCTGAGAAACCCTGGTCTATGTTATGGCACAGCACTTCTTCACTACCATCCCTTGGCCCTCCATACATAATCAGCTCACATGCTAAGATGAGTGTCACTTTTGTAATTTTATAAATCTCATTAAAAAACTTGCATGGAATAAAAAAAAAAAAAAGCAGTTAAAAGTGGGACATAGAGGAATGCTCGAAGGAGGAGTTAGGTTCTTAAAGAGGTATAATCCCTGCAAATGGGGAATAGTTGATAGTGGCGGCTATGTAATAAAAATCAAATATGTCCAATACATCCAAGTGCAGATTAGTGCCATTGAAAGCAATTATATTTTCTTTCACTTTTGTTTTTATTAGGAGAGGATAGGGATAGTACACATACAAGTTACAGCAGATTTCATTGCTAACATAGAAGCTGCAAAATTTGATGCAGCTCTGCAAAGAAACCAATTGTAAAATTTTGATTTTGCATCTTCCAGTTTTATTAAATCGACCCCATAGTGTCTCAGACCACATGGAAGTTGGGATGATAAATACAACAAGATTAAAATATTTTCTCTGGAACACAGGGGTGGATTTACTAAAACTGGAGCACTCAGTATGTGGTGCAGCTGTGCATGGTAGCCAAACAGCTTCTAACTTCAGCTTGTTCAATTAAAATGGAGTTCTACCCACTTAAAAGTCAGCAGCTACAAAAAGTGTAGCTGCTGACTTTTAATAATTGGACACTCACCTGTCCCCCGATCCAGCGATGTGGCCGCTGCAGCATTGCTCTTCTCCCCCTCGGCGGCGCTGGCATCACAAGTGTGGGCACCCGAGCGCGTACTGCTCATGTGCGAGCTGGGAATGGCTGGCGTATCTTTTGGAACCTGTGACGTGTTCCAGAAGATCGCTGAGAGGGAGGGGGGGAAGGTGAACTTCCTTCCGGTTCCGCGGCGCCAGGAAAGGAAGTGGGACCTGGGACCCAGTGAAAACAGGGTCACCGCTCCCCCACCCCAAAAAAGTGACATGCCATTTGTGGCATGTCAGGGGGTCAGCTTCTCTTAAAGCGGAAGTTCCACTTTTGGGTGGTACCTCACTTTAAGCTTTGGCAATAAAACCTGGAAGTTGATTGGTTTCTATAAAGGGTAGCACCAGATTTTGCACTCTCAGTTTTAGTAAACAACCCCCGCTGTGCTGAAAACACATTAAACAGACAATAGTGAATGGGTAACCAGTAGAACAACGATGTGCGCACAGCAACTATATTTTATATATTATAAATAATATTAGAGTGTATTTAAAGGCAATCTTTTTTTTTTTGTTTTGGTTAGAGTGGTACTCTTTGTCAAGTATTTCAACTTCAATATATTATATATATATATATATATTTAAAGAACCTCAGTTTCCCTTTGTGTTTTTTTTCTTTCCCTCTTACCTTGTCTGCTGGTTGTCCTCAAACATATATGGCCAGCAAATCCAGCTTTGTCTGTTGTCTGCTGCCTCACACCTACACTGCTATCTTTTAAACTGACATCTAGGGATGCACCGAAATTTCTGCAGCCGAACATTAGCTGCATTTTCGGCCAAAATCTGTGTTTTCGGCATTGGCTGAAACAAAAAAAAGGGGCGATACTGAAAACTGAGCGGGTACCGTCCATTGCGGGGTATGTGTGCATCTCATACCCCACAATGGATGTGGGAGATTAGAAGATTCACAATGCACAGAGCGCGTTGCTTGTACGTGCCGCTCTGTGCATGAAACTGTCAGCTAATTACATTGGAATGCAGAGAGAGCTGTCAGATCTTCAAGTTGATGTCGGGTGGTGGGCGGGACGGAACAGCTATCAGACGCCAGCCAATGGGACAGGGGCTGGGTGGGTGTTAGCTGTTCAGCCTCGCCCACCTCCGATCTCAGTGAAATCTAACAGCTCTGTCTGCATTCTCTGCATTGCAATGTAATTAGCTGACAGTTTCATGCACAGAGCGGCTCGTACAAGCAGCACGCTCTGTGAATTGTTAATCTACTCATCTCTTCTGTCAGTGCGAGCCAGTACCATCCAGTGCTGTCTGTCAGTGCCAATCAGTGCCACCTGCCAGTACCATCCAGTGCAGCCTGTCAGTGCCAACCAGTGCCAATCAGTGCCACATGCCAGTGTCACCTGCCAGTACCATCCAGGGCCACCTGTCAGTGCCAATCAGTGCCACCTGCCAATACCATCCAGTGCAGCCTGTCAGTGCCAATCAGTGCCACATGCCAGTGCCACCTGCCAGTACCATACAGTGGCACCTGTCAGTGCCAACCAGTGGCACCTGTCAGTGCCACCTATCAGTGCCAATCAGTATCACCAATCAGTGCTGCCTATCAGTGCTTCCAATCAGTGCCACCTATCAGCGCCAATCAGTGCCACCTGTCAGTCCCCAGGCACAGGTAGGCTGCATAGGACAATTGTATATAAAAATATTAATATTTTATAAAAACTGTCATTTTCGGTTTTTGGTGCATTTTCGGTTTCGGCATCTAAATTTCCATTTGGTGCGCCACTACTGACATCATCAAGGGGCTGTCTCTCTCTGAGTTCCGGCACCCAGCTCTCTGATGATGTACCGCTTTACGTGTGGGTCACAGGGTCTCTTTAAAGCAGCACAAAAGGAGCCAATAGCTCATGCTGCTGTACTAATGTGCTAACACTAACAAGCAACATACTAATAGGCTGAACATGCTAATAAGATAGCAATTATTATCCTCTGAAGAAGTCTATTGTGACAAAATGCATCAGACTAGACATGTGCTGTTTGTTTCGTGCGGTTTTGTTCACCGGTTCAGGAGCGATTCAAATGTAAGTTTTTACTTAAGTTCGCACGTGAACCGGACCCAAAATCGCAAAGGACTCTTTTCAAAAACGGACAGTGGCCATCCCGGACATGTGTGAACCTGCTCCATTGAAAGCTGGTCCAGTTCATATGTTAAAAACGCATCTGATTCGCATATATGTGAACCGAGCTGATGGTTTAATGTCTTCACTGTGGATTGCAGGCACATGTAGTTTACACATCACATCATGTTACAGTATTCGTTTTTCTTTATATATTGAGTGTCATTACACTGTGTGTTTATCACCAAAGTCACTGTATTCAGTTTGCTCTGATTGCTATTATCATTTAAAGGGACACTGCTGCCAGAGACTGCATTTTAAAATGGAATACCTACCTGCATGCTACATACTCATATAAGTGGCTGTTGTTTGGGAATGTCAGGATTTTTATATTTTACAATTTGAACATACAGTTTGTATATCTGAGACTACCATTTCTAGCTTGCTGATTGACACACCTACATTTCAACCCTTGGGTTTGGATGCTATTTCATTGCAGTCTATTTTACATGACATTAAGTCTCTGTTCACATCTAGGCGTTGCTATTTTACAGGCTTTTTCGGGCCTTTTTCTGGCGTTTTTTCAGGAGTTTTTGCAGATTTTTGTACAGGCATTTTGAAGTTCAAAAGGTCACCAATGTAAAAGAATTAAAATGCCTGTAATCTGCCAAAAAATAAACTCATGTACTTTTTTGAGCGACGGGCGTTTTGCTTTAGGAGACAGAACGCTCAGATGTGAACAGGGGCTATTGAAATGAATGGGATTTGTCTTGCTGGGTGTTTTTAGAGCTGAGGCTCAGGCTGCATTCACATCTCATTGACACGTTTTTAAGCTTTTGCTGGCGTTTTGTAGTACGTTTTGTCGCGCGACTTTCAATAGTTTTTGCACGTTTGTATGCGGCGTTTTTGGGTGTTTGGCATTTTTGTATTAGCCAATAGGGAATACTTTATCTATTGCATCATTTGTTGCTAGGCAGTTCAGCTTTTTTAGCTTTTATTTCAGCCGAAAATTGCGGAAACAAGCACGACAAAACGTGCAAAAATGTGCAAAAACGCCAGAATCGCGTTTTTCCATTCATCTCTATGGTCTAGAAACGCCAGAATATGCCCAATTTGTGCAAAAATACCTCCGGGAGTAGTTTGAGTGTAGGCGTTTGGCTTCAGGTGTTTTTGAGTGGAGATGTGAACCATCTCCGTAGAGAATCATTGATTTTTTCCCCTGCAGCGTTTTGTAGCTTCAGGCTTCAAGCTACAAAACACTGAGGTGTGAATGGAGCCTCAAGAGCAGAAAAACTCCCAAAAACGCCTGGATGTGAACAGAGCCTTAGGCTGGATTCACACTAGTCTGGTGCAAATTGCAGCTCCAGTATCCCTGCGAAGAAAAAATGATTCATTCAGCGGTTCCTCTCCATTGTAGCTGCGGATCAGCTGACCTGGGAGAGGGGAAGATGTAGTGAGGAGGGGGAGAGAATTCCTGTTCACAACGGAACACATCTGCGAATTATATGCGTTCCCATTGAAGATTATGTGCCTGCAATTCATACTGTACTGCCTAGAAAACGCACATGTTTTTTGTGCCATGCGGAGTGTGGATGCAATGTACCTTTATGAACCAGACCCATTGAAAACAACATGTTTTTAAATGTTCCGTGAATTGGATGTGGTGTAATTGCATACAATTCGCAATGGTGTGAACCCAGCCTAAAGGCATAGTTCACATTTACCAAAAAATTGCCTATGCAGATAAGGGGCACCTGTAGATAAAAAGAAACTGTGAAGCTTTTACCAAGGTTGAATGACACCCCTGCTAAAGATGTAGACCATTTGCACATCTCAAGAAGCCTGACTGGAAAACTTCTAGGACAGTGCTAAGAGACACCTAGCTGTTACTGTTCACCTTCACCATCAGAGAAACATGCACTTTCTCCCCTGATGCAGTAGTTTTGAGTTCAGCGTTTGAGAGCTTGCTCCTGTGATTTTTGATTACATACGGCTAGGGGCAGATGAGCATCCCTGTATGTAGAAATTTTGGGGTTGATTTACTAAAACTGGAGAGTACATAATCTGGTGTAGCTATGCATGGTAGCCAATCAGCTTCCAACTTCAGCTTGTTCAATTAAAGTGAATGTAAATTCAGAATTTTTTTTTTATCTGCAGCCCCCCTAAGACCTCCCCCCCAATACATACCTGAGCCTCATCTTTATCCAGTAATGTCCACGATTGGCTGATACACAGCAGCGGTGCCATTGGCTCCCGCTGCTGTCAATTAAACTCAGTTAGCCAATCAGGAGAGAGAGGGGTGGGGCAGAACCAAAGCTCCGTGTCTGAATGGATAGACAGAGCTGCAGCTTGGCTCGGATACCCCATAGAAAACTGCTTGCTGTGGAGGCACTCGACAGGAGGGAGGAGCCAGGAGCTATAGCCAGGGACCCAAGAAGAGGAGGATCCGGGCTGTTCTGTGCAAAACCATCACACAGAGTAGGTAAGTATAACATGGTTGCTATTTTAATAGAAAAAAAGAAAAAACGAGACTTCACGATCACTTTAAACTTTGATAATAAAACCTGGAATCTGTTTTTTTTTTTATATGCAGAGCCACACCAGATTTTGCACTCTCCAGTTTTAGTAAATCAACCCCTTTGTGTCCAGGGCTGCTCACCTGTCGCTGACGGTAATTACTATCACTCCGTGTGTGGCTGTGGAGCCGCAGCTGTTTGCAAACAGCTGGCTATACCTGCTGTGGGAATACGCTGACTGATCTAGGCCTGGATGTATGGCCTTGGATGGACAAGAGGATAATACCTAAATACATGGCTATTGTCAAAGCCTTTGTTTGCATATTTCTTTTTTTAAGTGTTACATTATGAAGGCATCCATTTTCACAGATATGGGAATCCTATTTATATGAGACAGGTCACATCCCAGTGTGGGGTCTCTATTGAAATTTGCCAATATACCGCTAATTATTTTCCTTTATAGTTATATTGCTGTGTATTTATCTTTTTACAGCATGTACAGATTATCATAAAACCTAAAACAATAGAATATTTTTACAAATCACAAACTATATGACTGTCGGTCTGGCTTCAGATCTGAATAGGCAAACAGCTATACAGGTAGAGGGCCTTTTAACTGGATGCAGCAACTGTATTTGTAGAACTGCTGTCTCCTATAGCAACTGAACTCTCAAACTTCAATGTAGATCTGCACACGTAACTCACAGTATCCCATTGTAGATCTTCCCTGATATCTCAGTCTCTTACTGTAGATCTTCACACTGAGCTCCCAGTCTCTCACTAGACTTCCAAGATCCCAGCCACCGCTCCACCGCTAGACCCCCTGAGCTCTTCCACAGCTAACCCGCTGTATTCTCCTCAAGCTTCACCCACCCGCTGGGTCCCTGGCTTGGCACTCTGCTGAAGCTTTCCCATTCTTCACCGTCCCCGGCTGGTGAAAAGGCTGCTCTGGTACTTATTCAGGCTTCCATACACTGGCCTCTGATAACAGGAGTGGTTGTCCCTTGTTGGCAACTGCTTCCCCTTTACCTCTAGCGTCAACTTAGTTTCCCCCCCAACTGAACTTCTGCAACTTAGTTGGGCTACAAGCCGGAAACCCAGAGCTGCTTCTCTCAATCCTGGATATGCCTCAGACCGCCTAGCAACCAGGTGCTTTCAGGATAGGCCTCAGTCTTCTGGCCTAGCAAACCGAGCATTACTACACATGTCCACCCAGACAGCCGCCCAGGTGGCACAGAACCCCAATCACCTGACTCCTCCCAAGCTCTAAATCTCCCAGCATGCCATGGGGCCAAAGAAACCCCTGCTAAATTGGCTGAGACAACATATCCACTCCTAACCTGGAGACAGCAGTGCCACCCAGTGCCAGAAAAGAGAGATGCACCATATCCAGGCTTAGGGCAACAACCAGTGGATCCCCTACAAATTAGCCAGACTAGTTACCACCTAGCAAACTAAATTTGTTAGTAGCCTTGTTTAGGACCAGGGTGCTAAACTAGAAAAACTCTTATCTCTGTCTTCAGAGCAAGCACTAATGGCAAATACATGGCCTCTCTTCTCCATTCTGTACACAAGAATGCCAGGCCAATTCTGGAACGTATTTTTACCCATCACTCATCTTTATCAATTAAGCCTGACACAGTGCGAAGGACGGTGAGAGGGTATCACTCCACAGTGCCTTTGTGTCTAGTTATAGCTCATTTATATTGTACAAAATTATTAAATGGATCATGAAATGTTAATGTATTGGATTACAGATTTGGCTTCCTACCTGCAGCATGAATCATTCATTAGAGCTATTACTAAAGATGAGTTTTTTCAACCTGGAGTTTAATTCAGTCCTATAACCTCTATGTTTTTTATTCCCATGATCAGTAGTATTAGTTAGTATTTTTTTTTATATACCTATGATCATAAATATCATCATTCAAATTTTAAGTCAGCTTGTTCTAATCCTGTATTTACATGACAATTTTAGGACGTGGCATAGTGTATTATTAATTGTGCTGTCCACAGCGCCACCCTGTGGTGAAAACACTAACATATCCATATGATTTAAAACTGTGGCTCAGCCACGCTTTTTTACTGCCCTGTGACCGCCCATCTAAAAGAGACCTAACATAGGCTATTTGAGCCCATGAAAAAAATGAAACCAAAACTCCTGCCAAAAATAACAAGATAAAATGAATAGTTGAGTAAAAGATACGTTCATAAAATGAAGCCTTTTGGCAGGGGGCAACTACAGGAATGATGCCGTGTGTCTCTCTCTCTCTCTGGCTCACTTGTCAGCTTTCAGCTGCTGCAGGGAGAGACAGCCACATCAATCTCCCACATGTAATTCCGCCAGTTTTAATAAATCCCCCCCCCCACCCACTGTGTCCATTCACAACTGAAGCCTAGTAAACTGTGTTTACTATTCTTCAGTTTGTGAATGAGCAGGACGCTGGAGCATTTCCCTTTCATTCATTGTCCAGTGCAGCTGACGCTGCAGAGAGAAGGACTAGGGAATCTCTGTCAAAAATGAGACTTCAGGGTTTGTTTAGACCCCTGATATTTCAATAGGGACCTCAACAGCCCCCAACAGGACTTCTAAAAATTGTATTATAAAAAAATAAATAAAAATAAAATAATAAAAATGAAAAACTACTGGCACCGTCCACTCCCCTACTGTCACCTCACCAACCTCTGCCATACTGACGCCATCCACTGCCCTACTGACACTGTAGACTACTCTACTGACTGACACTGTCTACTGCCCTACTGACACCCTCCACTGCTCTACTGACACTGTCTTCTGCCCTACTGACACCATCCACTGCCCTACTGACACCATCCACTGCCCTATTGACACTGTCTTCCGCCCTACTGACACTGTCTTCTACCCTACTGACACTGTCCATTACCCAACTGACACTGTCTTCTGCCCTACTGACACCATCCACTGCCCTACTGACACTGTCTCCCGCCCTACTGACACTGTCCATTGCCCTATTGACACTGTCTTCTGCCCTACTGACTCCATCCACTGCTCTACTGACACTGTCTTCTGCCCTACTGGCACTGTCTTCTGCCCTACTGACACTGTCCACTGCCCTACTGACACTGTCCACTGCCCTACTGACACTGTCTTCTGCCCTACTGACACTGTCCATTGCCCTACTTACACAGTCTTCTGCCCTACCGACACTGTCTTCTGCCGTACTGACACTGTCCACTGCCCTGACACTGTCTTCTGCCCTACTGACACTGTCGTCTGCCCTACTGACATGTCCACTGCCCTACTGACACTGTCTTCTGCCCTACTGATACCATCCACTGCTCTACTGACACTGTCTTCTGCCCTACTGACACCATCCACTGCTCTTCTGACACTGTCTTAACTGACACTGTCTTCTGCCCTACTGACACTGTCCACTGCCCTACTGACACTGTCTGTTGCCCTACTGACACCATCCACTGCTCTACTGACACTGTCTTCCGCCCTACCAACACTGTCTTCTGCCCTACTGACACTGTCCATTGCCCTACTGACACTGTCTTCTGCCCTACTGACACTGTCTTCTGTCCTACTTACACTGTCCACTGCCCTACTGACACTGCCTTCTGCCCTACTGACACCGTCCACTGCTCTACTGACACTGTCTTCTGCCCTACTGACACTGTCCTACTGACACCATCCACTGCTCTACTGACACTGTCCTACTGACACCATCCACTGCTCTACTGACACTGTCTTCTGCCCTACTGACAGTGTCCTACTGACACCATCCAATGCTCTGACACTGTCTTCTGCCCTACTGACACTGTCTTCTGCTCTACTGACACTGTCCTACTGACACCATCCACTGCTCTATCGACACTGTCTTCTGCCCTACTGACACCATCCACTGCTCTACTGACACTGTCTTCTGCCCTACTGACACCATCCACTGCCCTACTGACACCATCCACTGCCCTACTGACACCATCCACTGCTCTATCGACACTGTCTTCTGCCCAACTGACACCATCCACTGCTCTACTGACACTGTCTTCTGCCCTACTGACACTGTCCTACTGACACCATCCACTGCTCTACTGACACTGTCTTTTGCCCTACTGACACTGTCTTCTGCCCTACTGACACTGTCTTCTGCCCTACTGACACCATCCACTGCTCTATTGACACTGTCTTCTGCCCTACTGACACCATCCACTGCTCTACTGATGCTATCCAACGTGTTTATATTTTTTACAGTGATGTTTGTTTTATTATATTTTTCTAAGTTTTCCTTACTATTTAGTTAGGCCTTGCTAATTTCTTTAAAAAAAGGGTCCAAACCCCCGTGATCTTTGATCTCTTTCATGTTCAGGTAGATCTCCATCTGTCAGAGGTATCCTACTCCTGATCTGTATGGCCAAAATTTTGGAGGGAGGAATAGTGCCCCATCTTTGGTATCAGTGGGAGGAATAGTGTCCCATCTTTGGTATCAGTGGGAGGAATAGTGTCCCATCTTTGGTATCAGTTGGGGGAATAGTGCCCCATCGTTGGTGTAAGTGGGAGAAATATTGCCCCATCGTTGGTGACGGTGGGAGGAATATTGCCCCATCATTGGTGACAGTGGGAGGAATAATGCCCCACTGTTGTCAGCAACAGGAATTATGCCCCATTGTTAGTGTCAGCCAGAGGAATAGTTCCCCATTGTTGGTGTCAGCAGCAGGAATTATAGTGCCCCAAGGCTGGATAAAGGCAAGCAAAGGGCCGCAGTTTGGAGACCACTGGTATAGAGGAACTCAGGTAGTCTCGACAGAGACCTGAGCTTCCCCTACTGAACACCTTTGAGATGAATTGGTAGACTGATTGCGAGTCTTGTCTAGCATCAGCACCTGACCTCACAAGTGCTCTTTTGGCTGAATGGACATCAATATCTTGTGAAAAGGCTTTCTGGAAGAATGGAGGCTATGGAAAAGGAAGGGGGCAACTTCATATCCACGATCTTGGAATTGCATGTCCAACAAACTAATATACTGAAGGTGTGGTACTTTGTTATATACAAACTTTTGGACAATTATAATGTAGTTGTATATGGGCAGAAAATGAAGAAGCAGTCCATGAAAACAGATGAACATTATACTGATCATTCCAGCCACCGGTGACTGCAGCTTGTATCTTTAGCATCTGACACTTCTGCAACTTACAAGCCTGGGTGAAGAGGATTTTGATATCTTTTTAAATATAGGCAACACATGTGCCTTGTGCCAATCTACTACTACTAAGTCAGTCATTAAATAGTCTCTAAAATAAAAAATATAGTTTATAAATATCTGATTTCATTTATATGAGGGCCGGTATAGGCCCTCTTGTGCAGGAGCTTTATTAACTGTTTCTGGAACATATCAGTTTTGAGCAATTTTGAGATTTCTTTTGAGATTATATTAAACACAGCAGTATTAAACACAATTGCAAACTTTTATTATACTGCAGCTTACCAATTCTCAGATGTGGTGGCTACATTCATCTTCTTTTTTAGGCTTTCCTTCCTTTATTTTCACCTGGTGATCCAGCCAGTAAGTCTGTTGTTTTCTGTTGTTTTTCAACATAACAAGTAGTTGTGTTGAGACAAACCATTTAACACTGACGGGGTGCTTACAATGATCAGCGATTTATTTATTCATGTAAACCTTTACCTCAAAAGAAAAAAAACGGTTTGCTGTAACTGCTTATAAAGTACACTGGAACCTTGGATTAAGCATAATCCATTCCAGGAGAATGCTTGCAATCCATATCACTCATATATCAAAGCATGATTCCCCATAGGAAACAATGGAAACTCAGATAATTTGTTCCATAGCACTGCTTGTCAATGCAGTACTGTATTTGGCCAGAGGTGTGGTGGCGCTGGTGAGCCTCGGAGGCCCTCGGAAACCATCGATAATGCTCGGGAACTGTTTACACTTTCGGTATTTCTGAGTATATCGGACGGCTTCCGAGGGCCTCCGAGGCTCACCAGTGCCCCCACATCTCTGGCCACATGTGGTATTGCATGCAAATAGGTTTAATTCTGCTCGTTTTGCGAGACAGCACTCGCAAACAGAGTCAGAATTTTATGGTAAAAAAATTTTCATCTTTCAAAATGCTTGTTGACCGCGTTACTCGTGAACCAAGGTTCCACTGTATTAGCTGGAGTTTGGCTTTAATTTGTTAGTGTATTTAAATCTTCTAGTACATCTTATACTCCCCTCCCCCCAGACTGACAATGCTTCAGTCCAAAGTGCCCCTCTGATCCTTTATTCACAGTGGGGGCCCTCAATACAGGAGGTGTGTTACCGACTAGATCCCCAGGTGAAAACAGGGGAAAAAAAACCTAAAAAAGAAAATCCATACAGACCCCACATCTAATGATTGGCAAGCTGCGGTATTTTACATTGTTAGTTTTGGGTTTAATACTGCTGTAACCCCTTAATGCTGACCGCACACAAATATGTGACCCCACTAAACTGGGCTTTTTTCTGTGGGGCCGCATATTTGCTTATCGGCCCTACTAATGATCGGGTCACCAGATCGCTGTGATAGCCTCTGATTGGCTATTACAGTAATCAGTTACTGTGAAGCCCACCCCCATGTTTTCTTTCTCTGTGAATGGAGGAGATTGATACTTAGTATTATCTTTCTCTCCTTTCAGAGAAAAGTGTGTGTAAAAAATAAAAATAAATAATAATAATAAAAAATAAAAAAAAAATACCTAGATCAAGGTTTGATCTAGGTCAGTGCCAGGGCTAGGGTCTGGGTAAAGGTTACAGTCAAAGGTCAAGGTGAGTGGCAGTATTTTTTTTACAGGATTTTTCTTTCTTAGTATCAGTGTCAGTTAGTGTCAGTGTGTTTTTCTTAGTATCAGTGTCAGTTAGTGTCAGTGTGTTTTCTTAGTATCAGTGTCAGTTAGTGTCAGTGTGTTTTTCTTAGTATCAGTGTCAGTGTGTTGTCTTAGTATCAGTGTCAGTTAGTGTCAGTGTGTTTTTCTTAGTATCAGTGTCAGTGTGTTGTCTTAGTATCAGTGTCAGTTAGTGTCAGTGTGTTTTTCTTAGTATCAGTGTCAGTTAGTGTCAGTGTGTTTTTCTTAGTATCAGTGTCAGTTAGTGTCAGTGTGTTTTTCTTAGTATCAGCGTCAGTTAGTGTCAGTGTGTTTTAGGTAGGATAACAAAAGCAAAATGTGCACTATTATTTTTGGACTGTACTAGGGGTACAAACAACAACTAGCATACACATATGTGGTATCGCTGCAATTGTCAGGAGCAGGAGAATTTAATTTGAGTTGTCCTATTGGTAGAAGGTTATGGTAGTAGCAAGAAATATACAGAATTTAAAAATATATATTTTGTTTACAATTTTGGGCCAGTTTTCCTTTGATAATAAAAAAAAATCAAGAGATAACCATTACCATTTACCACCAAAGGAAAGCCCAATTTGTCCTAAAAAACACGGTATAATCAACCTGGATGCACAAAGTAGTTGTGATAATAAGTATAAGTATAGTTTTACTAACACATGTCAAAGTTTCAAAATTGTGCTTAGGCATTTAGATTTGTTTTACACTTAGGCACGAAAGGGGTTAATATCATTCTCGTTATGTATATCAGCTCCACTGCTTTCATTTGTATGAAACTGTACTTATTTGAATGATTTGCTGTTTGTCCCCTGTGACCAACTCTAACCTTTATTTCGGATAGCTTATGTAGCATTTTTTTTGATCACCTCTGCGTCATTTCTGATCGCCGTTATAAACAAAAGAAGAGCGACAATTTTGCAAAAAATAAACAAATTTTTGAGAATTCATTTCTTGGGTTTTTATTTATTTATTTAATTTTTACTAGTAATGGCGGCGATCTGCGATTTTTAGCGGTACTGCGATATTGCAGCGGATATGTCGGACCATTTTGACACTTTTTTAGGACCATTGGCATTTATACAGCGATCAGTGCTATAAAAATGCACTGATTACTGTGTAAATGTCATTGGCAGTGAAGGGGTTAACCTGCAGGGGGCGCTCTAAGGGTTAACTGTGTTCCCTGGCCGTGTTCTAACTGTATGTGGGCTGCCCTGGCTGGGGAAAGGGGATGATCATGGCTTCCATATAGCGCTCACAGCACTAGTTATCGCAGCCGCCGTCATATGACGGCGGTTTGCGATAACGAGCCACCTTGCCGCCATCAGACTACGGTCGGCAAGTGGTTAAATAATTGTTAATTAATAGAAATAATATAGTGTATATTATATAATAGTTTAAATAATCGTGAAAAAACATAAAGCACGTAAATATATAGAATGGGAATTTTTAGATCATTTTAAACTCCTTTAGAAAAAGTATAGGGGTGGCTTGGTTTGTAGACGAGCTATAAAAAGAGAGGCTAACTTAATGCCATATACTAATTATACGCAGCTTCAAAATGTGGAGCTGAGCTGAAGAGCAGTCATGAAATTTAAATGAGAATGTTCTAGTCATTGATTGAAGCGGTATTAAGAGCACGTAAAACAAAGCACAGGTAACTGCGAGATGAGGTTCCGCTCTGAGTGGTTTACAGCATGATGGCTTATACCCTCTCAGCAGAACTTTATCCTTTGAAAAAGGGAACACTGCAGATTCTTATAATTTACTATACAAAAATGAAAAAAAAAAAATAAGGAAAGGTTTAAAGTGACGCTAAATTCTGTTTAAAGAAAAAAAAAAAACATTCTATTTAAGCGTGTAATTCTAACTGAAAAAAGTACCTTCTACTACTCAGTCCAGTCTCCTCCAAATGTCCTAATTCATTTTTTTTTGCTCCTGTGATCCAACTTACTGTTAGAGGGTGGCTGCATTCATCCTCAATGGCACCACTATATGTATGAACAGAGCCACCCCACGTGCACATTGCATGCTCTGAAAGCACACCCTCTAAATCAGGGGTGCCAAACCGCTGGCATGTGGCCCGCGGCGCCCTTTGATGTGGCCCGCCATCTCCTGCTCTGGGATGGCGGGTTGGCAAGTCCAGATCGTGGGTTTCCAACCGGCCAACCCTGGGCATCAGTGTGAAGAACGGAGATGGCGCTAGAGGAAAGCAGAGCCAATGCTTTCTATATAGCGTCGGCTCCTGTCACAGGCGGACTGATACCAAATGTACTCTGTACAACACGATACAGGAAGCATCGGCTCTGGTCTCTAGTGTAGTCACATGCTTCCTGCAGAGCTCCTGTCACACTGATAATCATTAATGGCGGGTCGGGAACCTACAATCTGAGACAGCAGCCACCAGGGATACCCACCAACAGTGCCAGCAGTACCCATCAACAGTGTCAGTAGTACCCACCAACAGTGCCAGCAGTACCCACCAACAGTGCCAGTACCAGCAGTATCCAACAGTGCCAGCAGCACCTATCAACAGTGCCAGTGCCAGCAGTACCCACCAACAGTGTCAGCAGCACCCACTAACAGTGCCGTGCCAGCAGTACCCACCAACAGTGCCAGCAGTACCCACCGCCAGTGCCAGCAGTACACACCAACAGTGCCAGCAGTATCTACTTCTATTGCCAGTGCCAGCAGTACCTGCCAACAGTATCCAACAGTGCCAGCATTACCCACCAACTTTGCCAGTGGAAGTAGTATCCACCAACAGTGCCAGCAGTATCCACCAACAGTGCCAGTACCAGCAGTACCCACCAGAGATACCTACCAACAGTGCCAGCAGTACCCACCAGGGATACTCACCAACAGTGCCAGCAAAACCCACCAGGTATACCGCCCAGCAGTGCCAGCATTACCCATCAGGGTTACCGACCAGCAGTATCATTCACCAGGGATACCCACCAGCCGTATCATCCACCAGGGATACCCACCAACCGGACCATCCACCAGGGATACCCACCAGCTGTGCCAGTACCATCCACCAGGGATACCCACCAGCCATACCATCCACCAGGGATATACTCACCAACCGCACCATCCACCAGGGATACCCACTAGCAGTGCCAGCAGTACCCACCAGGAATACCTACCAGCTGTACCATCCACCAGGGATACCCATCAGCTGTACCAATCACCAGGGATACCCACCAGCCGTACCATCCACCAGGAATACCCACCAGCAGTACCCACCAGGGATACCCACCAGCTGTACCATCCACCAGGGCTCGCAGCAGTACCAGACAGCAGTACCCACCAGCAGGACCTGCAGCAGTACCCACCAGCAGGACCCACAGCAGTACCCACCAGCAGGATCCGCAGCAGTACCCACCAGCAGTGCCCGCAGCAGTAACAGCCCTGGAGGACAGCCAGCAGCAGCTGCCAGCCATACCTGCCCTAGGGACAGCAGCGGCCGCCAGCCATACCCGCCTGGACAGCAGCAGCCAAAAATCATACCCGCTTGGGGGACAGCAGCAGCCAGCGATATCTGCAGGAATCCTGAGGAAGAAGTGAACATTAAGGTCAGTTGAGGTTCAAGTAAAGAGCAGTGCATCAGTATGAAAGCAGCCTTAGGCCCCTTTCACACGGTCGGGTACGCCTATCCGCTTTTCGGGCGGACCTAATCAGACCCTCCATTCACCTCTATAGAGCGGCAGATATAGACGGATTTGTGTCCTTTTACACCAACCTATCTCCAATCCGATCCACTTAAAAAAACAGAAGGGGATCCATCCCCTTCTATCTGGGTGGATAGGACTGGAGGGCCAATAGAGTAGAGCGGGCTGTGTCCATGTTTGCTCTGCATATGCAGAGTGGAAACTAACCTGTCAGAGACGGCTCTAGGCTTTATGAGGCCTTAGGCAAAACTTAGACTTGAGGCCCCACTCACGTCCGTAATGGAAAAAATAATTCAAATGATAAAAACTAACTGGGCATGGGTAAGGCAACCATTGGGGGTTCAGGAGTGGGGCTAAGAATTGTGCTGTAACCCATAGCATTAGATCTACAGCCCATGGAACATTGGTGTGATCAGCGAGCTGTGATAGAACAACAATTATTTTCAGAAATGGCATTAAACAATAGAACAAAAATCTTAGAACTTACCTATTTTATGTGAAATTTGTGCTGTTTTTTTCCTGCACAGATGCTCAAGCACAGCAGAACATACAGCAGGGTACAGGGCACACAGCAAGGTACAGGGCACAGCAGAATATGGGGCACAGGAGAACACCAGGTACAGCACACATTAGAGTAGAGGGCACAGCACACATCAGGGTACAGGGCACAGTAGGGTACAGCACACATCAGGGTACAGGGCACAACACACATCAGGGTACAGGGCACAGCAGGGTATAGCACACATCAGGGTACAGGGCACAGCACACATCAAGGTACAGGGCACAGCACACATCAGGGTACATGGCACAGCACACATCAGGGTACATGGCACATAGGGATACAAGGTATAGCACACATCAGAGTAGAGGGCACAGCACAGTAGGGTACAGCACACATCAGGGAACAGTAGTGTACAGGGCACAGCAGGGTACAGATCACAGCACACCAGGGTACAGGGCACAGCACACATCAGGGTACAGGGGCACAGCACCTCAGGGGATACAGGGCCAAACCACATCAGGGGGTACAGGGGCACAGCACATCAGGCACAGCACACATCAGGGTACAGGGGCACCACACATTAGGGTACAGGGGCACAGCACATCAGGGTACAGGGGCACAGCACACATCAGGGCACAGCAGGGTACAGGGGCACAGCACACATCAGGGTACAGGGGCACAGCACACATCAGGGTACAGGGGCACAGCACATCAGGGGGTACAGGGCACAGCACATCTGGGTACAGGGGCACAGCACACATCAGGGCACATCAGGGTACAGAGGAACAGCGCATATCAGGGCATCGCACATCAGGGGGTACAGGGGCACCACACATCAGGGGGTAAAGGGGCAGAGCACATCAGGGCACAGCACATCATCAGGGTACAGGGGTACAGCACACATCAGGGTCCAGGGGCACCGCACATTAGGGTACAGGGGCACAGCACATAAGGGTACAGGGGCACAGCACACATCAGGGAACATTAGGATACAGAGGCACAGCACATATCAGGGCACCGCACACCAGGGGGTACAGGGGCACAGTGTGTCCTAGCAGTTTTCTTCAAATGCAGAGTAGCGCAGGAAGCGGCTGTGATAAGTTCTCTTTCATGTTCACCTGCTACCCGGCGGCAGCCCCGCCCCCTCCTCTCTTCTTGTCCATCCCAGGTGATGTCACAAGCAAATTGGGATGGATGAGACGAGGGGTGGGGGGCGGGGCCGCCGCCGGGGAGCAGTGTAACATGAAAGAGAACTTATCACAGCCGCTTCCTGCGCTACTCTGCATGTCGGCTGAATCTCGATCTACCCGTCCAGCGTCAGCTGTTGGTGATTGACGGGGAGATCGCCATGGACCTCTGCAGAACTAAGGCAAATTAGGCGGCTGCGAGGCCCCTGTGAGCGTGAGGCCTAAGGCGACCGCCTAGTTTGCCTGATTAGAGAGCCGCCTCTGAAACCTGTCATCTGCCCGCTCCACTCATTGTGGCCCCTGACCAGTTACCAAGTCGCTAAAGTGGCCCTCGCTCTTCAAAAGGTTGGGCACCCTGCTCTTGTGGATGCTTTACACAACCCCGGGTACATAATGGCATAAAACTGCATCTTCTAAATCATTTCAATGAACTCAGCAGCTGTGGGTCCCAGGAAAATGATTATGCAAACTCTGCATTCTATACAGCCATGTGCATGAGGCCTTAGCATAAGGTGACCAGATTTTTAAAATGAAATCCGGGGACACTACCGGCTCCTACCTATGATAGACAAAACATGTCCCGGCATTGGACAAGTGTGCTGTCTGCCAAAGGAGAAAACCAGGAGGTGGGACTTGTGCGACGGCCGGCACCCGGTGAATCAAATTAAAGTTGACACAGTGAGAGACACTGGCCTGACACACCCCCAGTGAGTGGCACCCGGGGCGCACTGCCTCCCCTCTGCCTCAGCACCTGCCCAAGATCGACCTGCACCTGGCACCGCCCCTGCAATCCAGGGACAGATCTGGGGACAGACAAGCTCCAGGGACAGTGTCCTTAATCTGGAGACTGTCCCCGTAAACCCTACCTTAGCAATTGATGGACCTCAGACAGTATCTCATTAAAACTGAAACTGCCCTTTTAGATACCTTAAACTCACCTTGTGTCTCGGTGCAGACTTGATGTAAAATTTGTGAACTAATCATACAGACAGGTAATTAGATTTTTGAGTGCATTCTGGTCACAATGTAGAGAGTCCCTCCATGTTGCCATAATGAAAGGAAACAACATCTAAAACAATTTTAAATTACAGTTTGCAGATTAAAAAGGAACGGGGCCGACACTCCTCCTCCCCTCCCACCAGCTGTCACCAGGCTAGGGTGACCCCCCCTTAACCCGATCCCTGTACCCCCCTGATGGCAACCCCCGCAGCTACCATCATTAGCCGGCATCCCATCTCTGCTGTTCCCGCCGGCTTCAGGTGCTGCATGGGGCTCGGGGGAATCCAGATGTGTCTCCCCCCACCACTCAGAACATCTCCCATACTAGCCCCCGCACCACCCCCCATCCATTGGCGCTCCAAGCAGCATCCCTTCCTCCCCTCCTGCAGCTTCTGCCTGTGTTCTCTGGTGAGCTGACAGGCTGGGGATTGCGGCGGGGGCAGCGGTGTGGTGAGGGTGAAGTTAGGGCTTGGGGGGTTGGTAAACATGTGTTGGTAAGCCCCTCCACCGTAGCACAGCGGGCGCAAGCAGTGATCATTAAGATCGCTGCTATATGTCCCACTGACAGCTGATAATAGTAACCAGGAGTGTTACTATCTATCAGTCTGTCATTTTATCAATGAGAAATTCCTGAAATTCCTCACTCATTGCAGTTAAAAGCTGCATTGAAAAGGGACTTCAGTTCTTATTCTCTGTCTCAAATTAAGAGGGGTCTGTCTCATCAAAGACCCCCACCCCCCCAGCCCCCTCCTGACCCCCCCAAAAAATTGAATAAAAATGTAAACAGTAAAAAAAAAAAAACAAACAAACATAGTAAGACCCCCCCCCCAGGTCCACCCGCACTCACCCCTCCAAGGTGACCCCCCAAAAAATACACAGCTGCGGGGAGGCAGTGTAATATAAAGGAGTCCAGAGGTGCAGGGGTTTGTGTAATGTAAAGGGGATGCAGAGGCGCAGGGGGCTTTGTAATGTAAAAGCGATGCAGAGGAGCAGGGGGCTGTGTAATGTAAAGGGGATGCAGAGGAGCAGGGGGCTGTGAAATGTAAAGGGGCACAGAGGTGCAGGGGGTTGTGTAATTTAAAGGGGATGCAGAGGAACAGGGGGTGTGTAATGTAAAGGGGATGCAGAGGCGCAGGGGGCTGTGAAATGTAAAGGGGCACATAGATACAGGGGGTTGTGTAATTTAAAGGGGATGCAGAGGAACAGGGGGTGTGTAATGTAAAGGGGATGCAGAGGCGCAGGGGGCTTTGTAATGTAAAAGCGATGCAGAGGAGCAGGGGGCTGTGTAATGTAAAAGGGATGCAGAGGAGCAGGGGGCTGTGTAATGTAAAGAGGCCCAGAGGTGCAGGGGGTTGTGTAATGTAAAGGGGATGCAGAGGAGCAGGGGGCTGTGTTATGTAAATGGGCCCAGAGGTGCAGGGGGTTGTGTAATGTAAAGGGGATGCAGAGGAGCAGGGGGCTGTGGACGTGGATACACGGGGAAATGTAAAGTGTCGGGGGACGAGGAGACGTAGGGGAAATGTAATGTGT
>BLSH010145644.1:367247-403924 GCA_018402905.1 Glandirana rugosa | reverse complement strand
GTCCAGAGGGGCAGGGGGTTGTGTAGTGTAAAGGGCATGCAGAGGAGCAGGGGGCTGTGTAATGTAAAGGGGATACAGAGGAGCAGGGGGCTGTGAAATGTAAAAGGGCACAGAGGTGCAGGGGGTTGTGTAATTTAAAGGGGATGCAGAGGAGCATGGGGCTGTGTCATTTAAAGGGGATGCAGAGGAGCAGAAAGTTGTGTAATGTAAAGGGGATGCAGAGGAGCAGGGGGCTGTGTAAAGTAAAGGGGCCCAGAGGTGCAGGGGGCTGTGTAATGTAAAGGGGTCCAGAGGTGCAGGGGGTTGTGTAATGTAAAGGGCATGCAGAGGAGCAGGGGGCTGTGTAATGTAAAGGGGTCCAGAGGTGCAGGGGGTTGTGTAATGTAAAGGGGATGTTGAGGAGCACCTCCCAAACCGCCCCTCTACCTACACGGTAGGTATCGGTAATCAGTATTGGCGACTACCAAAAGTAAAGTATTGGTACTCGTACTTGGTGGCAAAAAAGTGGTATCGATACAACCCTATTTACAATCACTTTAGACTCATCAAGGGTTAGGTTTAGGAGGGCAGTTTTTTTAACCCAAAATCAAGCATATGGGGACATGACCTCAAACTAACTGGAAGAAAGTTCAAAACTAGTCTTAGAAAGTATTGTTTCACTGAAAGGGTAGTTGATGCTTGGAATAAACTTCCAGCAGAGGTAGTGAGACGGTCAAAAGTAAATGGCTTCAAACATGCTTGGGACAAATATAGATCTATACTCAGATAAAACATTTAACGAAAAAAACCACAATCCCCTCCCCCCAAAAAAAACATTAAAAAAAATATGGGCAGACTTGATGAACTACTCCGTCTTTTTATGCCATCACGTTTCTATGTTTCTATCTGCATAATGAGAATAATGCTGCCATTTTGTGTGGAAGATGCTAACAAAAGCCAGGACCGACTGCATATTGAGAGAACAGATTTCACACAGGGATTTGTTATTATAACTACATGAAATAAATGTCTTTAATTATACAGTCTATGTTAAACTCTACTTTGCAAAGAGGCTCAAATATCTTTTATAAGGACTATCATATGTAGCCACGTGCTCCCCCAAGAGTGGCCGATAGCTGTGGTCCACCTGCCTGCTGCCCTCAATCACACGATTCCACACACCCGGAGTTACTGAACAGGCCAGTACTTTGTTTTGTTGTTTTATATAGGGGTTTGAACTTGGATAGGGATAAGGGATGACTGCGGGATGCCCAGTAATTGAACATGGGACCTTCTATATACACCTCCGGTATATACACTTCTCCCCCCAGCACACTACTTGCTGACCGTTACTATTGTCCTTTTCTCTCTCCAGCACACTACTTGCTGACCGTTACACTTGTTCCCTTGTCCGAAAGAAAATTTATCAGACCTCCATGACACTTCCTCTTCACCACAGCTAGCACATGATGAGGCCTGCTGCAGCCGCAGGCAAGGCCTCAGAACCACCCATTGTGGGTAAGAATTGCAGGTTTCCTTCCCGGAAACCGTGGACCCTCTATTGTGTAACTAAGTACATTGGTGCTAGCTGGGCCTTGGATGAACTACAGTTCCCAGGCCATCCATCTTCCAGACCCATCCAGCTTGTCCTGCGGTCTAATGGCTCTCCTTCCCCTTGGTTGGCTCCTCCTGACTTCAGACTGCTCTTTCTTCTCTCCAGACTGTCTCAGCCTTCTCATCCAACACCCAGGGGCCACCACTCACCAACTATATAGTGGATCTTTTAAAGAGTCTCCTTCCATGTAGACCTCAGCTGCTCTCCTGCTTCTCCTGTGCCACTTCAGGAGCCAACTCCCGCTCCGGCCGCACCCAAGGTTCAGGTTCACCCCAACCCCCCCCAGACTGGGGACTCCCCTCCTGGGCGAGGCAGCTCTAGCTACATCCTCATCTCTTCCAATCGAACTCTCCTGATACTTTATTATCGCTTTATTTAAGGAGGCCTGCCCCCTGCCAATCCAGCCTGTGGATTGGTCAGGGCTCCTTGTCATACATCAGGAAGTGACACCTCCTCATCCACCCCCCTTCTAGAGCTTTCCCAGCTCAAGGGGAGGAATCTCCAAGGGGTGTACCTTCTCTCCATCTCCAGGTCCATCCCTGAGCCACTACCAGCCCAGATCAAAATATTCAGGCCTGTACTTACAGTCAGGCCTGACAAGATTTTTTCCTCTCCTACCAAAAATCTACAAAAGTAAAAGCACCTACACTATGGGGTGCTATGCATATCTGAAATTCTTCTTTATATTTCTGCTGTGATGCCATAGTAGTACAAAATACTAAGCTGCATGAATTAGCCACTCATTTGGTGCATGCTGGGAAGTATTCAACTCTATAAAGGTTAATATCATACAATAAAGGAGGCCTGTCATAAGAGAAATATACAGCCAGCCAGTGCTGTCCTGTCCTTCTGCAAATGCTAGTGGACACACTTCTATCCAATGGATTCAATGCTTTTGGCTTATAGAATGGAAGCAAGTATATAGATCAGTTCTGACTTTTTACTGCTGCATGTTTGTTACAGTTCAGTGACTCGGGAAGTATTGAAGCTATTGTATCAGCATGACAGCCAGGAGGACAGAATTGGTAGCAACCATATTTCTTTCAGTGCAGGTTTTCTTTATCAAACCCCTTTTTCAAGAAAATGGATGAACTCTGCTCCTTTAAAAAAATGTACCGAGGGATAAATGTTGTAAAGTTTGACCACCTTCTTGGAATGGTGTTCTAAATGTTACTTGCAATGCTCAGGCTGTGACTGCCTATGCATGTGGATTGCTTCCCCTGGTGGGCACATTTGGGAAGAATGTTACACCAAGAAAATGGCTTGTGCAAGCCGATACATAGGGTGTACTTACACCTGGGGGTCTATTTATAAAACATTTGTTGGATGAATGTCACAAGCATTCATCCAGGCTGCATGAGAAGTGGGGCAGTGAAGCCATGATCCCCACTTCATTCAATCAGCAAACACCTTGTATTCATTGTAAAAAAAATCAAAAGCATTCTGTGAATGGTGGAGGGGCTCAGCAAGGGACTGCCTGTGGTTACTATGCAGAAGGGAAGCCACTTGGCACAGGACCCATAAATTTGCTGTTATCACGGTAGTAACGTAGACTACTACATTGATTTGCAGCTTCCACAGCAATTGCTCCGTTGTGTGATACATTTTTATATAGGTCCAAGTTGACCAGTGTTACTCTGCAATAAAAATCATACCTAGAGTTCAACTTTATGCATTACACTGGCATTTTTTTTAGATGCTGCAGTTTGAAAGACCAGGCCATGGTTCATAGTGATATTGCACCTATCCTTTACACAATTTTCATCTTTTCTCTTTTGCAGGTCAATGTTTGTCCTCCTGTGGTAAAGACTTTCGAGAATAAAGCATGGTGAGGAACATTGATGATCTGGAATTCTGCCTCCCATCTCACTCGGACTCTATACTGTCTGGTCTGCAGTCTCTTCGTTTCAACCCTCAACTCTCAGATGTCACTCTTATGGTTCAGGGACGGGAATTTCCCTGCCACCGGGCAGTGCTGGCACTGTGCAGTCAATATTTCCATGCCATGTTCACTGGAAACTTCCAGGAAAGCATCTCTGCCCAGGTGGAGATTAAAGAGGTAGACGCTGATGTAATGGAGACACTGATTAATTTTTGTTACACTGGCCATCTCACCATTAACCAGAACAATGTAGAGGGGCTTATCCGTATTTCCAACCAGCTTAATTTTCCTGCTGTGCGAAAGGTGTGTATCCGGTATTTACAACAACAGATGGATGCCACCAACTGCCTAGGCATCTGGGAATTTGGTGAAACACATGGCTGTCCTGAGGTGACAGCAAAGGCCTGGTCTTTTTTACAGGAGAACTTTGAGGCTGTATGCCAAGAAGAAGAGTTCCTACTTTTGCCTCTGGAGCGGTTGCTTCAGTACATGGGCGATCCTTTGCTACAAGTGAGAGAAGATCAGAGTCGGGCAATGGCAGTACTTCAGTGGGTGAGACAAAATGAAGAAACCAGAGCCCCCCACCTGCCAGAGCTTCTTAGTATAGCAAGGCTGTCAAACTTGACTGACCATTGTCTCCAAGAGCTGGAAGCTGAGCCATTGATCAGTGGATCAGAACCATGCAGAGCGCTAATCAGAGGAAAGGTGTGTAATGACATACAGTATTTACTTTGGGTAACAAATGTTTTGGGTCACATTTACTTACCACAATAAAATACTAATTAGACTTATTAACAGATTGGTATATAATATGTTAACTTAGTCAGGGGTTTAGGGAAAATAATTTGCTAGTATTAAGGTGGCATTAAATCCCAAACAAAATAAATTGTAATATATTGCAGCTTACCAGTCCTTTGATGTGGCGGCTGCATTTGTTTTCTTTTCTTAGAAAATCAGTGGTGTACCCCAAGGTTCAGTGTTGGGACCCTTACTTTTCAATATATTTATAAATGATATAGGGTCTGGGATTAAAAGTACCATTTCAGTGTTTGCAGATGACACCAAGCTATGCAATGGAATAACATCTTTACGGGATGTCTCCAACTTACAAGCAGACCTCAATGCACTGTCTAATTGGGCGACTATGTGGCAAATGAGGTTTAATATTGATAAATGTCAAGTTATACATTTGGGGGCTAAGAATATGCATGCATCTTACATACTACTAGGGGGAGTACAACTGGGGGAATCCATACTGGAGAAGGATCTGTGGGTTTTGGTAGATCATAAGCTTAATAATGGCATGCAATGCCAAGCTGCGGTTTCCAAAGCAAGCAAAATCCTTTCTTGTATTAAGAGAGTTATGGACTCCAGTGATAGAGACATTATTTTTCCCCTGTACAAATCATTAGTAAGACCTCATCTGGAATATGCAGTTCAGTTTTGGGCACCAGTTCTCAAAAAGGATATCGGGGAACGGGAGAAAGTGCAGAGAAGGGCAACCAAACTAATAAGAGGCATGGAGGAGCTCAGCTATGAGGAAAGAATAGAGGAACTGAATTTATTCTCTCTTGAGAAGAGGAGATTAAGGGGGGATATGATCAACATGTACAAATACATAAGTGGTCCATATAGTGAACTTGGTGTTGAGTTATTTACTTTAAGGTCATCACAAAGGACAAGGGGGGGCACTCTTTACGTCTAGAGGAAAAAAGATTTCATCTACAAATACGGAAAGGTTTCTTCACAGTTAGAGCTGTGAAAATGTGGAATAGACTCCCTCCAGAGGTGGTTTTGGCCAGCACGGTAGATTGCTTTAAAAAAGGCCTGGATTCTTTCCTTAATGTAAATAATATAACTGGGTACTAACATTTTAGGTAAAGTTGATCCAGGGTGAATCCGATTGCCTCTCGGGAAATCAGGAAGGAATTTTTTCCCCCATTATAGCAAATTGGATCCATGCTTTGCTGGGGTTTTTTGCCTTCCTCTTGGTCAACCGTGGGTGAAGGATTGTATATGGGATTGTATGGTTATATATAATTTTTCTATTTTTTTTTTTTTTTGGTAGAATTAGATGGACTTGTGTCTTTTTTCAACCTGACTAACTATGTAACTATGTTAGACAACTTTTTTCCTTCTGTTTTCACTTGATGATCTGGCCAGTAGCACACGTCCTGTATTAGAGTGCCCCCAATCTGGATGAAGGAGCACAGGGGCAGCTTTGGACAGCAGCATTGCCAGTCTGGGGGTAAGGGAGTGTTAAATGGACTAGCAGATTTAGAAGCACTAACAAACTGAAGCCAAACTCCAGATCACGCTACAGTTAAGCAAGCAGTTACAACAACCATTTTTTTCCCCTTTGGGATAAAAGTTTTACATGAATAACATAAAAAGCTGATCATTATAAGCACTCCAGTCAGTGTTAAATGGTTTGTCTCAACACAAAACCTAGAAAGAAAACTAATGCAGCCATCTTAGATTGTAAGCTCTAATGAGCAGGGCCCTCTGATTCCTACTGTTTTTAAGTGTATTGTATTTGTACTCATGAGAATGTGTTTTAAAACCGCGCTCCAAAACTATAAGTGAATTCTATGAATAACTAACCACTAAGGGTCAGTGTACAAAATATTCCAAAGTATATAATAATATCAATACCACTGTGCTAAATTGTGCATCAAAAGATATTTGTCAATAAGTCCAAAACCTATATATCATAAGCCCATACAGTAATACTGAAATTGACCATTAGGGGTCACCATGCTGGATGTGCAAAATTGTGAATGATGAACAGTCTTATATCAACATAGCATACAGGTGATACTCGAAAAATTTGAATATCGTGCAAAAGTTCATTTATTTCAGTAATGCAACTTAAAAGGTGAAACTAATATATGAGATAGACTCATTACATGCAAAGCAAGATAGTTCAAGCCGTGATTTGTCATAATTGTGATTATTATGGCTTACAGCTCATGAAAACCCCAAATCCACAATCTCAGAAAATTAGAATATTACATGCAATCAATAAAACAAGGATTGTACATAGAACAATATCAGACCAGTATAAGCATGCATATGTACTCAGTACTTGGTTTGGACCCATTTTGCAGCAATTACTGCCTCAATGTGGCGTGGCATGGAAGCTATCAGCCTGTGGCACTGCTGAGGTGTTATGGAAGACCAGGATGCTTCAATAGAGGCCTTCAGCTCTTCTGTATTGTTGGGTCTCATGTCTCTCATCTTTCTCTTGGCAATGCCCCATAGATTCTCTATGGGGTTCAGGTCAGGCGAGTTTGCTGGCCAATCAAGCACAGTAATCCCACGGTCATTGAACCAGGTTTTGGTGCTTTTGGCAGTGTGGGCAGGTGCCAAGTCCTGCTGGAAAATGAAGTCAGCATCCCCATAGAGCTCGTCTGCGGAAGGAAGCATGAAGTGCTCCAAAATCTCCTGGTAAACGGCTGCGTTGACCCTGGACTCAATGAAGCACAGTGGACCAACACCAGCAGATGACATGGCTCCCCAAATCAACACAGACTGTGGAACCTTCACACTGGACTTCAAGCATCTTGCAGTGTGTGCCTCTCCATTCTTCCTCCATACTCTAGGTCCTTGGTTTCCAAATGAAATGTAAAATTTGCTCACATCAGAAGAGAGGACTTTGGACCACTGAGTTATAGACCAGGTCTGTTTTTCTTTAGCCCAGGTAAGACGCTTCTGACGTTGTTTGTTGTTCAGGGGTGGCTTGACAAGATGAATACAACATTTGAAGCCCATGTCCAGGATCCGTCTGTGTGTGGTGGCTCTTGATGCACTGACTCCAGCCTCAGTCCACTCCTTGTGAAAGTCCCCAACACCTTTGAATGGCCTTTTCCTGACAATCCTCTCCAGGCTGCGGCCATCCCTGCTGCTTGTGCACCTTTTTCTTCCACACTTTTCCCTTCCACATAACTTTCTATTAATGTGCTTTGATACAGCACTTTGGGAACATCCAACTTCTTTTGCAATTACCTTTTGAGGCTTTCCCTCCTTATGGAGGGTGTTAATTGTGGTTTTCTGCACAACTGTCAGGTCAGCAGTCTTTCCCATGATTGTGATTCCTACTGAACCAGACTGAGAGACCATTTAAAGGCGCAGGAACTCTTTGAAGGTGTTATGGCTTAATTAGATGATTAGAGTGGGACACTTTGAGCCTAGAATATTGCACCTTTTCACAATATTCTAATTTTCTGAGATCGTGGATTTGGGGTTTTCATGAGCTGTAAGCCATAATCATCACAATTATGACAAATCACGGCTTGAACTATCTTGCTTTGCATGTAAGGAGTCTATCTCATATATTAGTTTCACCTTTTAAGTTGCATTACTGAAATAAATGAACTTTTGCATGATATTCTAATTTTCGAGTATCACCTGTATGTCGCTGTGCAAGTTGTACATTGATGAATGCCAATATGTCCATATCACTTCATCATATATCCAATGGCAAATCCGTTGATAAAAGTGCTCATAAAATAGTGAACAGATCCATACGTTGGTGAATAAGGTGCCTTTGTGATCCTCCACCAGTGTTGTAGCCAAAGGTTCTACTCACCAGATCCAGTGGATCTCCATGACAGAGATCATGAGCACATGGGATCTAGGATTAACCAAACAGTCTCCACTAGAGGTCCAAACCGCATATGTAGAGGTTCAGCTCATATGTATGCAAAAAATATTGAGAAGGCTCTCATAGTGAAAAACCGCTTTGGATGTTTATTAAAATTCCATTTAAAAACAGCAAAAAAAATCAAGCAAATCGGTAGTAGCAGCAAGGAAACAGGGATGTGACGTTCCGTGTCACCTAGCCCAGCGGCGTTTCGTCAGACGCGCTGACATCATCAGGGGGATTTGTACTGTCTACCCTCAAGTTGTAAAGTGCTGCGTAAACTGTTGGCGCTATATAAATCCTGGATAATAATAATCACACCTAAGAATTGGTAAACTGCAATATAATAGTATCTTGTTTTTGGCTTAATACCACGTTAATATAATCCCCAGAGGGCAAGGTACTATATTTTCTTACATAGAAAAGGATAACTTACACAGTTGGGTCATTTGGCCTCATATAGTCCCTAACTTGAACAAATTATAAATATGCACTAGTGCTCATGTAATAATCTCCAGAGGAGTAACAGATACTGGTAACTAAAGGATATGGTATGTGGCAAGATAAGAGTCTCTGTCAACAGTCATAAATCATAAAGGGCCTTAGAATATGCTTGAAATCCAGACACCAAATCCAAAGATCTGGATGAAGGGGGCAATAGTAGTAAACAAATATCATGTATAATGGATAACTTATACATTTTTAAACATTTTTTGGTAAATTTATTTGAATTTACACACAAGTTTTGTTTAGACCAATACATATCTATCTCAGGTGTTTAAAGAAGAAGTATCACTACAATTTTTAAATTATTAGAGTGGTATTAAACACAAAAACAAACATTTATTATATTGCAGCTTACCAATTCCTAGATATGATGACTGCATTTTTTTTCTTTTTTAGGCTTTCTTTCTTCTAATTTCATCTGGTGATCTGGCCACTAAGTCTGTTGTTTGTCCAAAAGAACAAGCTCTCTTGCAGATGTATCAGTTACAGTGATGAGACAACTCTGGCAGGGGTGCTTACAATTGCCAGTTTTATTTATGTAAGACCTTTGTTCCAAAAGAAAAAAAAAATGTTGCTATAACTGCTTCTAAAATGTGTTACCTGGAGTTTGGCTTCAGTTTGTTAGCGTATCTAAATCTGCTAGTACATCTAACACTCCCCTCCCTCAGATTAGCAATGTTGCTGTCTAATTTAGAGGGTTTTGAAAGATATGACAATAGAAACTGGTGTGAAAACATGTAGTCAGTCCTAGTGTAGGGATCAGAGAAAAATGTAAAGTCTTTTCTTGACTTATACTCATATCACAATACTACGGGTCAACTCTGCCCCCTTGACCCCATTGGACCACCTTCTAACTAATAAAAGAAAGTGAGTTCTGTAGACCAACATTCTTTTTTGGTTGTTGGTCCAAGCCATCTTCTTTTTTTAAATGTTTCTTACACTTCTTATATTTCAGGCATCAAAGTAAACTGTCTCCCTACTCCTTGCCCACTCCTTGGGGGGGGGGGGGGGGATGGGGGGGTTGGTAAAGTGTAGCTTAATTAGCTGTTGTATTGCCTTGCAGGATAAAGTTTTTTTTTTTTGTTTATGCCTGTTACTCATTATGTTAGTTCTATGTTTCTTCTTTATTTCCTTAGTTCAGACTGTGCCCTCTGTTGCTGCTTTATGGCTTCTGCCCTCTGATTTCCTACTTCCTGAGTGTCATGGCCATGCATTGGTGTGCATGTGTCTCTATATGGATGCAAAGGGACATGTACGCAGTCACCTGCATCCGCTTGAATGCTGGAGCTAGCTGGCATCTCTTTTTCTTGTGTTAGGTGGCTGGTCTGATTCCTCTCCTATGCTTTTGCCCAATTCCTTTAGGTATGTGGGGAGCTTTACAATTTCTTTCACATCTCTGCCTTTTGATCATTTATTCTCCTCTGGTTTTCTACCTATAACCTTATATTGGGGTGATGGTTTCTGAGAACACGACCTTCTGATTTTTTGCCTGTAGTCTTATTAGCCTTTGCCTTGCATTTCAGATATGAGCTCACCACATACTGCTTCTGAGGCACTGAAGCTATAAAGGTACGGGAAGCTCTATGGGAGTGTTATGGGTAGTAAAAGAATGCCTTTATTTCATGAGTCTAGTTCCTCTTTTGTAGGAATGAAAGCCCTAAACGAAAGCATTTTAAGAAACATAAGCCATGGCACTGGTCCTTATCAACTGATTCTCCAAGACACGGATCTTCAAGTTCTTATAATTCCTGAGGCTAGGAATGCAGATTCTTTGAAGGTATAGGCTTACATTCAAAACGCTGTAGGAGACAGCATTCAGCAATTTGCTTTACCGATGGCAGCATCATCAGAGGCAAGTACGCCACCACCCTCCCCTGAAACAAAGCCAGTTCAGTCCACTGTGAACCTGGCTTACAATCGTTTGATTCTAACTTGGTAACTCCCTTCATTTTGTGGTAAAAGGCAATTGATTAGGAAGAAGAATCAAAGCCTTTAAAAAAGCTACTCAGATATTTATTATGTCTGAAGAAGAAAGGTCCCACACTTGCCATTATGTTGGAATTGAAAGAGTTCATAGAAAAGGAATAGGAGAAGCGGCATAAGAATAACTTACAGAATCCATTTTTGAAATTATAATTTTTGACTGCATCAGATTCTGCCTTATGGGATTCCCTTCTGGTGGTGGATGTGATTTTACAATGATTGGTCGGTCACGTGTTTCTGGATCAATGGATCAAAGAACAGATTCAATCTTGCAAAAAGTTTATGCTGCATCAGGTTTAGCTGATCATCCTACTAAAACCCTGACATTGGTCTCTCAAGCATATAAGGCTTGGGTATCCAATATTGACACAATATTATTTATGGAGACCTCTTGCATTGTGACAGGCCTAGATGAACTGACGTGGCTGCTAACTTTATTGGGGAGTCATTGATGGATTTAGTCTGTCTTTCTTCTTGTTTAATGTCTCATTTGATAACTGCCTACAAGCAAGCCCTACAGTATCTCACAAAAGTGAGTACACTTTTTGTAAACATTTTATTATATCTTTTCATGTGACAACTAGTGTTGAGCGAACCCGGACTGTAACGTTCGGGTCCGTACCGAACTTTTGGATGTCCGGGACCCGGACCCGAACGTTTCAAAAAACGTTCGGGTTCTGGGTTCGGGTATTTGATCACGCATGTTGAATAGCTGCAGGGCAGCCAATCAACAAGCGTTTCACTGGTTTGCCCTTAGAAGCCATCACAGCCATGCCTACTAATGGCATGGCTGTGATTGGCCAGTGCATCATGTGACCCAGCCTCTATATGAGGCTGGAGTCACAGTGCTGCATGTCACATGCTCTTGGGTTAGTGTAGGGAGAGGATGCTGCCGGCGTTTTGGTGAGGGACAGATTGCAGACATTTTAACATCTGATCCTGCATCCTGAGATTACTACTACTGTTGCTCTGAGGGACAGATTGCAGAAATTTGAGATTTCACATACTCCTGCTTTGAGTGACAGATTGCAGATCAAACTCTGCATAACACAACGATCGCTACGATCGTACACAACGATCAGATTGTGGGAGTAATTTGAGATTTCACATACTGCTGCCTTGAGCGATCTGACTGCACTAGGTAGAGGCTTCTGCTAAGAGGGACAGATTATTGTTCAAAAATCATATCCTAGTTCTAAAGGGAGAGGTTCTAGCTGCAGCTGTAAGTGACACATTATTGTTCAAAAATCATCTCCTAGTTTATTTGATTTTAATTTATTTTCCCTATCCCCATTTTTTTGTAGGGCACTTGCCCTACTCTTACCCCCATTTTGCTTCCTTTTGCAACCCTCTAGCACTTGCCAGGACTTTGTTACAGCCATTTTTGTGCCTAAAAGTTCGGGTCCCCATTGACTTCAATGGGGTCCGGGATAACGTTTGGGCAACGTTCTTTTTCCCAAAGTTCGTTTGGACCCGCAGAACCCGAACGTCCAGGTGTTAGCTCAACTCTAGTGAAAACACTGAAGAAATGACACTTTGCTACAATGTAAAGTAGGGAGTGTACAGCTTGTATAACAGTGTAAATTTGCTGTCCCCTCTAAATAACTCAACACACAGCTATTAATATCTAAACCGCTGACAACAAAAGTGAGTACACCCCTAAGTGAAAATGTCCAAAATGGGCTCAAAGTGTCAATATTTTGTGTGGCTACCAGTATTTTCCAGCACTGCGTTAACCTTCTTGGGCATGGAGTTCACCAGAGCTTCACAGGTTGACACTGGAGTCCTCTTCCACTCCTCCATGACGACATCACGAAGCTGGTGGATGTTAGAGACCTTGCGCTCCTCCACCTTCCTTTTGAGGATGCCCCAAAGATGCTCAATAGGGTTTAGGTCTGGAGACATGTCTGGCCAGTCCATCACCTTTACCCTCAGCTTCTTAGCAAGGCAGTGGTCATATTGGAGGTGTGTTTGGGGTCGTTATCATGTTGGAATACTGCCATGCGGCCCAGTCTCCAAAGGGAGGGAATCATGCTCTGCTTCAGTATGTCACAGTACATGTTGGCATTCATAGTACCCTCAATGAACTGTAGCTTCCCTGTGCTGGCAGCACTCATGCAGCCCCAGACCATGACACTCCCACCACCATGCTTGACTGTAGGCAAGACACACTTGTCTTTGTACTCCTCACCTGGTTGCCGCCACACACGCTTGACACCATGTGAACAAATACGTTTATCTTGGTCTCATCAGACCACGGGACATGGTTCCAGTAATGCATGTGTTTAGTCTGCTTGTCTTCAGCAAACTGTTTACGGACTTTCTTCTGCATCGTCTTTAGAAGAAGCTTTCTTCTGGGACGACAGCCATGCAGATCAATTTGATGCAGTGTGCGGCGTATGGTCTGAGCACTGACAGGCTGACCCCCCACCCCTTTAACCTCTGCAGCAAGGCTGGCAGCACTCATACGTCTATTTCCCAAAGACAACCTCTGGATATGACGCTGAGCACGTGCAATCAACTTCTTTGGTTGACCATTAACTTATTTTCCTCCGATCACTCAGTAGGCACATTAATGGTATTGTTAGACACTATAAAGCAGTTATCATTCAAGGCAATTCTTAGCACCAAATACATATTATTCAACTATAGTTAACAATATTTTCCAGGTGAACTGCACTTTTATTTTAACAAGTATAATTTTTGGAAGTTTCAAAAAATACTGCTATGGAGAAACTTTTTACATTAACAATCATGAAAAGTAGACGTGAATTAAACAAGCTGTGAAGTGTGGTGACCTTTCACAACTCATCAGTATTGACATCTGTACAGGTTGAGTGCACATATCAGCTGTCTATGCCTCTTGACCTGGGTCACTCTGTGGTTTACTTTCTCTCATTGGACTTAAATCTGTTGTAACCTGTCACCTTTCACTGATGTGTTAACCTGCTGAACTTGTGTTAGTTTTGTCATCACACGTCAGTTTCAGCTCTCGCACCTCAACAGACATTACACCTGGATAACCTCACAGGGCTGTGCTACCCAGATCACCTGTTCATGTTATCATCAGACACAAGTGATCTCCCTAGCTGTATCTCTTCTCACACAGCACCTGTTATCAGTTACATCTCGTGTCATATTCCACACACCTGTCACCTTTCAAATGTGTCTCACTTCTCACGGCTATGAGTCTTTTGTTACCTGTGCTAACGCTGGTAATTATAGATGTATTATTAAATGCTGCAACAGGATTATAGACAAGGGCAATGAAAAGGTTATAATCAGATGTTAGACAAATGGGGGAGAAGGTCACACATGGTTTTATGCAGTCTTTTGTCTGCACCTGCAGGTGACAAAGGGACATACAGAACTGGCCACAGCGTCTCTGCAGCAAGTGCTAGTGGTGGTAGGTGGAAAGGTGCTGGAGGAGGAGGAAGATGATGATGAAGATGATGATGATGCGCCTCTCAGAACATCACCAAACTTCGCCTACTATAATCCAAAAACCAGTGAGTAGAAGCCCTCTTTACAGTGTGAGGCTACCAATTGTTATTTTCCATTTTAATGGTTACCGTTGCTTGCAGCACTCAGTTCAGATATGGCTAAGGCCCTGGTTTCCATAGTTTTACTGTTGTATTGTCTAAAAACCCTGTGAAAGAAGCACACAAAAAGTATACAGTATCTAACAAAAGTGAATACACCTCTCATATTTTTGTAAATATTTTATTATATCTTTTCATGTGACAACACTGAAGAAATGACCCTTTGTTACAATGTAAAGTAGTGAGAGTACAGCTTGTATAACAGTGTAAATTTGCTGCCCCCTCAAAATAACTCAACGCACAGCCATTAATGTCTAAACCGCTGACACCAAAAGTGAGTACACCCCTAAGTGAAAATGTCCAAATTTAGCCAAAAGTGTCAATATCTTGTGTGGCCACCATTATTCTCCAGCACTGCCTTAACCCTCTCGGGCATGGAGTTCACCAGAGCTTCACAGGTCGCCACTGGAGTGCTCTTCCTCTCCTCCATGACGAAATCACGGAGCTGGTGGATGTTAGAGACTTTGCACTCCTCCACATTCTGTTTGAGGATGCCCCACAGATGCTCAATAGGGTTTAGGTCTGGAGACATGCTTTGCCAGTCCATCACCTTTACCCTCAGCTTTTTTAGCAAGGCAGTGGTCATCTTGGAGGTGTGTTTGGTGTCATTATCATGTTGGAATACTGCCCTGCGGCCCAGTCTCCGAGGGTAGGGAATCATGCTCTGCTTCAGTATGTCACAGTACATGTTGGCATTCATGGTTCCCTCGATGAACTGTAGCTCCCCAGTGCCGGCAGCACTCATGCAGCCCCAGACCATGACAATCCCACCACCATGCTTGACTGTAGGCAAGACACATCTGTCTTTGTACTCCTCACTTGGTTGCCGCCACACACGCTTGACACCATCTGAAACAAATACGTTTATCTTGTTCTCATCAGACCACAAGACATGTTTCCAGCAATCCATGTCCTTAGTTTGCTTGTCTTCAGCAAACTGTGGGTTTTCTTGTGCATTATCTTTAGAAGAGGCTTCCTTTTGGGACGACAGCCATGCAGACCAATTTGATGCAGTGTGCGGCGTATGGTCTGAGCACTGACAGGCTGACCCCCCCACCCCTTCAACCTCTGCAGCAATGCTGGCAGCACTCACATGTCTATTTCCCAAAGTCAACCTCTGGATATGACGCTGAGCACGTGCAATCAACCATGACAAGGCCTGTTCTGAGTGGAACCTGTCCTGTTATACCGCTGTATGGACCTAGCCACCGTGCTGCAGCTCAGTTTCAGGATCTTGGCAATCTTCTTATAGCCTAGGCCATCTTTATGTAAAGCAACTATTCTTTTTTTTTCCTCAGAGAGTTCTTTGCCATGGTGTGCCATGTTGAACTTCCAGTGACCAGTATGAGAGAGTGAGAGTGATAACACCAAATTTAACACACCTGCTCCCCATTCACACCTGAGACCTTGTAACACTAACAAGTTACATGACATCGGGTAGGGAAAATGGCTAATTGGGCCCAATTTGGTCATTTTCACTTAGGGGTGTACTCACTTTTGTTGCCAGCGGTTTAGACATTAATGGCTGTGTGTTGAGTTATTTTGAGGGGACAGCAAATTTACACTGTTATACAAGCTGTACACTCACTGCATTACATCGTAGCAAAGTGTCATTTCTTCAGTGTTGTCACATGAAAAGATATAATAAAATATTTACAAAAATGTGAGGGGTGTACTCACTTTTGTTAGATACTGTATATCATATAATATAGAACACTATCGTCTCCATGATGTTGGTGTCCATGATGTCAGTGTTATCTAGAAAATATCATACAATATATAGATAAAATTCAGAGATTATTAGCAGCTATTCTTACATACATAGTTGGAAAGACTGGAAAAAAAACACCAGTCCATCCAGTTCAGCCTGTAGTGTGCGAGTGTGCTTGTGTTTCTGTCAGTAGTACAATGTATATTCCTGTATGTTGTGATCGTTAAGGTGTTCATTTAATAGTTTTTAGAACCTATTGACGCTCCCTGCTGATACCACTGTTTGTGGAAGAGAATTCCACATCCTTACCGCTCTTACAATAAAGAACCCTCTACTCAGTTTAAGGCTAAACCACTTCTCTTCCAATTTCAGTGCATGGCCGCGTGTCTTTTTAAATTCCTTTTCACTGAATAGTTTTTTTTCCCTATGCTAGGGTCACCAGAATGGTATTTGTACATCGCTATCATATCCCCTCTCAAGTGTCTCCTCTCCAGAGAGATCAAGTTCAATGTATTATTTTCCAATAGCTGAGATCCTCTAGTCCCTTTATTAGCTTTGTTGCCCTTCTCTGGACTCTCTCCAGTTCCAGCACATCCCTCCTGAGGATTGGTACCGAGAACTAGATGGCATACTCAAGATGCGGCCGGACCAGAGTCTTGTATAGTGGGAGAATTATTGTTTTATCTCTGGAGTGAGTGCTCTTTTTAATGCATGCCAATATTCTGTTGGATTTGCTTACAGCAGCTTGGCATTGCATGCCATTGCTGAGCCCATCATCTATTAGATTCCCGCAGAGGTTCTCACCCTAGCGAGCAACTTGCATTCTTATTTTTAGCACCCAAATGCATTACTTTACATTTTTCAACATTAAACTTAATTTGCCATGTATTTGCCCACCCCATTATTTTATTTAGACCTTCTTGTAAGGTTTCCACAACCTGCACAGAAGTTTTTGCCCTGCTTAACTTTGTATCATTCGCAAATACTGAGATTGAGCTGGTTATCCCATTCTCTATATCGATTATAAATAAATTAAATGGAATTGGTCCCAGCGCAGATCCTTGGGGGACCCCACTTACCACACCAGACCATTCCGAGTACTCACCATTTATTCACCCTTTGAACTCTCCCCTGTATCCAGTTTTCAATCCAGGTACTCACCCTATGGTCCATGCTCCATCTTCATGGATGTGAGCTGTACCAGTAACTATGTACCAGTGTCACACAGACTATTCAGTCCCTGGAGAAACTTTGGTGGAATTCTTCTTGCCCCATCGCCACCCAAACCTGCATTTTGCCATTCCATTGCTGCATTGGACGAGCAATAAAGGCAAGATTCTCCAGTCGGAATACCTTTTCAGATAACATCTGTCTAAGAGTCAGAGACATTGGAGTGATGTCATGCCACTTCTTGCTGTGTCTGTGGAATAGGACATTAATGGAAATCTCACTAATCTAAGCCTTGGTAAGCAATCATTTTTTGGTGGGTCCATTTGCTACTAATTTTTAGACTGCCTGTGCTCCCCTTTATTCATGTAATTACTTATGTGTGGAGCACCCTTTTAAGGCCCGTACACGCGGTCCAATTATAGGCCAAAAAATTTCATACGACAGCCTGTCGTCCGATAATCTGACCGTTAGTACGCTCCATTCGTCAGCCAATTTTCATTTATTGTTCAACAAAAGCTGGATGAGCCAACTAGAAAATTTTTGTCTACCGACAAGGCCACGTCCGATTTTGGGCTCGTCTGTACAGAAGTTGGACAAACAAAAGTTGAAAGTACAAACGCGCATGCTCGGAATCCAGGAACGAGCTGGAAGTGTTTGGTCGTGCAAACACGAAATCAGCGGTAGGGGCCCAAAGGATGACGCATGAAAACTGAACTTCTTCTTTATATGCTCGTAGCATGTCACTACGTTCGCCTTTGTCGAACGATAATTTTCCTAACATCAGTACGCTAGACAAAATCACGGACAGCCGATTTTGGGAAAAATTGGACATGCGTTCGTACAACAATTGCAGCGTGTGTACGAGTCTTTAGGGTTTTGTTTCGCAAAAGCAAATAAAGTAGACTGCACAATTATTCTACTCTGTCTTCAAATGTTAATTAATGAGACTTGATAATAAGCATGTAACATTGTTGGGTACAAGTGGGGCTTAGCTTGCAGAAAGGTTAATGTCATTCAAGTGCATCTAAGGTGTGCTCTCTAAATACAGTAAGCGCATGGCTCTGTTGGTGTCAATATGTTGCTTTTCCATTCTGATGTGTCTTATGTCTGTGACAGAGATGTGGATGGCTCTCCCAGATTTCCCAGATTATAATAAATGGGGATTCTCCGTCACCTCCTTGAACAATGATGTTTACGTTACAGGTCAGTAACATTAAAATATCTGCTTAGTTCACTTGTCATACTCTAAATTCTAAACAATCAGAAATACCCATGCACAGCTAAATGAAACAAACATGTAAACTAACATTCCATATTGCTGATATGTGCCTGTTGTACCATGTACTTGTATGAAAAAGTAGGGTTGTCCCGATACCACTTTTTTAAGACCGAGTAAAAGTACCGATACTTTTTTTCATGTACTCGCCGATACCGATTACCGATACTTTTTTTCATGTACTCGCTGATACCGATTACCGATACTTTTTTTAATGTCATGTGACAGTGGTACTAATATGCAGCACTGATGGGCAATGATAGGCGGTGCTGATGAGGCGTGGACTGTCAGTAGTTTTTAATTTTAATTTTTTTTTCACAATTTTATTTTTTACAATTCTTTTTTTTATTTTGTACAATTTATAGTTTTCTTTACAATGCTTTCTTTTTTGGGGAGGGGGGAGGGAGGGGGAGTGGACAATGCCATTGTTTTTTCATTTTATTTTTTATTCTTTTTACAATTTTACGTAAAAATTTTTTTTTTTTACATTTTTTTTTATCAACCCTGTTGGGGGGGCTTTGGTGAGATGTCAGGGGTCTAAACAAACCCCCAACATCTACCCTTTGAGACAGGGAGAAAGGGGCTGAGGATAGAGATTCCCCAGTCCCTTCCTCAGCAGCCTCAGCTGCACTGAAGATGAATGAAGAGGAGACAGCGGCAGTTTACAATGCTCAGTTATGAATGGACAGGGTCACTGACTCTGTTCATTCAGAAAAGGAAAGAGCCGGTAAATGACAGTTTTACCAGCTCTTTCCTCCGCTCTCCATCCTGAACAATCCCAGGACAAAGGGAGAACAGAGGGGATCAGAGGGGAGGGGGGGGACCGGAGGAGGACAGATTGGGACCGGAGGTGAGGCGGAGGAGGACAGATCGGGACCGAAGGGGGGGGGGGGGGGCAGAGGAGAACTCTAAGGTGGACATGGGAACCGGAGGAGGAGGGGGGGGACTGGAGAAGAGAACTCTAAGGTGGACATGGGAACCGGAGGAGGAGGGGGGGCCGAAGCAGCACAGAGGAGGGCACAGAGGGGAGGATACAGGGACACTCTCCCAGTGCGGCTTTCAATAAAGCAGCTGAATGCCGCGGAGGGGAGATCGCTGATTGTAATTTCCCTCACCGCCGCACCGATCATCCCCTCTGTGTCCTCCTCTTTGCTACTAAGCCCCCCTCCTCCGGTCATCCCAGAGTGTCCAAGTATCGGATGAGGCATCGGAAGCATTTGCACAAGTACAAGTACTCGTGCAAATGCTCAGTATCGGTATCTGGACAACCCTATGAAAAAGTATTCTTTTCTCTTTGTATTGCTTCCTGTGTGTGAAATCCCCAGTGTTCCTGCCAGTCCCTCTGCTTTACTATGAAAAACTGAATACACTAAGCAGGAGGACACACCATGGTCAGTTACATAGTTAGTAAGGTTGAAAAAGACACAAGTCCATCTAGTTCAACCAGTAAAAAAAAGAGAAAAACATATATAACCATACAATCCCATATTCACAATTCTTCACCCACAGTTGATCCAGAGGAAGGCAAAAAACCCCAGCAAAGCGTGATCCAATTTGCTATAGCGGGGGAAAAAATTCCTTCCTGATTCCCCGAGGGGCAATCAGATTTTATCTGGATCAACTTTACCTATAAATGTTAGTAGCGAGTTATATTATTTACATTAAGGAAATAATCCAGGCCTTTTTTAAAGCAATCTACATTGCTGGCCAGAACCACCTCTGGATGGAGTCTATTCCACATTTTCACAGCTCTTACTGTGAAGAAACCTTTCCGTATTTGGAGATGAAATCTTTTTTCCTCTAGATGTAAAAAGTGCCCCCTTGTCCTTTGTGATGACCTTAAAGTAAATAACTCAACACCAAGATCACTATATGGACCACTTATGTATTTATACATGTTGATCATATCCCCCCATAATCTCCTCTTCTCAAGAGAGAATAAATTCAGTTCCTCTAATCTTTCCTCATAGCTGAGCTCATCCATGCCTCTTATTAGTTTGGTTGCCCTTTTCTGCACTTTCTCCAGTTCCCCGATATCCTTTTTGAGAACTGGTGCCCAAAACTGAACTGCATATTCCAGATGAGGTCTTACTAATGATTTGTACAGGGGGGCAAAATGATGTCTCTATCTCTGGAGTCCATACCTCTCTTAATACAAGAAAGGATTTTGATCTACCAAAACCCCCAGATCCTTCTCCACTATGGATTCCCCCAGTTGTACTCCCCCTAGTATGTACGATGCATGCAGATTCTTAGCCCCCAAATGCATAACTTTACATTTATCAATATTAAACCTCATTTGCCACATAGTCGCCCAATTAGACAGTGCATTGAGGTCTGCTTGTAACTTGGAGACATCCTGTAAGGACATTATTTCACTGCATAGCTTGGTGTCATCTGCAAACACTGAAATGGTACTTTTAATCCCAGACTCACTAGCTATTCTGGCAACTCAGCCTGCTCTCCTCCAATGATCAGACTTATCCTGACACACCTCCCCCCTTGCAAAGCCACTCACCGGGAAGATCAGTGTGCTGCTGTTTCTCTTCCACCAGCTCTTATACAGCCGAGAACATGTGAGGGAATGAGAAAAAAGGAGAAAAAGTTATTTATATCTACACACATATGTTTTCCTTTCATTTCTATTTTAAACTGAATGGATTGTTTTACAAGGTGATGGGTTAGAATCACATTAAGGCTATCCATATGAAGGATACATATTTTCATTGACAAGAATGACTTTTTTTCAACTGGCAGCAACATGAATGTAGCAGACATCTGCCACTTACTGCAGGATTCCAGACAATCTGCTGTACAGCTGAAATAAAAATCTGAGGACTGTTTTACCTGCCAAAGGATTTGCAATTCTGTTCAGCTGCTCTTGTGATTCATACATTCCAGACAGCACAGACAAATCCTTGACCGCCACTTAGGGCATAGCACAGCTTGATTCAGAATACTGGTTGAGAACACACCCCAACTGCCATTTTCCTGTCAAATATTATTTTCCATAATGGTCACTGAGGCTCACTGGATAGGGGGGTGGCATTTGGCAGGATTTAGCTAAGTGTGGTCCCTGGGTGCTTGTGTTGCTCAGAGGCGCGATCGTGTGCTGATTGGACAGAGGGGGGACAATTAGTGGCCACCCGCGATCATTCCCGAGAGAGGTATAACGGCGGTCTGCCTATGTAAAAAAGGCAGATCGCCGTTTTGACAAGGGAGAAGATAGAGATCTTGTGTTCCTGCTAAGCAGGAACACCAATCTCTGTCTTCACCCAGTCAGAGAAACCCAGTCAGAGCAGCCAGTGTCATTAGTACAGTGAGAGTGCATATTTTTAGCATTGATCACTGTTGTCACTGGTTCCCAAGAAAGTGTCAAAAGTGTCAGGTAGGTGTCCGATTTGTCGCAGTCCCGCTAAAAAACTTTGATCGCCACCATTACTAGTAAAAAAAAATAAATTAACAAAAATGCCATAAAAATATCCCATAGTTTGTAGATGCGACAACTTTTGCGCAAACCAATCAATATATACTTATTATAATATATAAAATATGTAGCAGAATACATATTGGCCTAAATTGATGAAGAAGTTGGATTTTTTTACAATTTTTTTTATTCGATATGTTTAGTGCAAAAAATAAAAACCGCAGAGGTGATCAAATACTATAAAAAGGACATCAATTAGGGTACAGCGTCGTAAGAACGCGCAATTGTCAGTCAAAGTAAAGCACTGCAGTATCGCAAAAAATGGCCTGGTCATTAAGGGGTAAAACCTTCTGGGGCTGAAGTAACTTGCATAGATTCTCGTATGACAGAATACATCTTTGGAAGAGATGTAATGTGTTGAATTGTAATGTATTCTTTAGTTTCTGAGCATGCGTAGTATTGCTCTTCCGATTTTTTTCGGATGAAAACTGTACCAATTAACCTTTCCAGATCCGCTCTATTGCCGAAGTACGGCTCCAGCGCGGATCTGAATTTCCGGGACGACGTCCATGGACGTCATCCCCTCTGCACGCTCCTGGCGCACACTCACAGGCGGCCGCCGCACGCTGCATGGTCGTGCTCACGGGTTGGGCGGACTCGATGTCCGCTTGTGACCCGCGATCGCCTGTCAGAGCTGCAGAAAGGGGAACTGCCAATGTAAACACGGCGGTTCTCCGTTCTGTTAGAGGGGACATAACAGATCTTCTGATCCCTGTCAGCGGGATCAGTTAGATCTGTTATGTTCCGGCCAGCCCAGCCCCCATACAGTTAGAACACAATGAGGTAACACAGCTAACCCCTTCACTGCCCCTTAGTGTTAACCCCTTCACTGCCAATGACATTTACACAGTAATCAGTGGATATTTAAATTTCTGATCGCTGTATAAATGTCATTGATCCCAAAAAAGTGTCAAAAATGTCCAACATGTCCGCTGCAATATCAAAGTCCCGATAAAAATCGCAGATCGCTGCCATTACTAGTAAAAAAAAAATTAATAATAAAAACACCATAAATCAATTCCCATAGTTTGTAGATGCGATAACTTTTCCGCAAACCAATCAATATATGCCGATTGCGTTTTTTTTTAACCGAAAATATGTAGAAGAATATATATCGGCCAAACCCGATGAATAATTTTTTTTTTATATTTTTTCTTAGATTTGTATCATAGCGAAAAGTAAAAAAATACTGTTCTTTTTTCAAAATTGTCGCTCTTTGTATGTTTATAGCACAAAAAATAAAAACCACAGAGGTGATCAAATACCACCAAAAGAAAGCTCTATTTGTGGGAAAAAAATTATATTTTGTTTGGATACAAGGTAGCACGACCGCGCAATTGTCATTCAAAATGCGACAGTGCTGAAAGCCGAAAATTGGTCTGGGCAGGAGGGGGGGTTTAAGTGCCCAGTAAGCAAGAGGTTAAATGAAGATCAGATGTTTTGTTCACATATGATAAACATTTTCTAGCTTACAACTACAGTTTTTACTGTCCAAAGAGACAGAATCGGCTGTCGAAAGCACCATACTAACTATCAGAAAATCGACCAATTGTGCCCCATACGGAAATTTTCAGATGATTTTCTTATTGTGTGTATGGGCCTTTAGAACTTTGATATTTAGAAGCTTGAAGTGACTAAAAGGTTCCCTTAAACTGCGGGCTGCCCAGTTTTCACAAACATGAACAGTAAATGAACACAATAATAATGTAAAATGTAGCTCTTCTCACTGTCACTCTCTTTTTTTCCCAGGAGGCTCTCGAGGTTCACGAGATGATTCATGGTCCACACGTCATGGCTGGTGCTTTGTATTAAATGAAGGATTATGGAAGCCATTATCTCCAATGATACATCCACGCACCAACCACGCTAGTGCCTCTTTGAATGGGGAGGTATATGTCATTGGAGGTCAGTACATAATTATAAAAAAAACTCTGGTAACGATCAACTTTCCCCCTATTATTTAAGGAAAACCACTGGTGTGTAATTACATACTCTGTTCACAGGAACCCTGCAGGAAGCAGTGGCAGTCGAGTGTTATGATCCCTACAGTGGCACATGGTCAGCAGTAAGCCCTGCTCAAAAGTATGTCAGCAACTTTACTGCTGTTGGCTGCAGCGGAAAGTTGTATGTGGTTGGCTCCTGTGCAGTAAAGTACAATGCATTAACCCTTCAATGCTACAATCCATCAACAGGTATGACACCTCTCTTATTTTAAAAAGAACTAGTTATTTTATTTTTTTGACTTTTGCTTAAAGTGTAATAAAAAAAAAAATTGAGTGCATCTCTGAAATACTCACATGTTAATCGATTCTTCATTTAGTGTAAGTATCAATTCAAATGTAGCGCTATGATACAGTGCAAAAAATGTGCCAAAAAAGTGCAATAAACTCAATTACAGACAGATATAATAATAAAATATCCACCCAGTGTCCGATCTTTATTATTATTATTATAATACAGGATATATATTGTGCCAACAGTTTTTGCAGAGCTTTGCAATATAAAGGGAGACAATACGACAACAATACAATTAAATAGATGAGGGTTAAAGTGATTGTAAATGTTCAGATTTTTTTTTTTTAAATAACAAACATGTCTACTTACCTCCTCTGTGCAAGGGTTTTGCACAGTGGCCCCAATCCTCCTCTTCTGGGGTCCCCCAGCGGCGCACCTGGCTCCTCCCGGCATTGAGTGCCCCATCAGTGAAGCGTTTTCCCTGGGGTCACCCGTGCGGGGGCGTGCTCCCATGCCCTTCTGATGCGACCATTGACACAGACAGCAGGACTCGGCCCTGGCTCCTCCGTCATTGGATTTGATTGACAGCAGTGGAAGCCAATGGCTGCTCTGCTATCGATCTATCCAATGAGGACCCGAGATACCGGCTGGAGCGGATGTGCTCATCCCCGGTGCGGGAACGATTGGGTTCAGGTAAGTAAATGGGGGGCTCTGGGGGCAGCTGCAACAGAAAAGGTTTTTCACATTAAGGGCCTCATGCACACAGGATGTTTTTTGACATTTTTACAGCTGCTGACATTTTTTTCTGCAGTCCATCATGTTATCCTATGTGTTCATGCACAAATAGGCTGTTATCAACTGTTTTGAGCAGTGACGTTTTTGAGCTGTAAAAAAAATGAAGATCAGAGGGTTCTGAGAGACATTTTTCAGCTGTAAAAAGGCTCTAACGCCCAAAAACGCTCAATAACGCCACTCACCAACGTTTTGTATCCATTGAAAAAAAAAAACGCTCAAAAATGCCAGCGTAAAAAACACTCAATAACACTCATTAACGCTCAATAACTCCGCCGCAAAAACGCTCAAAAAAGCTGAAAAAAAATCACTGATAAGCTACTGTCGTTTTTAGGACGTTTTTTAACGTCCGGTGTGCATGAAGCCTAATGCATAGAATGATAATGTGAAAAACTGCGAGGGATTACAACCCCTTTAAGAGGGCCCTGCTCCTGCACGCTTACAATCTAATAGGGAGGGGCTGGTGGAACAAAAGGCAATAACTGTGAAGGATGAACTGATGGGAGAGATAGAAGATTCAGTTATTAGCTGAAGGCAGGATAGGCTTCCCCGAAGAGATGAGTTTTCAGGGATTGCCCAAAAGTGGACAGAGTAGGAGATAGCCGAACAAATTGGGGTAGGGAGCTCCAGAGGATGGGAGAGGCTCTGGAGAAGTCATGGAGACGAGCATGGGAGGAGGAGACAAGGGAGCTAGAAAGCAAGAGGTCTTGGCAAGACAAGAGATGACGGTTTGGGTGATATTCTGAGACAAGATTGGTGATGTAGCTCGGGGCAGAGTTGTAAATGGATTTGTATGTTATTGTTAGCGTTTTGAATTTTATTTGTTGGGCAATGGAAAGCCAGTGGAGGGGTCTGTGGACAAAATGAAAATATCCAACTCCGTACCATTAAAAAAAAAAGCAGCAACCAGAAGTGGTGTTTTGGACTGGGCTAGCTGGATGAGATACCACTACAATGAGTGGCTCTTGTATGTTTTCAAGACTGTAGGTTGTGGCTGTCATCTTGTACTGGAGACCTGGATGTTATATATTCTATATGCTTGCTATGCAATCGGCGGAGCCGCTTGTTTAGTGGGGAATCTCTCCGCTGATCCCCGCTGAGACGACGACTGACAGGTCCGTGTCCACTCCGCTTATGCAGAACGTACACGGACACATCCCACTGTTCTCTTTGGGCAGTGAGATGGAAACAGACCACCTGTCCGTTTCCATCCAACTGTCATCCGATCTGCCAGATGGATGGGGAACAGATCCCCATTCATCTGTTTTTAGCGGACAGGATTGGATCGGATGTCGCCAGGTGTTAACGGACACATGTCCGTTGGCATCCTCTGCTCCATTGAGGGCATTGGAGGGCCTGATTGAGTCCGCCTAAAAAAACGAACAGGCGGGCCCGATTGGTCCGCTCATGTGATAAGGACTTTACACCTGGGACATATGTGTGGAGAAGGAGTGGAGGAGGAGAGAACAGATGACTGTGATTAAACTATCATCTCCTAAAGCACTATATGTTAATCTGTCGTTTTAGAGCAGGGGTGCCCTACCAGCGGCCTGTGGGCCACATGTGGTCCGCGGAGCCCTCTGGTATGGCGGGTCGGCAAGCCTAAAACGCGGGTTCCCGACCTGCCATCCCAGAGCATCAGTGTTGTGAAAGAAATCGGAGGCAGAGGAAGCAAGCATAAGCCAATGCTTCCAGTATATTGCGCCGACTCCTGTCACAGACGGAGTGATACCAAATGCACTCTTCCTGGAACAGCAACAGCTGGCAATACCTGAATAGAAGACTGTTATTAAACATATTATGTTAAAGGTAGAGTGGGCTCTATTATGTAGAGTGGGCTGTATCAGTGTCTGTCCTGTATATGCAGAGTAGACACGGACCTGCCATCCACCCACTCCGCTTATTGTGGCCCCCTACCGGTTACTAAGTCCCTTAATTGGCCCTCGCTCTTCAAAAGATTGGGCACCCCTGTTTTAGAGGCATATTGTTTTGGTGAGTGTCTGTCTGTTGGTAAGTGGAGAAAGACATAAGCACTAGTGTGTTGTCTTGGAAGATTGCTGAACACATTCCCTGGAATTCATAAAGGCTGGCGCAGGCAGATTATGCAAAAGTGTCTCTCATGCATTCTAAAAGTGGTGAAGAATGCACCAAATTCATATACTGTACCCATCTATAACTTGTACTTGAATTTGGCTCATGCTGCACCACTCTTAGAATGCATGAGAGACACTTTCTCATAATCTGCCTGCTCCATTCTTTACAAATTCCAGGGACTGTGTTCAGCAATCTTCCAATCTGTCTGAGACAGTTTTTGTCTCTGTACACCAAAAGAGAGTTGGTCTGAATTAGCTCCACTTTTACATTTGACGCATTCAAAGAGACACAATGTAGAAGGGCTCTAGTACAAGGTGACATCCACAACTTACAGCCGTGAAAACATCTAACAGCCACTCAGTGTAGTGCCCAGCCAGCCCGATCCCAAGCACCACTTCTGGCTGCTGCTTTTTTTTTAAATGGTACAAAATTGTATACTTTATTTTTCCCACAGATTAGGCAGTTGGTGGATATGTTATTATTATATCTGTCTGTAATTGAGTTTATTGCACTTTTTTGGCACATATTTTTTTTACAGTATCACAGTGTTACATTTGAATTGATACTAACACTAAATTAACATATAAGTGTTTAATGGAAGTAGTAATGTGGCAGCAGTGAAGTATATATTGTCTGGGTTTATTGGTGGGTGTGTATATATATTTAATATGAAGAGGTTTTTTATACACATTGGGGTTGATTTACTAAAGGCAAATAGTGCAACTGCACTTTGCAAAGTGCCCAGTCTATTTGCCTTTAGAAAATCAACCCCTAAGTGCGTTTGCTTATTTGTGGGTGGAGTATTTCAGCACAGAGTAGGTGGCAAAATTATTGGTTTAACTTAACACCTCTGAAATACATGCACATTCCCCATGTTTTATCTCTTTAACCACTTCAGCCCCGGAAGGATTTCCCAGGTTAGGACCAGAGCACTTTTTGCGATTCGGCACTGCGTCGTTTTAACTGACAATCGCACGGTCGTGCGATATTGTACCCAAACGAAATTGGCGTCCTTTTTTCCCCACAAATAGAGCTTTTATTTGGTGTTATTTGATCACCTCTGCGTCATTTCTAATTGCCACTATAAACAAAAGTAGAGCGACAATTTTGCAAAAAAAAAAAAAACAGTTTTTATTACTTTTTGCTAAAATACAAATCCAAAAAAAAACATAAAAAAAATGTTTTTCATCGGTTTTGGCCGATTTATATTCTTCCTCATATTTTTGGTAGAAAAAATGCAATCGGCATTTATTGATTGGTTTGCGCAAAAGTTGGTGTGCTTACGGATGATGAAAATTCGTTTCTGGGGTTTTTTTTTTTTTTTTTAATATTTTACTAGCAATGGCGGCGATCTGTGATTTTTTAGTGGTACTGCAATATTGCAGCGGACATTTTTGACACTTTTTTGGGACAATGACATTTATACAGCGATCAGAAATTTAAATGTCAACTGATTACTGGATAAATGTCATAGGCAGTGAAGGGGTTAACCTGCAGGGGGAGATCTAGGGGTTAACTGTGTTACCTGCATGTGTTCTAACTGTGGGGGGAGCTGGGTTACCATGGGCATAAAAGATCTAACTGATCCCAGTGACAGGGATCAGTAGATCTCGTATGCCCCCACTGAGAGAGCGGGGAACCGCCGTGTTTACATCGGCGGTTCCCCGTTCTTTTGTTGTGGCAGCTCATCGCGTCTCACCAGCGGACACCGGGTCCACCTGAGCCGCGGGTGCACTCCTCTGTGCGCCCCCTAGCTGCCACTCTGCAAATCGCTGTCTATTTACGGCGATTCGCGGGACACTTCCACATTGCCGCAGTAAATATAATGTAGGCAGCATGGAAGTGGTTAAACACAATGCAATTAACGGGAAAAACATGTTGATGTTTCAACAAATGCTTCTAACTTCCTCACTGACATGACAACAAAACTGAATTCCTAAGCATGTGTTGTCAGCCCTGCCTACTTCCTGATGGATTACAAAGAACACAGACCTTTCTTCATCTCGTTAAACCCTCCTTTTCTCCATAACCCCTACTTGTGCACAGGCAGAGAGCACAGGAAGTTATCAGCTCATAAGGTTTCTAGTGTAGAGCTACTCCTACAGGAGTCACTGGTTATTTGGTCTATTTCCCCCACTCACAGTATGCACAGCCAGGCACACTACATTTTTGGCATTCTTCCACAGGCTAAAGAATCAGTCTAGGGAATCTTTTTTTTTTTTGTTTGGGGGGGGGGGGGTTATTGAACAGGAACTTGGATAGGGATAGGGAGCATGGGATACCCTGAACTATATAAGTATACAACTTAAGGACTGCTAGGTTTCTGGTTGCTCTGTACAAGTTGCAAAATCCATTGCACAACTTTAGGTTGCAATGTACCATCTCCTGGTCATTTAGTCCAACTCCTGGAAGTCTTGTTGCGCTTCTCCTGACTGTACTAAGTACCATCTCTGTATGACATGCTTCTGGTCGAAACAAGCAATGACTTGTAATGTGAATCACCCCACAGCTTCGTATCCTGCCAGGCCCAAGAATAGACTCCCCAGCCACCTACTGTTCAAGCCTCTCCAGGGATAGGCTAGAGATCCATAAATATTCAGGCTGCTTGTTTTGCTTTACCCTTCCCACTATACTCCCAAAAATATTCAGAAGCCAGGGGGAAGTAGCAGAACAGCAGCCTGTGAGATACTAAACAGCCCAAAGTAATTAATCCCTGTTCCTCTGCCTACAAAGGAGCCAACTAAATTTTCCTAGCAGCCTACTCTGAACTAGGAGGGTGCTACGTCAGCAAAATCGGCAGGTATTTATTGCCCCCATTGCAGACCAAAAAGGAGAAAGTAAAACTGAGTATATACAGTATATATGTATGTAAATACACTGTACTGTATATATATTTATATGATTGCACTTTGGTTCAAATTATTATTTATGTGAGAAGTTTATATTGTTTAAGTTTAGTGCTGCACTATATGAATATTCCTTTATTTTTTGATTTACTAAGCAATGTGTTTTCTACATACTCTTGGAACACAAAGATCTTTCAGTTTAACTCAATCTTCAGGTTTACAAATCTCTGCAGTAAAATGTATTTTGCACATATGAACAAAAATACATAACTAGAGTTAAGCAAACACCTGGATGTTCGGCCGAACTTCGCGGAAACGTTCGGGGTTGGTACCGAACGTTATCCGAACGTTACCCCGGACCCTGAACCCCATTGACTTCAAACTTTTTGGCACAAAAATGACTGTAAAAAAGTACTGGAAAGTGCTAGAGGGCTGCAAAAGGAAGAAAAATGGGAGATGTAATTATATCTGCAATCTGTCCCTCAAAGCAGTAGTAATCTCTACCTAGTCCAGTATCGGATCGTTCTGTAATCAGATCGTTCTGTAATGTAGGATGAGAGATTGTTCTGTAATCAGATCGTTCTGTAATGCAGGATGAGAGATCGTTCTGTAATCAGATCGTTCTGTAATGCAGGATGAGAGATCGTTCTGTAATCAGATCTTTCTGTAATGCAGGATGAGAGGGCGTTCTGTAGTCAGATCGTTCTGTAATGCAGGATGAGAGGGCGTTCTGTAGTCAGATCGTTCTGTAATGCAGGATGAGAGATCGTTCTGTAATCAGATCGTTCTGTAATGCAGGATGAGAGATCGTTCTGTAGTCAGATCGTTCTGTAATGCAGGATGAGAGATCGTTCTGTAATCAGATCTTTCTGTAATGCAGGATGCGAGATCATTCTGTAGTCAGATCATTCTGTAATGCAGGATGAGAGATCGTTCTGTAATCAGATCGTTCTGTAATGCAGGATGAGAGATCGTTCTGTAATCAGATCGTTCTGTAATGCAGGATGAGAGATTATAGATCTACAATCTGTCCCTCAAAGCAGTAGTAGTAATCTCTACCTAGTTATTATCACTGCAATCTGTCCCTCACAATCTGTCCCTCACAGCGCCAGCAGCATCCTCTCCCTACACAAACCTGAGAGCATGTGACATGCAGCACTGTGATTCCAGCCTCATATAGAGGCTGGGTCACATGACGCACTGGCCAATCACAGCCATGCCATTAGTAGGCATGGCTGTGATGGCTTCTAGGGAAAACCAGTGAAATGCTTGTTGATTGGCTGCCCTGCAGCTATTCAACATGCGTGATAAAATACCAGAACCCAGAACCCGAACGTTTTTCTCAAACGTTCGGGTTCGGTACACGGACACCCGAAAGTTCGGTACGGACCCGAACTTTACAGTTCGGGTTCGCTCAACTCTATACATAACATCTCAGTGCCTGAATTAGGCATCAAAGTGTCTGGAAAGCTCTGCATAAAATTAAATAAAATATGACATTTTTTGGGGTTAAGGATGATTCATTTCTTATTGTTTTTACAGATAGCTGGTGTGTCATTGCATCACCATTTATTCCAAAGTACCTCTCCTCTCCTCGCTGTTGTGCACTGGGGGGCGCTATCTATCTTATAGCTGATAACACCAAGAAAGTTTACATGTATCTCATAGAAGTGAACCTGTGGAAGAAGGTAAGCATCACTAGTAGAAAAAAATATGATCCAAAAAAGACCAGTCAATTTTGTCAAAAGTGTTCTCACATCAATCTTATGAGCAACATAGGAAAGAAGAGGGATATGGTTTGGCATGGACTGTAGCTGCAAATGCTGTTCTGATGCCTATGGTGGAGTGCTTATTGCAAAGATAACACAACTGTTGGGGGGGGGGTTAATAATATTGGTACATGGGTTTGGATATGATCGGCTATGATTTTAGACAACAGTGTGTAGTCTTTGTTAAGTAATGACATGGGTTAGTAAAGATGGACAGCCATTTATCTATGGCGTTTATTTTGTTAACTACTTCACCTCTTGAAGATTTACCCCCCTTCCTGACCAGGCCATTTTTTTGCGATATGACACTGTGTTGCTTTAACTGGCAATTGCGCGGTCGTGCAACACTGTACCCAAATAAAATGCATGACCTTTTTTTCCCACAAATAGAGCCAAAAAAACGATTGACAATTAAAAAAAAAAAACAACAATATTTTTTACTTTCTGCTCTAAAACACATCCAATAAAAAAAATGTAAAAATCTAATTTGTTCATCAATTTAGGGCAATTTGTATTCTGCTTCATATTTTTGGATAAATTCCAATAATATTGATTGGTTTGTGCAAAAGTTATAGCATCTACAAACTATGGGATATATTTATGGAATTTTTATTTACTTTTACTAGTAATGGTGGCAGTCAGGACTGCAATATTGTGGCGGACAAATCAGACACCAGACATTTTTTTGGGGACCAGTGACATTATTACAGTGATCAGTGCTAAAATATGCACTGTCACTATACTAATGACACTGGCTGGGCAGGGGTTAACATCATGGGCAATCAACGGGTTAAATGTGTGCCTAGCTGGTGATTCAGTGTAGTGGGGGAGGTGCTTTTACTAGTGGAAGGCATGGATCCGTGTTCCTGCTTTGCAGGAACACAGGATTCATGCTTTCTGTACTAGTAGAACGGCAATCTGCCTTGTTTACACAGGCAGACTACCGTTCTGCTTGTGTACCAAACGATAAGCGGGTACGCCTGATACCCGGAAGCGTAGGATCACGTATCGGCTGCCCTGTAGCAATAAATGTGCTATAGGGTGGTCGGCAAGAGGTTAATGACCGCTTGATTTGGTTTACTGTATGTGTGCCTTTACTTGTTCATGCTGCTGAACATATTTAAAGTGATAGTAAAGCCTCGTTTTATTTTCTTTAAAAATAACAAACATGTTATACTTACCTGCTCTGTGAAATGGTTTTGCACAGAGCAGCCTGGATCCTCCTCTTCTCGGATCACTCACCAGCGCTCCTGGGCCCTCCCTCCTATCGAGTGCCCCCTCAGCAAGCAGCTTGCCATGGGGGGCACCTGAGCTAAGCCGCAGCTCTGTGTGTCCATTCAGACATGGAGCCGCAGTTTGGCCCCACCCCCTCTCCTGGTTGGCTAACTGACTTTGATTGACAGCAGTGATAGCCAGTGGTGCCACTGCTGTGTCTCAGCCACTCGTGCACACCGCTGGATAGAGATGGGGCTCAGGTGAGTATTAGGGGGGCTGCTTCAAACAGAAGTTTTTTTTTTTATCTTAATGCATTAAGATAAAAAAAACCTTCTGTGTTTACAACCACTTTAATAAACGCAACTGTTAAAAAAAAATAACGTGGACGGCTTTAGAATAGTGTATAATTCATTAAATTATAGGTATGGGCTGTTGTACATTTTCTTGTGGAAAAACAAATACCACATTGAAAAGAAAGTTCACTTACGCTTTATAGTGATATGGTTAAATAGTGATAGCTCCACCCCAACCTGTAGTACCCCCTACCATGGTATCATCTCCAATCTGTAAAGTGTTACAATGTTGAGTGCTTGAACAAAATAAAAATTAAAGTGACCTGACACAGTACATTACACTGACTTTAAAAAAGTTTTATGAAGGGATGCACGTTGTATCTATCGTTGTATCTGTGGGTTAATGGATTCTTTGTACAGACAATAATTTTTTTTATCCAATGTGTATCTTGCTCAGGTGCAGCTCCTACATACCCTTCATGAGAATGGAGGCATGACCTCTGCAGGGCCACAAATCTATGTGACAGGTGGCCACTGGCATGGCATGGCACGTGAATACAGTGTGGTGATGGAGTCATATGACAGCAGTGCTGATACTTGGACTCGGGAAGGGGCCCTACCAAGTCGCTGGATGTACCATGGCACATCTGCCATCTTCATGGACACCTCTCGCTGGCCCAGAATATTCCAAGGACAATCAGAAATGGAAGTTTGATAGAACATATACTCTGTGGAGAGTGCAAGACAGACTTTACCGTATTAAAATATGGCTTACCGTGGTGCTCATATGGAGAACATCAACTCACTGATAATCCTGCAAATCTGTAATTCAATGTACAAACATCATGCCTTCTAATTAATTACAGAGAGTGAATTCCATTATCAGTGTTAAGCTAGTCATTGATGTTTATATTATATTTACAGTATGTGCTTTTATATTTTAGATTGTTAAGCATTTAATGCAATGTAGAGCCCACTGAATAATGTATGGCTATGTTTCTACTGATAATACACCAAAATTAGTTTTACAGTTACTAAATATAAATTGCAATGCAAAGCCACAGCTAACTAAGCTAGCAAAACACTGTGACACTTTAACCACTTCAATACTGGGCACTTTCACTCCCTTCCTGCCCAGGTCAATTTTCAACTTTCAGTGCTGTCTAACGTTGAATGACAATTGTGCGGTCATGCAGCACTGTACCCAAATTCAATTTTTATCATATTTTGAGACAGATATAGAGCTGTCTTTTGGTGGTATTTAATCGCCACTGGGTTTTTCTATTTTTTTCTAAACACATGAAAAAAGACAAAACTTAGAAAAAAAAAACAAAATGTTTTCTTCATTTCTGTTAAAGAATTTTGCAAATAAGTAATTTTCTTCTTCACTAATGATGAGGCTGCACTAATGGGCGCTGATGAGGCTGCACTGATAAGCTGCACTGATGGACGCTGATGAGGCTGCACTGATAAGCTGCACTGATGGACACTGATGATGCTGCAATGATAAGCTGCACCGATGGACACTGATGCGGCTGCACTGATGGACACTGATGAGGCTGCACTGATGGGCACTGATGGGGTAGCACTGATGATCAGTGCCCTGGTTATCAGTGTAAACAATGTATTTTCATCTTTGCCAGTTATCGGCTCTCCTTTCCTCAGAGACAGCGTGTGAGGAAAGGATTGCCGATAACCTGAAAGTCTGTTTACATGTGACCATCTGTGATTGGACACAGCTGATCACATGGTAGAGAGCCACTGTGATTGGCTTGTCACCACGATCTGTGATCAGGTGTGTCCAAAGGAAACAGCAATCACAGGGCATGGCGATGCTTATTCCATGGACACCCTGCCGGAACTAGAGAGCCATGTTGTAGTCGTAGCTGTAGATTACTTTTTTTTAGGAAGCAGAATGTACAGGGCTATGGGAATTGTTAGAGAACAAAAATCGCACACATACACTCACATCTGGATAGACCAGTGTCTTTTTTTCAACCTTATAAACTTAATGTTAAATGTCCTAAAATGTTATGTATTGTGTCTTTTCAATACTTAATGAACGATTTATTGTTCTGGTCTAGAAGGTCAGCTTCTTTCCTTATGGCATTGTGCAGCAAAACATAAATCATACTCTTTTATTTATACTGAAGCAATGAAGTAATTTTCAGCATTTTTAGAGCATGTAAACCAAACATTTCATATTCCTGATATGTACCTGCTGTACCATGTACAGTGCTTGTATGAAAATGTATCCTGTTCTCTTTGTACTGCTTCCTATGTGTGAAATCCCTGGTGTTACTGCCAGCCCCTCTGATTTCCTATTAAAAACCGACCACACTAAGCATGAGAGCACAGCGTGGTCAGTTCTCTAGCTTTTCCTGCTCTCCTCCAATGATCAGACTTGTCCTGACTGCCCCCCCCCCCTGCACAGCTCAGTGTGCTGTTGCTCCCCCCCCCCCCCCCCAACACACACACACACCTCTTATGTAGCTGAGAACAGAGGTTATGTGATCATTTATAAAAAGGAGAAAAAGGGTATTCATAATGGTTTTTTTTATTTTCTTTCACACACACGCAGAGGCGTAGCGTGGGGGGTGCAGGGGGGGCCAGCCGCACCGGGCGCAACATCTGGGGGGGCGCACTCGCAGCTCTCTGCCCCTGCCTGGCTCACTCACTCTCTCTGCAGTGCTGGCTGTGCGAATCCGATCCGAGCCGTCGGGTCGCCGCCCACTGTGGAGGGGGGTTGCCAGGCGTGCGGTGCGGTGGGTGCGAAGAAAGAGCGAGGGACTATCTGGGGGAGGGACAGTGCAACGGCCGCCCAGTGCAGGGCTGAGCGCGGGAGAGAACCACACCAGACCAGCCCAGGCAGCAGCAAGAAGAAGCTGACAGCGGCGGCAGGTGACACAGGCCAGAGAGGAGAGAGGGAGCCAGTGGTGACAGACGCTGACGGAGGAGGAAAACCTAGGAGGACCTGGAGGAGAAAAGCTAGCCTGCTGACTGCTGTGATCGGGTCCGTCTGGGACAGCCGGTGAAAAAAAAGGTAGGAGTCACGAGTGACAGGAGTCAGGAATGACTGGACTGGAGTACTACTGGGCTCAGTGGGCTGGCTGTGTAGTACTAGCAGAGCATCTCCAAAACTGAAGTTTCTTTGGGATGTTACAGTTCCCGGTCTGCAGGTGCAGGTCAAGACTGGCATGTTGAGCTGACCAGATGGATTGAAGTTTGGTTGGTCCTAGCTTTAGACAGAGGAGTGACAACTTGGTTGGTTTGAAGTTAGGTAGACCAGTCGAGTTGTACGGTCAGAACTGGACGTGGACGTCTGGCCCTTGACATTGTAGGGTTTCTTTGAAGTCAAAACCTCTACGAGACGATCATGATGTGTCGGTCGGGTGACTCGGGTCATCATGAGGTCAGGTCAGTAAGGACTGAGGACAGTGAGCACTGAGGATGGAAAAAAAAGTGGCCGACAGGGTCTGCCTGGGCTAGTGTCGTCAGTCGTCCGATCGAAAAGAGGAGGTCCAGGAGGATCCAAAAGGAGGAGGCAGTCGCAGACAGTGGTGACCGAGGGAGAGA
>BLSH010145644.1:355108-367237 GCA_018402905.1 Glandirana rugosa | reverse complement strand
AGGAGAAAAGCTAGCCTGCTGACTGCTGTGATCGGGTCCGTCTGGGACAGCCGGTGAAAAAAAAGGTAGGAGTCACGAGTGACAGGAGTCAGGAATGACTGGACTGGAGTACTACTGGGCTCAGTGGGCTGGCTGTGTAGTACTAGCAGAGCATCTCCAAAACTGAAGTTTCTTTGGGATGTTACAGTTCCCGGTCTGCAGGTGCAGGTCAAGACTGGCATGTTGAGCTGACCAGATGGATTGAAGTTTGGTTGGTTCAACAGTGAGGAGACAGATTTCGATCCATATGTAGCTGCTCCAGCTCAACATAAGTTGATGTAAGCCAGTGGGTCTAGCAACCTTTAACCGCTTGCCGACCGCTGATCGGCAATTGACGGCGACAAGGTGGCGCTCCTGCGCAAATCGCCATCATATGACGGCGGCTGCGAGATCGCGCCCAGTGAGCGCGCGCGTGCCACCGGAGGCGCGCCCACGCACTCACTGTGTCCGGGGAGGGCCAGGAAGCGGGTGCGGTGGATTCGATCTCCGCCGGCCACCCGCGATGCCCCCCCCGGAGTGAAAGAACGGAGGTCCGTGTAAGTAAACACGGACCTCCGTTCTGTGAAGGGGGAAGGGCTGTGATCACTTCCCTTCCCCTGCTAGGGCAGCCCACACACAGTTAGAACACACTGAGGGAACACAGTTAACCCTTAGAGCGCCCCCTGCAGGTTAACCCCTTCACTGCCAATGGCATTTACACAGTAATCAGTGCATTTTTATAGCACTGATCGCTGTATAAATGCCAATGGTCCCAAAAAAGTGTCAAAATGGTCCGACATGTCCGCTGAAATATTGCAGTACCGCTAAAAATCGCAGATCGCCGCCATTACTAGTAAAAAAAAATAAAAACCCCAGAAATGAATTCTCATCATCCATAAACGTGATCACTTTTGCGCAAACCAATCAATAAACGCCGATTGCGATTTTTTTTATCGCAAATATGAGGAAGAATATAAATCGGCCAAAACCGATGAAAAAAATGTTTTATATATATATTTTTTTTGGATTTGTATTTTAGCAAAAAGTAAGAAATTTGGGTTTTTTTGCAAAATTATCGACGGGTTAGGGGGCGCAAATTACTTGCCTTGCCCCGGGTGCTGACAACCCACGCTACGCCACTGCACACACGCATATATATATATATATGTATACACACACATACACAAATGGTTTGCCTTTCATTTCTATTTTAAACTGAATTGGTTGTTTTACAAGGTGATTGTTTACAATCACTGTAAATCTGTAGCTTTACTTTCAATGATACTTGGTGATTTTGTTATGAAGGTCCTTGTGCAGGCACTTTGTGTTCTACATTGTCACCCTGACTACAAGCAGCTGTTCTGATGCACAGGCATGGCCCCCGTAGGGTTGCCACATCATCCCTTTAATCCAGGACACATATGAATTACACAGGTTCTGAGGCTAATTTAATGCAGATAAGGCACCAAGTGAGTTTAATTATCACCTTAATCAGCCACAGAACCTGTGGATTTAATATGTGTCCTGGATTAAAGGGATGATGTGGTAACCCTAGGCCCCCGGTTGTCATCATAAGAACAACCATACTGAGAAAGTATGTGTAACAGTTGCTGGACTGTATGTAGATAGTAAGTGGCTGCAGGAGATCTGCAGCAATGACATGCAACATGCAAAATAGCAATTTTCATACACAGCGAGTGCTTTAGCAAACTAAATGTCAACTGATTATGTTTAACATGTATCTAAACTTTGTCTGAGCCTGACATTATAGCTGGAGTAAAATTTTGAGCTAAAGAAATAAAAAAAAAAAAAATGAGTGCAAAATGGTTGTCTTTTATTATCAGTTGAAATCTAACGTGTTTTGAAGGGAGAGATTCCCCCTTCTTCAGGGCATGCATATGAAGGAAAGTGCCTGACTTGGCAGAAGAAAGTGTAGGTGCTATGTCAGTGTGTGTTTGTGTTTCTATTTATGGAGTATTGATCAAATGGAATCTGGAGGCAGCAATCCAGTGCATGGCATCTATATTGATCAGTATACAGTGCCTTGAAAAAGTATTCATACCCCTTGAAATTTTCCACATTTTGTCATGTTACAACCAAAAACGTAAATTTATTTTATTGGGTTTTATGTGATAGACCAACAAAGTGGCACATAATTGTGAAGTGGAAGGAAAATGATGCATTGGTTTTCAATTTTTTTTACAAATAAATATGTGAAAAGTGTGGCGTGTATTTGTATTCAGCCCCCCTGAGTCAATACTTTGTAGTACCCCCTTTCACTGCAATTACAGCTGCAAGTCTTTTTGGGGATGTCTCTACCAGCTTTGCACATCTAGAGAATTACATTTTTGACCATTCTTGTTTGTAAAATAGCTCAAGCTCTGTCAGAATGGATGGAGAATGTCTGTGAACAGCAATTTTCAATTGGATTTAGGTCTGGACTTTGGGCCATTCTAACACATGAATATGCTTTGATCTAAACCATTCCATTGTAGCTCTGGCTGTATGTTTAGGGTTTTTGTCCTGCTGGAAGGTGTACCTCTGCCCCAGTCTCAAGTCTTTTGCAGACTCTAACAGGTTTTCTTCTAAGATTGCCCTGTATTTGGCTTCATCCATCTTTCCATCAACTCTGACCAGCTTCCATGTCCCTGCTGAAGAAAAGCATCCCCACAACATGATGATGCCACCACCATGTTTCACGCTGGGAATTGTGTTCTCAGGGTGATGTGCAGTGTTAGTTTTCCGCCACGCATAGCGTTTTGCTTTTAGGCCAAAAAGTTCCATTTTGGTCTCATCTGACCAGAGCACCTTCTTCCACGTTTGCTGTGTCCCCCACATGGCTTCTTGCAAACTGCAAATGGGACTTCTTATGGCTTTCTTTCAACAATGGCTTTCTTCCTGCCACTCTTCCATAAAGGCCAGAATTGTGAAGTGCACGACTAATAGTTATCCTGTGGACAGATTCTCCCAACTGAGCTGTGGATCTCTGCAGCTCCTCCAGAGTTACCATGGGCCTTTTGGCTGCTTCTGTGATTAATGCTCTTATTGCCCAGCCTGTTAGTTTAGGTGGACGGCCATGTCTTGGTAGGTTTGCAGTTGTGCCATACTCTTTCCATTTTTTGGATGATGGATTGAACAGTGCTCCGTGAGATGTTCAAAGCTTGTGATATTTTTTTTAACCAAACCTTGCTTTAAACTTCTGCGGTAGAGACATCCCCAAAAAGAATTGCAGCTGCAATTGCAGTGAAAGGTGGTTCTACAAAGTATTGACTCAGGGGGGCTGAATACAAATGCATGCCACACTTTTCAGATATTTATTTGTAAAAAATTTTGAAAACCATTTATCATTTTCCTTCCACTTCACAATTATGTGCCACCTTGTGTTGGTCTATCACATAAAATCCCAATAAAATATGTTTCCGTTTTTGGTTGTAGGATGACAAAATGTGGAAAATTTTAAGGGGTATGAATACTTTTTCAAGGCTCTGTAGATGCTGTGCACTGGACCTTGAAAGAAGACCTGCTTATCTGGAAGCCCACACCCCTCAAATACAAAAAAAAAAAAAAACACTAAAAAAGTTAAAGTGATACTAAATCTTTGTTTCTTAACCTAAAATAAAAAGAATGTTATACCTGCGTGCTCTGTGCAAGGATATTGCACAGAGCGGTGGCTTACCTTCTCTTTTCGGTTCCCCACCAGTGCTGTCCACTCCTCCTCTTCTCCGAGTGCCCCCATAACAAGCCATGTGTTGTGGGGGCACTCATGTGGGCATACTCCCAAGCCAGGCTATCTGCGTGCATAGACACACGCAGTGCGGTTTGGAGCCAATGGCTCCCGCTGCTGTCAGTGTAGCCTGCGAGAAGAAGAAGAGGGAGAGGACTCCCATACATGTTGGGGGGGGGGGGCAGTTAGTGGGGTATTTTTTACCTTAATGCAGGGAATTCATTAAGGTAAAAAACATTTTAACTTTAGAACCACTTTTAAAAAAATGTAAGGAAAAGCAAAAGAAAACAGTTTGCTATGCTTATAAAAGAACTGCATACTACCTTTTACTCCAGGCTGCAGCTGCCACTTTCTCCAGATTGCTTGCACTAATTCCTCACAATGTAATAGAAAGCCCTTTGTAGACCATTCTTCATTCTGATCAGCAGGAACACAACAAATCTGAGAGCAACATTTTTAATTAGATCTAATTGAGAATACTGTGTCAGTTTCTGGAGACCTCACCTATTGATAAAATAGAAGTCCAGAGACTGGCAACAAAAATGATGAAATGTCTGAGGAATTGATCCAGTGTTTCTCAACCGGGGTTCCCCAAAACCCTAGGGTTCCATAAGAGGTCCCCAGGGGTTCTGCCATGATCTGCCGTTCATCACAAGCAGATCAATGGCAGATCACATCCCAAAACATCTGACAGGCTGTGGAGGAAAAGTGACATCACTGTCCTGTGCCTGTGTATAAATTCGTCAGCACACCATGGATCCTTGTCCAAAAGTTTCGTTTATTGAAAAAAATCACATCAGAGCAGATTGCAACGTTTCGGAGCCGCGCAGGGCCCCTTCATCAGGCATGTGGGGCCCTGCGCGGCTCCGAAACGTTGCAATCTGCTGTGATGTGATTTTTTTCAATAAACGAAACTTTTGGACAAGGATCCGTGGTGTGCTGACGAATTTATACACTTGCATGACGATTGATCTCCAGGACCCAGCTGGATTTCGTTACAGCACCCGATTACATTAGAGCCTTTTTGCCAGAAAGGAGTGCGATAGGAAAATTCACAAAGACTGTCCTGTGCCTGTCGCGGGCAGCCCTTCCCTCCCATCCATCCCAGGAGAATGTGTGTGGGTGTGACATCACTCAGGAGGGACAGGAATCAGCATGTGAGATACGATTGCGATCCAGCAGCTTTCCTGAGCTACTCTACATGAGGTTCACGGTAAACCACTACAGATGCCAGCATTGTGCCCTCCAGTTTCCTCCCGCCCCCACTGTACTATACTTTTCTCTCCTTGCCCCCCATATGATATAGATATCTGATATCAGTATAGTCTGCGGGCCCTATGAATTTCTCTCCTGCCCCCCCCCCCTACTATTCTGTCCTGGCTCTCCTGTACTATTCTCTCCTGGCCCCCTTATACTACTCTCTTCTGGCCACCCTGTACTATTCTCTCCTGTCCCCCCTATACTTTTCTCTCCTGGCTCCCGTGTACTATTCTCTCCTGGCTCCTTGTAATATTCCTTCCTGCACCCCTGTACTATTTTCTGAATAATTTTCTTGTACAGAGGGTTTTATTAGCGTTAAAAGATAAAGCATAACAGTACATGACATTGCTGATGAGATCATATTCATAGCACCGCACTTTTCTGAATAATTTTTATTATAGCACAAACAAAAACAGAAAATACAAAAACAGGTATGAAGCTGTATTATATCCAGTTATACATCTTTTATACGTACTTGGATGTTGCATTGTTAACCAAAGTAGTCAGATAACTTTTGAGCCTTGGTTGAGATCTCATGCCTAAGTATGTGGCATGGATACTGCCCCCACTCCCATGCACCCCATCTGGGAACACACTGTGCAGTGGGGTGGAAGGCAATAGAGCCTGCCTTTTTCTGAATGTAAATGGTTTATTTTCCCTCTACCTAAACTCTATTGAAAGGAAAATAGGCACTTACATAGTGTAACAAAATAATGTAAGGATATATAAAAGGGGGGGGTGGAGCCGGAACGCGACATGTAAGGACTGTAGAAACAGAGCTCTGTCTGCGGCCTGATGATTCTGCCTTGATCCTGTGAGCAGATCACCAATTTTTTCCCACTGGACACTGGGATATGAGTGAGCCCCTGCAGCCATTGAGGATGGTGAAGTACGGACCCTCTCTCCCTAAAACACCGGGAGAGAGGCTAGCCCATTTTGCATGGGGATCCCAAGATGGCGGCACTGGCCGCATGGAGGAGGATGAGGAATTGTCTCCGCTCCTGCAGACAGCCTCAGGGGATCCCTTGATGTCCCCAGTGTCGACTTCGGTGAGTCCCAGGCCCCAGCGGGCCGTGCACAACGTAGGGGGTGATCACTGGACAGATGGGAGACCCGGGACGTGCAGCAGGGGAGAGGAGGGGAGGAGAGGGAGAAGGCCGCTGAACCTTCCTTAAAGCAAATTATGGCTGCCATACAGGGGGTCCAGACAACATTCACTACACACTTTGAGGAGCTTAGAATGGAATTCTCGTTCCTTAAACATGATATGCAGAAAGTTAAGGAGAAAGCCAAAGCTGCTGATAACCGTATTGTGTCCCTGGAGTGCGACCTATGGAAACTGAAGTGCACGTGGCAAAAAAGGTCATATCGGAGCATACATTAAAAATGGCGGACATGGAGGACCGTATGCGTCGGAACAACGTACGCCTAGTGGGGTTCCCAGAAGGGACTGAGGGGAAACATCCTGAGGAATTCCTGGAAGGGTGACTCAAGGGGAATATGGACCCTGAAACTTTCACACAGTTGTTTGCCATTTAAAGAGCTCACCGAGTGCCGACTAGGCCCCTGCCACCCGGCGCGATTCCTCGTCCCATGATCGCAAAAGTTCTGCACTTCAGGGATAGGGAAAACATTCTGAGAGGAGCCAGGACTGGCCCAGAATTGATGTGCAACGGGAATAATATTTCCATTTATCCTGACTTCTCTGCGGCCACGCAGAAGCAAAGAGCGAGTTTCCAGCAAGTTAAAAAACGCCTCAGAGATATGCACTTGATTTACAGTATGATCTACCCAGCTAAGCTGCGTATAGTGGATAACGGAAAGGCACATTTTTTCACAACACTGGTTGAGGCCTCAGCCTGGCTGGATGCTAGGGGCGACCAAGGGGGGGGGGGTGTGCTTCTCCTAGACCTCCCTAGCACTCTGGACGCTATGCGGTGTAAAGGTGAATGGATTATGATTTAGCAGCTGTGTCCTTGGGGGAACAGGTTTTTCTCTGCTATGGTTCCCTGCCTTGCCTACAAAACTGACTATGACACTGTATCTCTGGTATAATTCTAATGGCAGGATGGAAGCATGATGCGGTTTCTGCTGAACTACTATAAGCTGGGGGCCTGCGGGCTTCAAATCTGTAGCCTTATCAGGACAACTTATAATTTGGATTACAGTTTTTTTGTACTTTTTTGGTTTTTTTTGTTTACAATCTCTTCTTTATTATTTTTCATATCAATTTTTCCACCAAACATTAAATACAGTTATATCCATACATTTACACATCATAGAGCAGGTACTTTATATAATATCATCCTATGTAAAGGGACAGATATTCTGTTAAGGATGCCTCTACTCCTTATTATATTTCTGTAGGTTATCTTATTAACATTCTATACACACAGTATTTATGTTACATCAACATTATTTATATCTTATGCTGTATCTCTGTTGATCCTCATTTCTCCTGCCGAGCCAATATCCTGTACTACCCTTGCTTATAAATAATTGATTCTGTATCCAAAACGGGGTCCTAAGATACCTCAAAGCTCATACATCTCTTAAGAAGGACTCAAGCTCCTACTCCATGGTGTACATATAACCAAACACTCATTCATCAAAATTACAGAAACAGAAGAAAAAAAAAAAAAAACTTGGGGGGGGGGGGGGGGGGGGGGGAAAGGGAGTCATGTCCTGTCCTTCCCAGGGCTCAAGTCCATTATAGGTATTGTATAATACTTGCTGAGGTACTGAATTCTTCCCACTGTTGCCAGCTATTTGGGATTAAATGTATACCTTTTTCCTCTGTTAAGATCATTTTATCTATACTTTGCATCTCGTTAATTTCACATATAACCTAAAATGTCCTCTTTAATGGATTTAATTGATCCTGGAATAGCTGAAAGCACTGCAATCTTAATATTTGCCTGTAGTTCTATATTAGTTATTTCTTGGTAGATATTAAAAATCGTCTGCCAAAAATGCAGTACAAATTGACACTGATACCAAATATGGGTCATAGTACCCTTTTCTTTTCCACACCTCCAGCAGGTTTCTTGGTTATTATGATTTATTTTATGTAAATCTGCTGGACATCTATACAATCTAGTCAATAGCTTATAGCTTCTTTCTTGATGTTTAGCAGACACTGATAGTTTATGCGTCACCAGAAACGCCCTCTCCCATTCCTGCATTGGGATTCTTGTTTCTAACTCTATTTCCCATTTTCTGAGAAATGTTAATTCTGTAAGAGGGCTACCTGGCATTAGTAATTTTTATATGGTTGATAGTCCATATATGGTTGATAGTCCAACTGCTTCTGTTCCTGCATCAGCAGTTGTTCAAATTTAGTCAGGGGTCTATCTAATGGTTCATTCTGTTGCAGATGTTTAATGAACATATTTAATTAATAGTACTGCATCCATTTAGATCTGTTATCCAGACCCGTATCCACCAGTGGACAAAGTTTACCATCTCTCATCACCTGAGTGATTCTCGTGTTATCCCTTCTATACCATTTAAGAAATGTCTGGGCTTTGAGTGCAGGTGGAAACTCAGGGTTAGAGAATAATGGGGTCATTGGTACGATATATGAGGAGAGAAGTTTTTTTCGCAATAATATGTTCCATGTTTTCAATGTTGAGGAAACGAGAAGGGGCATATCTTTCGTCCTGGGCCTAAGCCGAGGATCAATCCATTGCAGTAATCCAAGTTTTAGAGGGACAATGTCTTCCACTAGTCTCACCCATTGTTTAGAATCTCTGTTATGGAACCAGTCCATAATCCTTACAATGGATGCTGATCTTGCATATGCTGTAAATACTTTGTACAAAATCCTTTGTTGGCAATGACAGCTTCAAGACACCTGCTGTATGGAGAAACTAGTCGCATGCATTGCTCAGGTGTGATTTTGGCCCTTTCTTCCACACAAACAGTCTTCAAACCTTGAAGGTTCTGTTCCTCTTCTATGAACACTGATCTTTAGTTCTTTCTATATGTAGCACCCTGGTCCTAAAGGGGGCAGCTATCAAATTTAGTTTAGCCTGGCTAATTGGTAGGGGATCCACTGATTCTGCCCTAAGTCTGAGTCTGATGTGTAATCCTTCTCTTCTTTCACAAGGTGGCACTGTTGCTTCTGACATTAGAATGATGAGGCACAGTTAACACAGGTAATGAATAGATATGTTGTCTCAGCCAATCAGCAAGAGGGTTTCTTTGGGCCGCCATGCATGCTGGGATAGACTATTTATTCGGTTGGAGTAAGGTGATCGGGATTCTTTGCCACCCGGGTGGCTGCCTGGGTGGACGTGTGTTGCATGGCTCCGGGTTGCTAGGCCAGAAACCTGAGGCCTGTCCCAGGAGCACCTGGCTGCTAGGCCTGACCGAGGCCTATCCAGGAATCCAAGCAGCAGCAGTGAGTTAGGCTTTGAGTCAGAGGCCTAACCAAGTTGAGGAGGTTTTGTTGGGGGGAGAACCAGATCAGTGCCAGCAGTAAAGGAGAATCGGTTGCCACTAAGGGACAACCACTCCTGTTACCAGAGGCAGGTGTAGAGAGGATGGAGGTCTGAAGAAGTACCAGAGCAGCCAATTCACTAGCTGGGGATGGTGAAGAGGTGAGAAAGCTTCAGTACTCTCATACAGGAACCCAGCAGGTGGCATGGGTGCACCTTGAAGATAAGTACAGCGGGTAGCTGTGAGTCAAGTCAGGGACCCAGTGGGATTGCGTGGGTGAAGCTTGAGTGATCTACAATGGGATACTGTGAGATGTAAACGAAGCTCTACAGCGGAATACTGTGAGTTACGTGTGCAGATCTACAGTGAGATATCGAGAGTGAAGTGTTGCTATAGGAGACAGCAGTTGCTATGGAAATACAGGTTGCTGCATTCAGCGAAGGCTGGTTTCAAACCTATGCAGTTTTAGTGCTTTTTGCAGATTTGCAATAGTTTGTTTAACATGGTTTCCTATGGAACACATTCTGTAGTGCAAATCTGCAAAGTGCAAAAAGCACTAAAAAAATGCATAGGTGTGAATCCAGCCTTAAAGGCCCTTCTTATGTATTGCAGTCTGCCTACTTCTATTTTTGTATGCAGAGTCTGCCTGTTTGCATATTGCATTTGCCTAAGGGTGTCCTTGTCCTAACCCTCTCTCCCCCAGTAATTGTTTCCTTTGAAACAATTGAACCTGCTAATTTCAGGTCTTTCTGAAACTCTCCCCGTGTGGTCCTAGGCTCTTGGACAACTCTTCTGATAATTATTTTCACTCCTCAGTCAGTAATCTTGTAAGGAGCACCTGGTCATGCCTGGTTTATGGTGAAATGATGTTCTGTTGACTTCTGAATTATGGCCCCAACAGTGCTCACTGGAACATTCAGATATTTAGAAATCCTTCTGTAACCAATGCCATCGGTATGTTTTGCAACAATAATGTTGTAAAGGTTTTGAGAGAGCGCTTTGCTTTTACCCATAATCATATGTTTCTTGTGTGACATCTTGGTAATGAGGCAACTTTTTATAGGCCATCAGTTGAAACTGAACCAGCTGATATTAATTTGTATTGGCAAGGGGCAGGATTGCTTTCTAATTACTAATAGATTTTAGCTGATGTCTTGGCTTTCCGTGCCTTTTTGCACCTCCCTTTCTTCATGTGTTCAGTACTTTTTCCCTGTGTCATTCCATTTTATTACATGTAGCGCTGCCCTCTTGAGGGTCACAAGATAAGTCAACCTCCCTCTGGTTTCCCTGACTCTGTGAGTCCTCTGCCACCTCTGACACACTGGGTTTACTCATAGTGCTAGTTCCTCTTTAAGTAAAGTCAAAATAATGGAATGCACAGGAATGAGAAAATCAATAACGTTTATAGAAACATAGAAAAGTGACAGCAGAAAAAGACTGCAGTAGTCCATCGAGTCTGTCCTTTTATTTATTTATTTATTTATTTTTTTCCCCCATTAACCTCATAGTCTGACTATAGATTTATGTTTATCCAAACCATGTTTGAAGCTATTTACTGTTGACTGTCTCACCACCTTTGTTTACTCCAATCATCAACCACCCTTTCAGTAAAACAATACTTTCTAAGATTATTTTTGAACTTCCCTCCAGTTAGTTTGAGGTCATGTCCCCATGTTCTTGATTTGGATTTCATATTGAAAAGACTGCCCTCCTGAACCTTATTTTCCCCCTTGATGTATTTGAAGGTTTCAATCATGTCTCCCCTTTCCCTTCTTTCCTCCAGACTGTACATATTGAAGCGGAGTTCCGCCCACAAATACATCTTTATATATTTCAACTCCTCTATGCAAGATGAATCACCTTTGGAAAAAAAAATGTATACTCACCCTAAATGCCCGGTTGCTATGTGGTTCCTGTAATCTTCCATTACCTGATCCGCAGCACTCCACATCACTTCCTGTCTCGCCTGGGCTCATGGGAGATGTGAGTCATCATTTCCCATGAGTCAGTGGGCATCCCTGAGCTGTAAAATTGCATTATTTCCAGACAGGAAATGATGCGATTTTGTGGGGGAGCGATGTTATCTATGTTGCCATAACAACGGGGCAGGACCTTCCTCAGTCGCCGCCCGTGGTTATGGCAATGAGGCATACACTCGAATTCGAGAGGTGCATGCTGGTAACCCAGCATGCACCTTATCCAGGAAGATACTCGAGGAGGGTGCGAGTGGGCTTCACATGGCCACAGCTAAGATGGGAACTTTCAGGATAGAATAAATCAGTAAAGTAAGTACATAATAAATAGGACGACTACCCGGATTTAAAACTATCAATTACTTTATTTATGTAATGAATACTAACTAGGTGGATGCCAGCAAAAAAAAAAAATGATGTGGGCGGAACTCCGCTATAAGTTCCTGAAGTCACTCTTGATATGTTTTATACCCCTGACCTTTCACCATTTTTGTTACCTGTCTCTGAACTCCTATCGTATCAATATCTTTTTGTAAGTGAGGTCTCCAGAACTGGACACAGCATTTTAAGTGAGGTCTCACTAAAGATCTATATAGAGGAATCAGAACCTCCTTCCTCCTGCGGGTGACCCCTCTACTGAGTCATCTCCCCAGTGGGCGTCCTCCTTCCTCCAAGACTAAGGAGATATATCTAGAAATCACTCTGGAGTGA
>BLSH010145644.1:318621-355098 GCA_018402905.1 Glandirana rugosa | reverse complement strand
AGTGAGGTCTCACTAAAGATCTATATAGAGGAATCAGAACCTCCTTCCTCCTGCGGGTGACCCCTCTACTGATACATTCCAGAATTCTATTTGCTTTTCCCACTGCCTGGTCACACTGTTTGCTCATTTTGCAATCATCTGAAATAAGCACCCCCAAATCTTTTTCTTCTGTAGTGCTGGCTAACACTGTATCCCCAATGCTGTACTCTCTAAGGGGATTCTTATTCCCTAGGTTAATTATTTTACATTTAGAAATATTCACTGCTTTGACCAATCTTCCAGCAATGCCAAATCATGTTCCATGTTACAGACACCTCCAGGGATATCAACCCTATTACATTCCTTAGGAAAAAAAAGGCCATATGGCCCGGTTGGGACTTTAGATGAGGCATGCAGTTGGACAGTAAGTGAACACAGTGGTTTTATTGAAATGTGGAAACTTTATTATTGCATAAACCTATGCAAACATAGGCATAGTGATACATGGTTGACAGCAGCCCACCAAGAACCCAATCCATAAAAACATGATGTGTATAACAATAGATCAAATTGTGCCTGAAGGAAACAGGTAAGTAACAAATTAGATCCAATTGTACCCAAATAAACAAGTACAAATACATATTATAATACATGGTAGCCACATGGCTGTAACATCTGAAGCTCGATGCGTTTCGTGGCACTTTTGACACTCATCAGGAGCAGAATTTATATTGATTGTCTGGAGGAGTAAAGGAGTATACCATGAATAAAAAAGGATACCCTCAAAGGTGGGGAAGGGGAATGGAAACTCCATCCACTCATACTTACATGCAACCCATGAATGAGGGGTGCGAGGGCAGGTACCATGGTGGCCAGAGGCATAATCTTGGCACAGGAGCTGAGGCAGTGCAAATGTGGCAGACAGAATCCTCACCAAAGGGAACAAGTGATGTCGTGTAATCCCCAGAACCATCTGGAAGTAACTAATAAAATATAATGTAATGAATATATGTGTATATGGTGAGGAAGTAACTCAATTCTGGTCCAACAAGTAAAGTGTATGTGGGAAAAGGAAAGGGATAGGGAAAGAAATGAATAAGGAAGAGCCCTGGTGAAGGGCAGAAGAATAAGGGGGGCGGGGGAGAAAGGGGGGAGAGGGATAAGCGGGATGGGTAAGATGAGATGAAAGTGCCCCAGAATGGGGAAAACTAATCGGACATAGGTAAAAAGGAAAAGTGAGTAATGCAAAAGGGAAGAAAACCTGGCCACCAAAGTATTACAATTACACACCTTTGTATCATCAGCAGAGAGACATACCTTGCCTAACAGACCTTTAGTTAGATCACTTACATATAGGTTAAATAGAACAGGACCCAGTACAGAGCCTTGTGGTACCCCACTAGTGACTGGTCTCTGTTCTGAGTAAACCCCATTTACAATCACAATCTGGGATCTATCCTTTAGCCAACTGCATATCCACTGAACCACCCAAGGGTTAAGTCCCAGCTTGTACAACTTTTGTATTAGATCATTATGTGGAACTGTATCAAATGCCTTGCTGAAATCAAGATACGCTATGTCCACAGCACCACCCTGGTCCAAAACACTGGTTATATAGTAGGATTTGTCTGACACGGTCTACCCTCAGTAAAGCCATGCTGCTTTGGGTCCAGCTAGCTGTGTATTTTTAGTTGATCAATGATCCTAATGTACCTAAAAAAGGTTTTAGCTCCTTTCTTAATAGACTTAACAAGTTCCTCCTCTTTCTGTGCTCTTGCAGCACTGACAATGTGTTTGGCCTTCTTTTGTCTATTTTTATACTCCTCTCTGTCGGCTACACCTCCTGTTTCCTTGAATCTTCTATACGCTATTTTTTTTTCCTTTACTATCCTACTTACCTCTTTAGTGAACCATATTGTTTTTTTATTCCGTTTATTCTTACTAACTTGCTTGACATATAATCTAGTTGCCTCCAGGATGGTAGACTTTAGTACCCACTGATTACTTACTCCTGTCATTTTACTCCAACCTTTCAGTTAATTTTTTAGAAATTTCCCTATTTCAGCAAAATTTGTCCTTTTAACCACTTCAAGACCGAGCCTGTTTTTTGGGTTTGGTGTTTACGAACCTCCAAACACTATATATTTTTTCTCTAACACCCTAGAGAATAAAATGACGGTCGTTGCAAAACTTTATATCACACCGTATTTGCACAGCGGTCTTACAAGCGCGATTTTTTTTAACAAAATCAGTTTTTGACTTAAAAAATAAGACAACAGTGAAGTTAGGCCAATTTTTTTCCATATTGTGAAAGATAATGTTACTCTGAGTAAAATGATACCCAACATGTCATGCTTCAAAATTGCGTCCGCTCGCACAATGGCGACAAAATTTGCAACTTAAAAATCTCCATTTGCGACATTTAAAAAATTCTACAGGTTAGCAATTTTGAGTTACAGAGGAGCTCTAGTGCTAAAATTATTGCTCTCGCTCTAACGATCACGGCGATACCTCACATGCATGGTTTGAACATCGATTTCATATGTGGGCGGGACATACATATGCGTTCGCTTCTGCGCATGAGCTCACGGGGACGGGGTGCTATAAATTTTTTTTTTAATTGTTTATTATACTTTTTATTTTTACACTGTTCTTTTTTTTTTTTTTTAAATGATCACTTTTATTCCTATTACAAGAATTGTAAACATTCCTTGTAATAGAAAAAAACATGACAGGATCTCTTAAATATAAGATCTGGGGTCAAAAAGTCCTCAAATCTCATATTTACAGTAAAATGAAAAAAAAAAAAAAAAAAAAAAATAATAATTTGAAAAAAATGATAGTGCAAAAAAAAAAAAAAGGCCCCTTTAAGAGCATTGGGCGGAAGTGACTTGTGACGTTGCTTCCGCCCTACCATGTTACTGAGTTACTCGGTTCACGGACACTGGGGGGAGAGGAACCGATCATCTCCGCCGCTACCGGCGGGTCCGGTAAGCGGCGGAGATGACCGGAAACCGGCGGGGGGGCACCTCTCCCACCGCTGATGAAAGTGATCTTGCGGCGAATCCGTTGCTGAGACCACTTTTATCCTACACAGAATCGCCGGCTGAAAAAAAAAATACCGGTGTTATAGTAGCTATCTGCTACCATAACAACGGTATTCCACTTCAAAGTGACCGCCGTCAGGTAACGGCGTTGGTCAAGAAGTGGTTAAAATGTAAAACTTTTGTTTTTGTATATGGTTTTTCAGTTCTTGTTTTAATATCAAACCAAAGACATTGGTGATCACTAGAACCCAAATTCTCTCCCACCTCAACATCAGACAGTCGATCCCCATTTGTCAGTACTAGGTCAAGAATATGATCACCTCGGGTTGGGCTTTTTACTAACTGTTTTAGAGAAACCCCATTCAGTGCTTCCATTACATACCTGCTCCTGCTTGTAATAGCAGGTTGAGAATTTCAGTTAATGTCAGGCATGTTGAAGTCACCCATAATCAAAACCTCTCCCTACATTGTCATTTGGGTTATCTGATCAATCAACAAGGGGGAGTTCTTTGGTGAATGCAGCTTTATAACACTCTCTGGCAAAGTAGTATAGGCTCACTAAGTGGGAGAAGAGAATGAAGAGTAGTTGTAGTTCAATGTTCCTTGCTTGACAGTTCAGTTGACCTTCAGCTAGCTTTTGTAAATTAAATGGTATATACCAAACAAATGCTGATGTAACAATGTAAATTCCAAGGAAGTGTACTGTAATTGTATAAAGCACTCTTTCTTCAGCAAAACAAGGAAAGCTTCATAGACTTTAAGCTGTGGAACTACAGGTAACAACAACCCAATATGAAGTATGAATGCTTGTACTCCGTTCTCAAAGTGAATGACTAGGCCTTGCTTACAGTAAATGTGAAGAATCAGACTATATGTGCATAGTGTCTGTTAGGATGGGCTTTCAACCGCTCACCACACAGGAACAGAGGATGCAGATGATGTATCCATCGTTGAGGATGATGATAAGGATGGAGATGATGATGTTGATCACCCCAATCTCTGGCTCCTAGGATCGGCCTCCACTGCCTCTCACCGCGGTTCTCCCAGATCGATCGCCCATGTGGGATGTATAGATCAGGAACAGACCCCACTTGATGCAGGGCAGGTCTTTCAGGGTGCTCGCTGAAGTCCTGCAGGGTATCTGCGTTGATCAGTCTGTGAAAGTAGGCCGGGACTCAGACACATTCAGCAACAGACCTCCTGCTTGCAGATCCGCGCAGTCCAGAGAGAACCTGTTAGGCCTCTCCCACAAGGCACCTCTTCTCCCAGAAACCCCCTCTGCTGCACAGCCTGTTGGTAAATGTAGTTCTCTCCCAGTACATCCAGGGGGCAAATCCTCACAAGCAACCTACCACCCCCAGAATGCATCTCTCTCTTGTCACTGTTAGAATCACAGATAAGCAAATTGGCACTAGGGGAAACAGCTGCATTGAACTTAATAGCAAACAAACATCTCTCTGTTGCCGGGAGTGTGCATAACCAGCTCCTGGCTACATTGACATAACTTAATTTCTGAACTTATTTGTTTTGATTTCTTGTATGTATGGATTGCATGGGTTGTTACCGACATGTGGTGAAAATTTCATATCAATAGCACCTTTAGAAATATATTTACCTAGAAAAATTATGACATGTTCAATACTTATTTTATCCTCTGTAAATGGCGGTAAAATCTGATAAAATCAAGACATGACTGGGACCAAGGGGAGCAGGGATAGAGTCACAGGATACAGGGTACTAGATGCAAGGTACAGGATAAGGCAGGGATTAAGATAATCAGCGAGCAGGTATATGGCCAACTGGCAAACCACTCAAGCCCTGATGCAAATCAAGGGAGGGGTTATATGCCTTCCCAGCAGCCAGCATCAGGTGGAGTCTAATTACTGGGATCTGTTGGTTGCTGGCAGACAGATGCTGGCGGTCACTGGAACTGCACCCTTCAAGCTCTGGGAACCACAGTGCCACCAGCAGGTGATTCAGGTACCAATAGAGGGCATGGTTGAAACCTGTAAATAAATTAAATGTCTGATTAAGGTTCAGGAGGGCAGTATTTTCAACAGGAAGCTAAGATCAAGAACACAATAACATTATTTCAAAGTAGCAGGAGCAAAGTTCAAAGTTACCTACACAGGCGGCAAGGGAGTAGTAAACTACTTACCGCTTACCATTGTAAGCACCCCTGTCAATATTAAATCGTTTTTCTAAACCCCCTAACTGCTACATTATCTGGACAGCTTGGTTTGTTAAATGAAGTTAGAAAAACACAGACTTACTGGCAGGATCGCCAGGTGAAAAAAACGAAAAAAGAATGCAGCAACGACATCTAAAGGCCCGTACACACGGTGCAACAGTCGTACAACAACGGTCATACAACACGACCATGCGTTAGTACGTGCGATTAGAACAACCGACGTGCGATGGTCGTTCAACAGAAGTAGGATGAGCAGACTAGAAAACTTTTGTTGTACAACAAGGTGTCCTACAGTTGTTGTATTGTGTGTACAGGGAAGTTGGGCCAACAAAGCTGTATGTGCAAAACACGCATGCTCAGAAGTCAGGAACGCCCGGAAGTGTCCGTTTGTGTAAACCTACGTTCCTAATTCACAAATCACATGCACCTGAACTTCCTCTTTATGAGCTCGTAGCATGTCACCATGTTAGGCTTGGTCGTACGATCGCTTAGTGCACATCAGTATGCGAGACACAAAAGCCAAAATACGATTTTGGACGTCCGGTCGTACGACCGTCGCACCGTGTGTACAAGGCTTACGGATAGGTAAACTGCAAATTAACAAATTATTTTCAGTGGTTTACTGATGCTTTAACTTTTTTTTCTGCCATCACTCTTGAATGTTTCTAGCTTTGGCAACAAGCAGCACATTGGGGTTGATTTACTCAAACTGAAGAGTGCAAAACCTGGTGCAGCTCTGCACAGAAACAAATCAGCTTCCAGGTTTTTTTGTCAAAGCATAATTGAACAAGCTAAAGTTAGAAGCTGATTGGCCACCATGTACAGCTGCACCAAATTTTGCACTCTCCAGTTTGTGTAATTCAACTCTATTGTCTTATTACAATGATCAATGATGTTCTTAATTCATGCACTGAATACGCTGAAAAGCTGTTCCTTTGGCCGTACACACGGGCCAAATATCAGATGGCTTCCTTCGAAGAGGCATGACCGAAAAAGGTCTTCCGATCGGCATCCGATCAGTGCTGCCAGACATTCAGTGTTGTCTGGGGGGGGGGGTGGGGGGTTCAGTCCTCCTGTCAAAACACACAAAAGCTCAGCGGGGGAGATCGCTGTACTAACATTGTACCAACATACAGATAGTTTGTACAGCGGCTCCTCCTTAGCTCTTGTTTTTTTTTGCTCAGCCCACTGGGTTGAATGAAGAAAAAAACGAATAGTGTGTACCAGGCTTTTATGAATTCTCCTGTTTAATGCCTTTCACGTGTCACAGGAAATGTTTGTCACCTTTGCCATGTTTTCTTATGAGTCATATAGTAGAGGTTCACAGAGACACAGGGGCCTACTGGCAGAACACTTCATTAATTTAATAGCTGCTACGCTCCGGCCTGTTGACATAAGTAAATTCTAACACTGGCTTTTTTACCCTGAAGGTTGTTTACTTTGAAACTAATCAGTTGTCATGTACTCACAAGGTGATATTGGCCTTTTTACAGTAAACAGAATTCTTCGTAGGAAAGACACTATGGTATTTAATGTCCTCATTTCTAAAAGTCAAAACTAAAACAGATGTGGATATGTATCCAGCAAAGTCAGAGTGGCCTTCATTTTGTATACTGAAATGGAAAAAAACTCCTCAGACTGCAATAGCACAGGCAGGTTTCCCATTGAAACGAATGCAGATGGAGTTGTGTTTCATAATTTTTCCTTCCAGGAGTGCACAGATTAAATGGGACATTGGTAACCTAATGAGCTCTGTATGATATTAGAGACCATCATAAGTACAGAAGAGGGTGTAAAAGACGTCTAGTAGTCCAGACTTCATTCTCAACTTTACACATCTTAAACTTTCCTTTAAGTCTGTTTCTTGGAATAAACTCACAATTACACTCTGAGCTTCTCAATGTGCGTGTGTGGGGCGTAGGGTACACCGGACTGTTATCTAAACTAAGAGGACAACACAGCTACAAGGAGATACCGACAGAAAGGAGACAGCAGCCTGGAGGAGAGACACAAAGCACAGACTGGAGAAATATCTATTTTTTTTTATTTGATATCAGGAAGTTATCCTTTGGCTAGGATCATTGCATGGTTATATATTTAAACAGCAAATGAAATATATCAGACTAGATAGTACAAAAAAGGCTTAGCAAAGCACACACTTGCTTAGAACTTTTTGCACTTACACCTGGGCAGCATACACACACTTGTAGAGATTATTACATCACATTCTGACCTTTTGGATATAATACAGGATCAGTGCCCCAGTGTAATGGATGCAGATGGAAAGCCAATCCCTCTGCGCTGTGTGCTAATGACTATCAGTATGGGTGTGTTATTGGTTCTTCTCTGCGCTGGACCTGCCTGCACCCATAAAAACCGGGGATCAAAGTATCAGGTACGTGCTTTTTTATGAATTCACATGACAATTAATTATGTTCACAGTAGTAATGACCAGTTTGCCATTTAATTATTAGAGCCAGGGACACTAATGCCATGAAGTTGGCTAGTTGGCTTTTTTAAGCTCACGTGAAGATGATTCCAAGGTGGTTTGGAAATTTAGAGTACTTTTTTTTGTGATACAGTTCCAGTTTCAGAAACCCACTCAGCTATATTCTGTACTACAAGATAGTAGTATTTAAACGGAGGGCGGCAATGGTAGCAATTTTTTCAGGTAAGGTTTTCTTTATATACGTGTATAGATGAAAGGATTCTAATGATGTAGATGATCTCTACCTTGCACAAACGTTTTAGGAAAAGAAGATTGAAAATGTTCAGCAGTGATTGAAATGTTGTCAAAAATCAAATGTTCTGCAACATGAACTGCCATTATCAAAAAACTTAGATCAGTTATTAGAGTTTTGACAGAGGTTGATTTACTAAAACTGGAGAGTGCAAAATCTGGTGCAGCTGTGCAAAGAAACCAATCAGCTTCTAACTTCAGCTTCTTCAACTAATCTTTGACAATAAAACCTGGACCCGCACCAGATTTTGCACTCTCCAGTTTTAGTAAATCAACCTTTATATGTCAGTTTTATATGTCAATGCAGTTATTATCTTGGCATTGTGGAATAGCACATATTGCGATACCCATATCTCTCTATAGATGCTCTGCAACATCCAACTATAAGCATCATGTTTCGCATTGGGCTTGTTAGTCCTATCTGTCTGATGGCTATACACTACTGTCTCTAAACCAGTGAATTACGTAAATGTCTCCAGCACACAACCTCATATAAATAAAAGGAATCCATCATAGAACCCAGTGGAAGCAAACATTCCGAGATTATTTTGCTACAAGCGAATTCCAAGCCAGTGAAGTAAAAATAATCCCATGTCCCATGACCCCATGTTGGGGTATCTTCCTGACACAGTTTACAACTGAACACATTTCTTGGATAAATGGAAAAATGTCTTCAACTTCACAGAACAAGTGCAATTTAATATGACTAATTACTACCAGCTGTACCATGACTTGGATAAATGAGAACCTTCATAAACACTAAAAGCACAGCTTAGAGAACTTCACAGAATATGTCCAACTGAATTTGACTAATTACTACCAGCTATATCAGGATCTGGATAAATGAGAACCTTCACATAACAGTACAGCTTGGAGAACCATGTTCAGTCATTATTGTTTATCTGAAGATAAGTAGCAGCTAGAATTGTTGGGCTTACTATATCTGGGAACCCTAAAAAGCATGTTTATGCCCAATGCTTTCATCAAAGAACTTTGCGGATGGCCAGGCTATTCTCATATGTCTGACTATACTCTAAGCCAGTGGTTCTCAACCTCAGTCCTCAAGTACCCCCAACGGGCCATGTTTTGGGAACTTCCCTTAGATAAAATAGCTCTTATCAATACCATGTCATTGATATTGATTTAAAGCAGCTGTGCTAAGTACAGGAAAACCTCAAAACATGGCCTGTTGGGGGTACATGAGGACTGAAGTTGAGAACCACTGCTCGAAGCTATACGGCCACCTAAAACATCAAAACACTATCAAGCTCTTTATTTTTAACCATGCAATGATTTCAAATGTGTTTGCTTTGGTTGACAAAATATGACCTGCTTTCCTCAGTGTAAGGCTGGGTTCAAACTACTGCGAATTGGATGTGGATTTTCTGCATTCAATTTGCAATAGCAGGAGATTGTGACCGGTTCTCTATGGAGACACATCTCTGCTGCGGCTCCGGTACGAATTTGCACAAGGGTCCTATGCGTCTTTTAATCTGTTTCAGGTCTGAATTCAGCCCAAAATTCGGGATGAAATTGGAGCTGAGACCGTGAACAGGGACACACTGGATCCCTGCTGTGAGCCAGTGTGAACCCAGCCTAAAAGAATTGGTGTTCTGTGACCTTGCAACCAACAGAAATCAGTTTGCTGCTGGTTAGTGCAGAATCATTAAAGCTGAGGTTTGGTTAGTAAGGATTTCAGCACACTATTGGATTGTTGCAGCACTCTCTTAATCAGGGTTGCTGAACCTTTTTAGGATCTCTGTCCTGAATGTTAATATTTATTTTCTTACTTATAGGAAATTTCAGTCACGGTCCTACCATCACTAGGGTCCCCTGTACTTACACCTCCACAGGAGAGAGACTTTACATTACAGCCGACAGACAAGAAGAGGCCCCCATGGCAGCCTAGATATACCTGGCTGATGTTTGCTGACCACAATGCAAAAACCAGGCGGAAAGGACAAGAGGAATCAAAAAGAGTGAGATATACACATTTATTATAATCCCTCAGTGGAAATGGGTTATGCTCTGCTGTCTGTATACAAAGCTGGCATTGTTTATTACATTTTATGGCTTAGTTTGACTTGGCAGAGGACTCTGGATCCAAGTGTTTATAAAGGATTTAAAGTTTATTTGTTAATTCGATGATTAAATATAGAGGTTGAGCACCGCATTTTAATGTACATAAGATTAGAATAATCATAAATAGCTGCATGTAAAATGTATCAAAATAAGACATCCCTGCTGGGAGAACGCAGTAAATATTCTTACGGCTATAGACGCTGGCGAAATTGCATGAAACCTTTGACAGGCTGCTTGTCCCCAAGTTCATTGATCGATCAATTTGGGTACAATCAGCCTGCCCATACATGGTTGGAATCTCAGCCGGTCCCTGTTGAACTGGCCGACATTTGAACCATCTATGGCTGGCTTTAGTCAAGACTTTTCTTGTGAGAGGTTCCAGGATTCTCACCCTTTCCTAGATTTTCTGGGAGATATTGACATGCCATTGTGTGTCCACGTGGCCCCCAGGCTTCCAGTTAGTCGTTTCTGTACAACCATCAGGAAAGTCTTCTATACATTTCAACAGATACAGGTGTTGAACTGTTTTACTCCTCACCTCTTCACATAGAGTTACTAAGCAAATCTGCAAACACCTGATTTTTGCTACATATGCCCAAGGTTGCCACATTTTTCCTGGAAAAAACTGCCCCGTGATCTCTTTCAATTCTTGTAACTATTCATAACATTAGCAATATGTCAATTTCTACCAGCCAGATTAGTAAAATATTGATAAAGTGGCAATCTTAAAGTATACCATGCCCCTCATCTTTTTAGTCATTATCTATTATTCATGACCATGTATAACATAATCCATGTGCTTCTTCCAAAGAAATCATCCCACATTCCCCTCATTGGACCAATGAAATGTCTGCAAGCATGCAAAACTGAACCAATCTGTTTATCAACAAAAAATCCCAAACCAAGTTGATAAACAGAAATCTCTCCAAGAAGCAAATTCCCTGAGGATGGCTTCACATGTGTGGCCACAGTTTCCAGTATGGGGTCTGGTGCGTTTCTGTTTACCAATTCAGGTGCAATTCAGGTCTGAATTTTTGGTTGCATTCCCACCTGAACTGGACCCAAAAACGCACAAGACTCTTTTAGAATTCACACTGCAGCCACCTCAGACAAGTGTGAACCGGCACCTTTGAGAGCAGGTCACACTCGCATGTCATGCAAATTGGATGGAAAATGCATCCAATTCGCACATATGTGAACCCAGCCTTAAGAAAGTAGTGTGTTATATTTTCCTCTAATGGCAAAAAAAAAAACATTCTCTTGGATAAACAATAAAACAATTGCAGACTGTATGAAAACTATTCATCCTTCATCATCGTCTGCTTTCAGCATCATCACGTGGGTCCAATTGGTGCTCCAGCACCTCCAAGACATCAGAGTCACACTGTCAACCATGTATTGCGGGAGAAGAAGCTGTCACAGTTTCTTCAGCTGTTGAGTGGTGAGTACGATTTCACTGTATTTATTTCAGGTACCAATATAGCGCCGTCAATTTATGCAGCGCTTTACATATATATTGTACATTCACATCAGTCCCTACCCTCAAGGAGCTTACAATCTAAGGTCTGTAAATCACATTCATACTAGGGCCAATTTTAGACAGGATCCAATTAACCTACCAGCATGTCTTTGGAGTGTGGGAGGAAACTGGAGTACCCAGAGGAAACCCACGCAGGCACAGGTAGAACATGCAAACTCCAGGCAGGTAGTGCCATGGTTGGGATTTGAACTAGCGACCCTTTTGCTGCTAGGTGAAAGTGCTAACCACTACACCAGTGGTTCTCAGCCCTATCCTCAAGTACCCCTAACAGACCATGTTTAGGGAATTTCTATAAAATAGCTGTCCAAAATACCAAGTCATTGACTCTGATTGAAAGCACCTGTGCAAGATAAAGGAAAACCTGCAAACATGGCCTGTTGGGAGTACTTGAGGACAGGGTTGAGAAACACTGCACTACACCACTGTGCTGCCACATTATGAGATGCATCTATTTTCCAGCTGCATTTTTATATGTTATATTCCTGCTGTGGAAGAATGAATTCTGCCATATTTAAACATAAGGCACTTGCAACACTGGGGCAGATTTGTAGAGAAAAAATTAGGGTGTTGCTGTTGCTCATGGCATCTACTGGTATTCAAGCTGTCAAGCCATAAGGCGATGATTCAAAACCTTCTTTTAAAATGAATAAACATTCCATACTTACCTACTCTGTGCAATGGTTTTGCACAGAGCAGCCCAAAACCTACTCTTCTAGGGTCCCCCGCTACAGATTCTGGCTCCTCCTCTTCAGTGAGTGCCCCTATAAAAAGCTGCCTCCTCTGGGGCACTTGTGCTGGCTTGATTCTGAGCCATGCTACCTGTGTCCATAGACTCACAGCTTGGCTTGACCCACTCCTACTCCCTCATCACTTGATTGAGAGCAGCAAGAGCCAATGGCTCCTGATGCTGCCTCTCTATCCTGTGAGGAGATGGACAGCTGCAGGTACAGAATTATATTGAGATCGGGCTCAAGTAAGAATTTGGGGCTGGGGGGCATCCTTATTACAGAAAGTATTTTTATCTTGATGCAGAGAATACATTAACGTAAAAAAGTAAGCATTTAGAACCATGTTAAATTAGATCGGTTTAAGCAACTATGTCACTAGATAAAACATCTTAAAGTGCATGCTGTAAAGAAGATAGTGAATGCTCACCTGTCCTGCTGGTAGCATCACCAATCTTCACCTTTTGTAAGCTGGGGTTTCTCATGCTAGCCCTTTACATCAACACTGTGTCCTGTTATGACATAGGGGCTAGTGGATAGAACTACAACACTTGGTTTACTGGTATCTGACAAACCTGGGTGCATTCAATGCTGAAAATCCTGTTGGAGGGCAGAAGACAGAAAAGTTCAGTACCTGTTGGAAAGGGAAGTATCTTTTGCAGGGGATTTCAGGGAAAAAAAAAACAGTAGGGGGTGGTTTAGTACTTCAGCATCTACCAAAGTCTAAAATAGTTGGACTGACCCTTGAGGGCACCACAGCACATGCATTGCTAAAGTTGCACTGTTGCACAGTGCATACCAAAAAGGCACTTGGTGTAACTGAAACAATAGGACATACGGCTATTTGGTATTTTCTTGCATTGGGACTGTGTTGGGTAATGCAGCACTATAGTGCTAGTTTTCCAAATAGTACTAGTGTAGCTCAATTAGTTCATTACTCTTTGGTTTGGTACATGCCCACAAAACAGCATTATTGGCAGACAACCGCAGCAAGGCAACATTATCCACACACAATTTAAAAGTTTCTTATCAAAAATACTATTTATTAATTGTAGAATGTTCTCAAGTAATTACAGAATAATTGTAAACATTCTGTCCTATGACAGATGCCCTGCTGAAGCAGAAAGACGGCGAAAACACCTCAAGTTACAAGCGTACCCCGACTGTTTCACCTGCAAAGGTGCACTTTGCGTTTACATGCAAAACCCGCAGCGACATTCATGTTGAACCTGGGGAACTGAGAGAGATTCAGCTTTATAAAATGGTCAGTCTTCACAAGCACATCCTTTTTTTTTTTTACTTTTTTTTTTATAAATGTGAAACGTTCTAAATGTGTACAAGGAACCATAATACACAATGGTTACTGCTGTGTCTCTGACAAATAGATTTCTCCATACTTCCTGTATGTTCATTACAGAAGGAAGTAAAGGGAAATCTCTCAAACAGCAACAAAAATTAAAATTTGGCATTTATATTTAAAACAAATTTAAGAAACAAAAGTTTGGTCTGGTGTTTCACCAAAAGGTTTTTTTTATATTTATTTAATAGGTTTCAATTGCTCACATCTTTCTGCTTGTGCTGGTTCATTGCTATCCCTAACAAGAATACCAACCGGGTTACTGGTCTCTATACTTCTTCACAGTCATTCTACATAGAAAGTATAAAAGATACTAAATCAGTATGGCAACCAGACAACTGGTTAGCAGTGGCATCTCAGATATTTATATATAAGACTCTACACAGTTGGGGTCTCTCTCCTTCTAGTCACTTTTTAGGGTTTTGCAGATGGACATCAAAGTCTGCTTTAATGTAGGGTTTAAAAGTCCCTGTCATTTTTTTGCCATCTGTGTCCGATTTGGGAGCTGTTCCCTTCACTTCTTGTTTCATAACTAAAAAAAAGGGAGTGAGAGGAAATCCCTCCAAAGTGAGGGAATTTCTGGCTGTCATCAGAACTATTGGAAAAAAACTTTCCCTGCATTACTATCCTGGGGACAACCCAAGATCTGGAATTTTCTTTTACAGTAAAAACAGGACAGTAAAAGACAAATAAAAAGGGTGTACCTCCCTAACAGGGACACAAACAGCAACAAAAACTCGACTGGTGTTCTAATTCCTCTCCACTTTGTTCAAAACTAAAATGGTACTATTAAACCAAAAAGCACACATTTATTATATTGTAGCTTACCAATTCTTAGATGTGGTGAGTGCATCAGTTTCCTTTGTTTTTTTACTTTTCTGGAGATCCAGCCAGAAAGCCTGTTGTTTTTCAACTCTTGCAGTTACAGGAATGAAAGAGACAATTTAATGCTCACAGGGATGTTTAAAATGTTCAGGTTTATTTAAGTGAAACCTTTATCCCAAAAGAAAAAAAAACCTTTGTTGTAATGGATCATAAAATATTAGCAGGGGTTCAGCTTCAATTTGTTACTGTATTTAAATTTGCTAGTATTCTAACATTCCCCTCCCTCCAGGAACCTGTTACATTACTTTTGGCGCCACTCAAAGTAGAGATGAAAAGCATATCCCTGTGTCCCAGAGTGTGGGATGCAGGCTTGTCCCGATATCAATCCAGTGGGCTGGTTGATATAAAGAAGAAAGGATTGCTGCAACTTCCAACCAGCCCAGGTGAATAAACATAAGAAGTGGCCTTAGCGTACATATCCCCACCAAACCACGTGCCCTGATGCATTTTGCCACTCCCACCGGGCTTTGACTTAGCCCCGGCGGGCAGGGAAAAATGCATCAGGGTGTGAGCTTTGGTGGAGACATGTAAGCTGAGGCTGCTCTCTATCATTTATTCACCTGGGCTGTTAAATGTTATCAATTAACAAAATGGAAAATAAATGACCAGAAGAGAAGTCCAAATCAAATCACCTTTTGTCTTCAAACAGCATTAGTTTTTCTAGGTACACTTGCACACAGGCACTTGAACTCAGCAGGTAGGTTGTTCCAAACAACTTGGAGAACTAACCACAGATCTTCTGTGGATGTAGGCTGCCTTAAATCCTTCTGTCTCATGTAATCCCAAACAGACTCAATGTTGAGATCAGGGCACTGCAGGGGCCAAACCTTCACTTTCAAAACTCCTTGTTCTTTACAATGAAGATGGTTGTTAATGACATTGGCTGTCTGTTTGGGGTCATTGTCTTACTGCAGAATAAGTTTGGGGTCAATCACACACCTCCCCGTTGGTATGGCATTATGGGTAAGTATCTGCCTGTATTTCTTAGCATTGAGAATAGCATTGATCCTGACCAAATCTCCAACTCCATTTGCAGAAATGCAGCCCCAAACTTGCAAGGAACCTCCATCATGCCTCCATGTTGCCTGCAGACACTCATTACTGTACTGCTCTAAAGCCCTTCAATGAACAAACTTCCTCCTGCTACAGTTAAATACTTCAAATTTTGACCCATCAGTGCAGAGCACTTGCTGCCATTTTTCTGCACCCCAGTTCCTAGGTTTTCATGCTTAGTTGAACCTTGTTTCCATGTCAGAGGTATGTTTTTTTTGGATGCAATTCTTCCATGAAGACCTTTTCTGGCTAGACTTCTCCGGACAGTAGATAGGTTTACCTGACTCCCACTTGTTTCCCTCAGTTCTGTGCTGATGGCACTGCTGGACATCTTGCAATGTCGAAGGGAAGTAAGCATGATCTTTATTTCATCTGCTGCATTACGTTTCCTTGACCAATCACTGCGTCTACAGTCCTCAACATTGCCCATTTCTTTGGGCTTCTGTAAAACAGCTTGAAAAACAGTGTCAAACCATGAATCAGACGGAGAAAGAAAATGCAGTTAAAAATCGCACCTTTTAATAGAATGGTAAAAATGGTACAAATCGTAAACATAGTCAAAACATAGCCAGGGTATGGTAGCCAAAGCGGGTAGTCAGAACAAGCCAGTAAATCAGGAAGCCAGAGATCAGCGTAGTCGGAGGCAGCAGACAGGATCAAGAACCAGAAGGGACGTCAGCCAGGCAAGTCTTCAATAGGAACACAGCAGAGAGTTTCCAGATATATTTGACCAAGCCCAAGGCACAGGAGAAATGAACCAAGCAGTTTAAATAGCCAGAAGGGGCTGGCTGTAGGCTGGAGAGACGAGCAGGAAATGATCACCAGGTGAGCCACAGTAGAACAATGAGTGCTGGAAATTAACTGACAGCTGAACAACCTGAGTGCTGAGAAGGGAGGGCTAAGAGCCCAACCATGACAAACAGCACATCTTGAAACCCCAGTCTGCTTTGAAATAATTGCCTGGGAGAGACCTTGCTGCTGCAGTAGAAGTACCATGTGTCTTGTTGCTGTGCTCGGTCTCGCCATGGTGTACAACCTGTGACGTTAAACGGTCTTCCACAACTTCACCTTAGTAGCAGTTTGGTTGTTCATCACCCAGTCTTTAACCTCCTACACAGCTATTTCAGTTAATGTCAGTGTTTCACCCTACATATGAAATTGATGACCATTCACACCTGCTTGGTATAATTGGTAATCATACACCTGATTCTAATCCTACAAAATCCCTGATTTTGTGCAAGTATAAGAATTGATGCTGGTTTGATGTCAAAGGGTAGTCACAGAAAATATTGATTTGATTTTTCTTGTTTGCTCACTTTGCATTTTGTAAATTGATAAAAAAATAAACAACTGAAATATGTATTTTTGAAAGCAGTCTTACTTTCCAGTATTTCTTCACACCTGCCTAAAACATTTGCACAGTACAGTATATCTCCTGTTGGGTCCAATTCAATGCTTCTTACTCTAGAAAGCTTGTGTTCCACTAATAGTAATTCTATGTTTGTATTTAGTCCCACCTAGAAGGCTCGTTCTACAGAGGAGCTGGCCTGAACCTCACCAGTGGTCGATACACTGCTCCTTACACTGGACTCTATACGTTCTTTGCCAGGCTACACGTTGGTGAGTCACAGATTGGACACAATGTACCAACTTGTTAATTTTAAGATAGAATAAGAGTAAGTTTTAAGCCTTGCTGGCCCAATGCGGTTATCCTGAGCAATAATGTATGGTAATGCCTCACTGAGCAAATCAGAATATGATTTAATTATTGATAACCTTTTCATTTAGATTCTGAAAATATCTGTAGAAGTGGTATTATTATTAAACAAAGTTAGGTAAATTGTATATAGATGATGATTAATAAGATCAGCATTGTGATGGCGCTGATGAGCACTCCTGTAGTCAATTGATCTTCCTGCTCTCAGGTAATTGCCTGCCCACATGAGGTACGACAGCTATGCTTAAAGTCTGCAGGAGCCTGAGATTGCATCCGCAATCCGCAAAGCTCTGCAGGCTCCTTAGAAAAAAATATTTTTTACCTGCAAAAAAAGATAAATAAAAAATGTGAACTTATCCTTTAAGTAGGCATTCCCATTTCACAGTTGATGGTAAGTCTAGATAGCAATACATTTCACAATATCTTTTAGAATTTCCAGCAATATTGCAAGGGCCATCCTAAACAACCTATCAAGTCTATATCTAATCTGTCTCCCATCTTACATAGTTGTTGAGTAAATAATTAGAATGATTTGTGTGCTTTAAATAGATTGTAAAATCTGATTCACAAAATGTTATTTGAACTGAATACATAAGTGCACAGAAGGGCCTTAAGCCTGGTATACACTAATACTGACAGCTCTGGTCAGAGCTGCTGTACTAACGATCTGACGTTAGTAAAGAGATCTTCCCCGCTGAGCTGTTGTGTTCTGGCAGGGGGGTGGCCCTCCGCCAGAGCACTCCAGTCAATCCACTGATTGGGAGTCGTTTGGCTGCTGGTTTTCCATCATGCTCGTGTGACAGAAGCCAGCCCAATGGCCGGCTTCTATCAGATCGGCTGAAATACACACAGGCTGAATGTCAGGCGTTTTTTATTGAACCGCCGATATTTCCCGACATTTGGCCTATTTGTACTAGGCATTATTGTATGTTCTGAAAATTCCTAAAGGAGTCAACCAGAAAGGGTGTTATCTATTCTCAGTGCTTTAAAAATAGTTGTAGATTACAGATGGTTGCCTGAACTGGCCATTGTTAGCTGGCTTGGGTGAAGATCCTGACAACGATAAGGCAGAGGTCAAAGGCTCTGGGCAGGTTCCACCCTAAGATACCCCCTACGTGATATTGGTAGCATCTATCTATGTAATCGTCACACTCTATAGGGATAAATACAAGTGCTCAGCTTAGCATCATCTATGAAAGATAGCAGATGGCACTTGCATGGCCAACTGACTTGCTATTTCTATAGGCACAAAGCATCCATTGGTAAGAAGTGTGGCAGATAAGTAAACAAAGGTTATATGTCACATGACTCCAACCAGGTGAGGAGAAGGCCATATGTATAACGTAACAGTGTTTTCCTGTGTCATTATATGTTATTCTTAGGCCTCATGCACACAGGATGTTTTTTTTAAATTTTTACAGCTGCAGACTTTTTTTTCTACAGTCAATAAACCCTCCATCATGTTATTCTATGTGTTCATGCACACATAGGCTGTTATCAACTGTTTTTAGCAGTGACGTTTTTGAGCTGTAAAAAAAACCCAAGACCAGAGGGTTCTGAGAGACGTTTTTCAGCTGTAAAAGCGCTCTAACGCCACTCACCAACATGTTTGGATGTTTTGTATCCATTGAAAGAAAAAAAAAAAAAACGCTCATTGATGCCAACGGCGACAAGATGGCTCTCCTGGGCAAACCACCGTCATGTGACGGCGGCTGCCAGATCGCGCACTGCGAGCGCGCGCGCCGCCGGAGGCGCGCTCGCCCCCTCACTGTGTCCGGGGAGGGCCAGGGAGCGGGTGCGGCGGACTCGATCTCCGCCGGCTACCTGCGATGCCCCCCCCCCCCCGGAGTGAAAGAACGGATCTTTTCTGTTAGAGGGGGAAGGGAGTGATCACAGCCTTCCTCTATATGGAAGCTGTGATCACTCCCCTCCCCCTGCCAGTCAAACACTAAGACAGTTAGAACACGCCCAGGGAATACAGTTAACCCTTAGAGCGCCCCCCAGGTTAACCCCTTCACTGCCAATGGCATTTACACAGTAATCAGTGCATTTTTATAGCACTGATCGCTGTATAAATGCCAATGGTCCCAAAAAAGTGTCAAAATGTTCAGACATGCCCGTTGCAATATCGCAGTACCGCTAAAAATCGCAGATCGCCGCCATTACTAGTAAAAAAAAAAATAAAAACCCCAGAAATGAATTATCATCCGTAAACGCGGCAACTTTTGCGCAAACCAATCAATAAACGCCGATTGCGATTTTTTTTATCACAATTATTAGGAAGAATATAAAATCGGCCAAAACCGATGAAAAAAAATGTTTTTTTATATATTTTTTTTTGGATTTGTGTTTTAGCAAAAAAGTAAGAAATTAGTTTTTTTTTTGCAAAATTGTCGCTCTTCTTTTGTTTATAGCGGCAATAAGAAATGACGCAGTGGTGATCAAATACCACCAAAGGAAAGCTCTATTTCTGGGGAAAAAAAAGGACGCAGATTTTGTTTGGGTACAACGTCGCACGACCGCGCAATTTTCAGTTAAAGCGACGCAGTGCCGAATCGCAAAAAGGGCTCTGGTCAGGAAGGGGGCAAATCCTTGCAGGGCTGAAGTGGTTAACGCCGCCACAAAAACGCAAAAAAAAGCTGAAAAAAATCACTGATAAACTACTGACATTTTAAGGACGTTTTTTTAATGTCCTGTGTGCATGAAGCCTCAGTGCGAACTGTTGACACAGCTTATCTAGAGGTTAGCACATACAGCTCAGGGCTGAATGCCACGTGATGAGGCTGAAAACCAGTAAAGCACCATAAGCGACCTTATTGTATCTCATAGTTTTCGATTTGTGAAAACTAGCACAAAAGAGAAAAAAAGAGCACATGGCCAGGATGCTGGCTTTAAGGCTTCATGCACACAGGACTTTAAAAAACAGCCAAAAAACATCAGTATCTTATCAGGGATGTTTTCAGCTTTTATCAGCGTTATATCACCGCCGGTTTTTAAAGGGCCAGCGTTTATTTTTTCTTCCCAATTGATCTAAAACGTCCAAAAACATTGGGGATTGACAATTTTTGAGCCTTTGAATGTTTTTACAGCTGAAAAACGTCCAAAAGAACCCTCTGGTCTTGGGTTTTCTTTACAGCTCAAAAACATCACTGCTAAAAACAGCTGATAACAGCCTATATGTGCATGAACACATAGGATAACATGATGGAGGGTTTATTGATTGTAGAAAAAAACGTCTGGAGCTGAAAACAGCTGCTAAAAAACAGTCAAACACGTCCTTTGTGCATGAGGCCTTAGCGTTAGGCTTTATTCACACTGGCCATCCTGCGTTTAGATAATCATCTGATAAGTATAAAAAGCTTTTATGCCTCCCAACTCACTTTTTCCTGCATTTAGAGTTTTTTTTTCTCTAAGGCAGGTTCGGCCAAGTTTAGTATGTCTAATCAGATCCTGTACACACAGAATTCTTTTTTCTATAAACGCATTTAAAGTAACTGCACCTAAACGCTCAGTGTGATTGGCACCACTAAAATATGATTACGTGCATTTACAGTATATGGGTTTAGAAATGTCCTCAATTCATATAAACACAGGTTTGACAGTGCCAGTATGATTGATATCACAGGAACATAATACAGTGATATCAGTTAAACGTAAGCCTTTGGAGGATTAGATTGCGCTCTATCCATAAGTTTGCCTAGTTTAGTTAATGACACATTCTGGTTGCCATGGGTAACAGACATATGTCCTTCCCGAGGAGGCTTATTATTGGCTAGGGAATAGATCATACCCACAACTTTTCCAGAGGTCAAGCTACTGCAGAAAAAAGCATCAATACTTCCATAGCAATGGTAGTCTGTCACTGCTGCCTATAATCCTATGAAATACAGAGGACTGTATTAATAGAAACACAAACCCATCTCTCCTGTCAATATTCAAGTCATGATTTAGCTTTTTTTTGGCAAACACCTTATATAAATGGATGTATAGCTTTTTTTTTTTTTTTTTTTTTTTAAACAATTTTATAATTTCATTTACTGTTTTATTTTCAGATTTTCAGAAATACACCAATGAACGTCTTCAAGGATTTCTGCGGATACAGCTCTGTATTCTTTCCCTGTGTCAGGACAACCTGTAAGTCATTTGTAAGAGAATACATGTTTTACCAAAATCAAATAACTGCAGCAAAATGCAAACATGCACAATTTATGTGCATGCATGCACATTATATGAATAGACAGTATACACATAAAAGTACACATGCACACATTGTTCCAAAAATAATTGTAATTCTTTTCAGTCACTTTCCACCACGTTTGACAAGCTAATATAGCACGTTTTCCATAAATTATTATTTTTTTTTAAATGACCAAAACACCCACATTCCTCCCCCAACACATGAAACATGTTATATCCGTAGATAGCAATCCTCTCTATAAGCCTTAGATAATCACCTGTTACAACTTCCAGTGACTGGAACACAGCACTGGCACACTCACCTTCAGCCTGATGTATGGTGTAGAGGGGATTATAAGAATATAAAAGACAGATCTCATGTAATTATAGTTGATTTAGTAATTCATGGAAAATTTTTTGAACGCACTTACATTAAAGCATGTCTATAAATGCCTAGATCTATATGCACCTAATCTACATAAGCACCTCTAATCTTTATTAGATTTCCTCGTCCAAGCTTACCCAGCAAGTGCCACTACTAATTTAGGCATAATAGGCACTTCTGACTGCCTTGGGTTTTAGGCCCCTTTCACACGGACGGATAGATTCCAGCTTTTAGCTGCGGATAGATGAAGTTATTTACTGCAGCTATACTGTGACAATGCTTTCCTATGGCCCCTTTCACACTCTGCATTTAGCAACGGTTTTGTTACAGACGATTTTGTGCGATTAGAAAAAATGGATTGGAATGTATCCAGGAACTTTGTTATGCAGCTAACCGCACCTATCTGCACGAATCTGCAGCTAAACTGTGTAATTTACGGATAGCAACGGCAACAAGCATAGAAAATCAATAGGAAGGCACTTCAGAAATGTCAAGAATGTTAACAATGTTTCCACCGCAGCTAAACGTAGCAGTGTATCCGTGGCTAATCGAAATGGAACAAATGCAAGTAATCGTTGTGCTTTATCTGACTTGCATTTACCAACGGCAGAACAGCTGATTCTATCCGTCCGTGTGAAAGGGGCCTTAGGCTCTGGTGAGGTTTTCAGACAGCAAAAATTTCAAAATGCAAGGTTTAGAAAAAGAAAACAAGCAGCTACTGTACACAGAACTCTTGTTAGAAAAAGAAAACAAGCAGCTACTGTACACAGAACTCTTGTAGCACAATAGACCAGCTAGACAGAAAAAACAGGAATGAGTTGGCCATTACTATCTAGCAGTATAATTAATATTCAAATCCAAGTCTGTCACTAAAGTCATTAGACATCTGAAAGGATAAAACTACACATTAGCTCTTACTATATCTAGAAAAGTAAGCAATTCTGCAGATATAGTCTACTATGGTATTTATGCTTTCCCTGTGCACTGAAAGCTGCGCTGATAGGCCCACGCCAAGGTAAACACTGATCTGTTTACATGAAGTTGGTCTGCAGCTGCACTGCAACTGCAGTCATATGCTTGTTTGGGTGAATGTCTTTACAGCGACATTCATAAATGTTGATGTCTATGCTGGAATGCATGCACTGGAGATCGCAAATAAGTACAAGTTCTCAGCCAGTCCTTGTCTGCAGTTACTTTGCAGGATGCAAACTGAATGCAAAACAGAAATGTTTATACTGGCCCTGTCAAAGCACAGGTAAAGAAAATACAGGAGGTATCAGATGTGTAAAGTTGCTTGAAATACCTTGTAACAGGTTTGAATAGCAAACTTAACCTTTGACTACTCAGTGGTAACACATCAGAATTTTTCTAGGTCCCTGGAACATATCCTCAGCTATACAGCCAATGAGGTCACAGCCACAATAACTTTGAATGGAGTCTTACATATACAGGTAAATACCAAAACAACAAGGCCTATTTTTATACTACTTTCAATGTGTTGCTTATATAACAACTTCAATACTGGGCACTTTTTCACTGATGAGTGGCACTCATAGATGGCAATGATAGGCAGCACTGATTAGTAGGCACTGACAGGCCGCACAGATGGGCACAGATTGGCATTTCTAATGGGAATTGATTGGCATCACTGGTGGGCTCTAGTGGGCATCCTCAATGGGTCTACATTGATAATGAATGCGCTGAGTATTACTGCAGACCCGTCAGAAGAGCAGCCGGTCAGCTCTCTCCTGCTCACGCCTTGTCAGCGCGAGTAGAGCAAAAGCCGATAAATGGCACTTCCTCGTCACCATGTGATCAGTTGTGATTGGACACAGCTGATCACATGGTAAAGAGCCTACATCATAGGCTCTTTACCAGGATGGGAGATGCTGTGTGTCAGACTGACACAACACACTATCGATCGACCGCGTTGCACACCCAAAGCTTATCCTGCTGGACATCATATTATGATGCCCAGTCAGGATAACACAACCACTTTCCGATCGTCATTCTGCTATATGGCAGCCCGGAAGTGGTTAAAAAGACAGTTTGATCTAAATCTGAAAAGGTAGGATTGTGTTCAATTCAGTGCATGAAGCACACCTCATATTACTTGACTGTGTTTGTTGAGATCTACCAACTGTCTTTTTTCATTGTCTCTCCTACACCAGACAATTTTTACACAGAATTCTAAACTAAAGAAGCACTAAGACCTACCAGCAGCTACACTGGCACTTACCTTTCTAGAACTTCAAACACTTCCTGCTTACCAGCAAATCGCTAGTTCTGGGTATGAGCTGCAGGCTAGGCTGTATAAGCAAAATGCTGATTGCCTGTAAAGCCTATGGAGTGTATCTGCATGAGAACACTCCAGGGTTACAGAAGAGTCCTGTAACAAATATCATATGACAATCCAATGACTACGGCTTGCTTTGTGACCCTGCAGAAAAAACACATTTGTGCTTTATAAGTGAGCGGAAAGATTTTTTTTTTCCAAGCAACAGTATGGATGCATGTGTTACATTTTACGATAGCACCAGTTCCTAAAGCTTGCTGTATACTGGATTATTCATTTCCATCTGTATTCCACTATGAATGCTGACCCAATCTTTAAAAGATCTGCCCATACACATGTATGCACAGATCTGAATAATCAGCGTACATGGCAAATTGTCATACTGAGTTGGCAATGGAAGAAGTTCCATGCTGAATGCATACATATAAAAAAAAAAGTAATTGTGGGATCCAGTCTCTATCCTGTCTTAATCTCCTAGCGCACAGTGATGTTGCGGTGGGTACTGTCAAACACAAGGCTAATTATCCCGAGAATGTTTAAAAGTGGATAATCTGTTAGCCGATTGACTAGCTTACATAAAGATCGGGATGCGATTTTTCGGACCATTGAATCCAAGCATTATTTTCTGTACAGACAGCAAAATGTAAACTAACCATGCTCTAATCTCTGAAATTACCCACACATATGGTGCAATCATAGCACAATGAAGATCCAGGTCTGTTGGCACTAGCAGACATTTTGCATAAAAAAATAACTTCTTTCTATTCTCTCCAGGCAGGACTGTATGTGTCACTTTTCCTTGAGAATAAGATGGACTCTTGGATCACACTCCTAAAGGGCTCAGACTTCAGTGGAGTTCTCCTTGGACAATGATCTACAGAAAGATCCCAGGAACTGGAGTTCATACTGCAATGGCAGTAGCAGCACTTTTGTAGAGTACAGGCAAAGCAGAAAATTTGCCTTTTCCTTACTAAAAGACTGATATATTTTCTTAAACTACAGTTACTGTGCATATATCTATTAATGGTATCACCAGCCTGAACTGCCTATTCTATTCTGTCTACAATAAATTAATTACTTACTTAGGAGTGTCCCTGTTGTCAGAAAATTGCAAAACAAAACCAAACATTGCTTTAATTAAACCCTGTAAGCAGAATACACAATGTACGCTTGGCAAACTGTTGAAGAGATATCATAAATCCATTATAAAATCATGAAATCAAAAGTTTGAATGCAAAGGAGCGCAAAATGAATATCTAGCTGCATAAGAAGCTTAACACTAGTAAGAGCAAAATTACTTTGACTTAATATATGGTGCTGATCTAGGAATAAGTGGACTCTTTGCATGTTGCATAAGTTTTTTTTTAATAATTATAGTTTATAACATATACAACTGCACACTAGTTTCTGTGTTGTGAGGTAAAGATCAAAATTGCATATTTTCATAACAGTTAAAGGGATATTAAAGGCTTACTTTTTTAAATAATAAACATGTTGTATACTTACTTGCTCCGTGCAGTGGTTTTGCGCAGAGCAGCCCCGATCCTCCTCCTCCCAGGTCTCCTGGCGATGCTTCTGGCCCCTCCCCCTAGCCTATTGCCCCCATAGCAAGCCGCTTGCTATGGGAGAACTCGTGCATGCTCACTCCCGAGCTGGTTCTATATCTATAAGACACACAAAGTGCAGCTCAGCCCGCCCCCTTCTCACTGTCTGTGATTGACAGCAGTGGGAGCCAATGGCTAACACAGCTGTGTCTCAGCCAATGAGGGTGGAGAGACACGGGAGAACCGCTGCTCTCGTGCATATCGCTGCACCAAGATGGGGATTGGGTAAGTACTGGGGTGGAGGGGGGGCAAGTTGGGATGCTGCACACAGAGGGTTTATTTACCTTCATTATTATTATTATTATTATACAGGATTTATATAACGCCAACAGTTTACCTTCATGCATAGAATGTATGAAGGTAAAAAGCATTCAGCCTTTACAACCACATTAAACTCCTGTTTGGCCAAAAATAATAAAGTTGACCTTGCACCTAACAGTAGACCTTGCACCTAAGGGGAACAGTAAGTTCCCCTAATTTAGCAAGGCACACCTCTCCCTTACTGAAACAGAGAAATATATGGTAGGGAGCTGCGAGAATGCCACAATCCCAATAACTGAAACACTACATGTTAGGAGAATGGAGGAGGGGGATCCTTTACCAGGCTTCCACCAGCTGTGCCTGGAAGAGGGTGATACCATCGTCATTCTGTCAAGATCCCAAGGAATGCCGAGCAGCCAAACTCTTGCAGAAAGTACAAAACCTGCCCAGTTTCAGCATGTACAAACTTCATGAATGTCCCCCAGGGAAAAGTTATCTATTGGAGCAATGGAAAATACTGCAAAGAACTTACAAAAAAATATGGAACTTTTTTTTTTTACTGAAATAATGGCATAAAATTATCAATCATACATCCAAACCACAAACATTTCCCTCCATATCCTCTACCCGCATAAAAGCATATTTCACAGGCTTTCAAACCAAGCATGTCCTGATCTGAACATAAAAAAAAAGAATGTAACAACAAAAAGTTCTCCAGTACTTGTTTGGCAATCCTCTAAAAGAGTTAAAGCACTGTACTTCATGACATCTTAGCTGTACAACAGGCTGGTATAGTTATAGTACAGTGGAAGATGTAGATGTGTGGCATTAATAATTAATTTCTCTGTAACACTCAGCTACCCATACCATGGGTATCAATGTTGAATCTGTACAATGAGTATGGTTACATTGTCGGCAGCACCTCGCCGCACTGCTTCATTAGCAAGGCGATGGCAGGCAGATTCATAGCGGGTATCCATGTCTCCAGGATTCTCTTCTGCCTGGGCACTTTCATCCTGTGAAGGAAGATACAGAAGGAAAGTCAGCAAGGTGACAGCTAGAGCTGGAAATCATATTTCACAGGCTGTACATATTTACCTGCACTTGGCTTAAGATGAAGTTTACAGCTTCTTCAGCTGAGAAAGCTTTAAAAAGACCATCACAGGCCAGCAAAACAAACCTGCAAAATAAACATTAGTATTTTGTTACATTTGTAACTTCAACAGCGCAGATAATAGAGAACTAGTCAGAGTAGCTCCAGCCACTTCATGTTTGTACAGAGCAGCAGTGTGGTAACACCATTTTCTTCTGTGTGCAGGCAAAAGCATCAACCAGCCAGCAATACTGCCAGTGCGGGGTAAGAGCAGAGGCATTCAGCATTATTGTCAGTGGCAAAGCTTTTTGTGTCAGCAAAGTTGAGCTGGACCAAGCCAAGTGTCAAAGAGATCACATTGATCAAATCCATCTTGCAGAGAATTTACAAAAATGCCTGCCTGCTATGCAGCACACCCCAACCATGCCTGGAATTAGATCATTTTCTCTATATCAATTCCCCTTTAAGTACCTCCCACTAGAAAAACAAAGCTTCCATGGCCATTTATCAAGCATTCGTGAAGCGTTTTCAATGCTCCATAAACACAACTAAAACACATCATAACAGCTATAGGAGCGTTAACCTCCCGACCCGGAAAGCACGTAAATTTGCGATTTCTCGGCAGGTGGGCCTTGGCACCGTGTGGCCACATATTTGCGTGCAATATTGCAAAAACAGCTGTGCCAAGAGCGCATGCCATGCGCACTCCTGCCACAGTTACCGGCAGCTAATGGAGAGCTTTCCGATCATGTGACCACCAATAATGGCAGTCACATGATCATAAATCCCACCCCCGGCATTTAAAATGCCTTTAAAGGCCAAATGTGAATGAACCCTTAGGTCCTCCACAGCAGTGCATACACAGATCTGGAAACGTTATTATTGTCTAAGCTGTGAAATGTGCTATGACAATTTGTGTCTGATAATGCTAATGTCCCCCCTCCCCCCCACCTTGATACGTTAGAAGAGGCCTAGGAAGGCCTTTATTAGAGAAAAGACCACAGAGTGATCTACCTATGTTCATAAAAACTAAATCAGAAATTGTATTTTTTTGACCCGACTAATATGAAACTGAAATTCAGTTTTGCAAGCTTACAAATGGTCAAGTTGTTTGAACTACCAAACGGCTCCTCATATTTAAAGATCTTCTCCCCTGACTCCCTATACCATGCTCTTTCCTACCAATCACTATGAGAGCTCAGGCTATGAGATCTCTCACTCCTTTTGCTGTATGATGAAAATTTTAAAAATAAATAAATCCTGCAGACGGCTGGAATAAGTTAGTAGATGTGGAGTTATACCTTACATTAGGATATCTTTATTTACCTGTCATTGTCAGTAAGTGGACACCTTTTCACATCTGGGGTGTTGATGACGCCACATCGTTTGAACTGTCCATCTCCGAGTGATCGAGAAACCTCCAATACACCCAAAACTCTGCCATCTCTGTGGAAGATTAAAAAACAAAATAAATGGGAATATGATTTGAGAGCAATAGAACAAATAAGAAACAAATAACTGACTGGAGCATGTCTGCTAAATTTCTTCTACAAACTTCAGGATGTCATGTGATATAAAGGAGTGTGTGCTTATCTCCACAGTTATAAAGAAAATCATGCCATCTTAAAAAGAGGAACTTGTGTCATTTCTGAAAATATTAAAAGTCAGCAAGTACAAATTCTGTAGCTGCTGACTTTTAATACACACACACTTATCAGTCCAGGAGTCCAACACAGCTGGCTCTTCACCGTTCAGGTATAAGAATCTTGCTGTGACTTCTTGTTGATAAGTGAGTTGTACTGGGTATGGCGCTGCCTGGTCAATTACACTCTGCAAGTATTGTCTGGAGGAGTAATACTAATGAATGCCCATAGGGATTGCGATAAATTCCATAGATCAAATATATATAACAATTATGCCTATGGGCATTCATTAGTATTACTCCTCCAGACAATACTTGCAGAGTGTAATTGACCAGGTAGCGCCATACCCAGTACAACTCACTTATCACTCGTATATTCCCCCTGTGGGAGTAATCTATTGGGAGGCAGCAAGCCGAGTTTTGGATAAACTTGAGCACCATAGAGTATCCTAGGCGCAGTACCCAATCCTCTTGTGACTTCTTGTTGTTTCACAGCCGGCCCCCAATGCGCATGCGCAAGATGTGCTGCGCTCACAGACTGATACCGCAGCCTCCTGAAACAAGTAACTTGTGTCCCAGGAGGTTGCAAATGGGGAGGGGTTTGCAGAATGCAACTTTAGGTACTCTTGTCTAGGTGAAAAAAGCAAAAGTGGAAACGAGTACGTGTCAGAAATAGGGTACCCGCTCCAAGAAAAAGAAAACAAAGAGGGCAAAGAAGGAGGAGTATGAACAGAGCTACCCAATTTAGGTAAAGTTCCACTTTAAATTAGTGCAGTAGTGATTTAGCACCAATGCCCTCAATTTGTCTTTTAAAGCCAAGTGAGATTCTAATGGAATTTGTAGGCATGCAGTAAAAAAAAAAAAAAAAAAAAAAAAGTTGAGTTCATGCATTGTGAGGTTCCATAAGGCAGAGTAAGATAGTGTGGAGCCTTCTGTGAAAGTGATTGCAGCAGGGAGGCATCTTGCTCTCCATATGTTGGTGAAATTTTTTCTGCAAATTTGACCCTCGGGCAAGGCAGCAAGTGTAGTGTGGCTTAGACTGATAACTGACTGGCATTTCACAGAAATTGCTTATTCGGCAGAACACTGTACACACCCCAAAGGCAGGGGCTCCTCCACCCAGAAGAGGGATGAGATGGGATGATTTAAGACAAACACTATTAAGTAACACTTAAGAGGTGTCAGATACAATCTGCCAGTTTAATCACTACTTATGGGGAAGCTCTACACTTTTGTAATAACAGGGAAGGTTGTCCTGTGTTCATACTGTATGGCTGAATTGAGTGAGATCATGCAGTAATATAAACTGTTTGTTACAGCAATAGTGCAGCTCACCTGACATTTCCCCCTGCTTTTTGTATCCTCATCCGTTCTTCATACTGAATGGGATTATGTTCTCTACTCAAGCTTAATACAGTGGGCTTCTGAGTTTCCTCATTCATCCTACACATTATCGCCTTTATACAACAAGAGACATCAAGATTACAAAAGGATATAGAACATTAGTCATCAGGCTACCTATAGGCACAACAAGACTAAGCAAGTAAAGTATGGGTCTTTCATTGGTTGGGTCATTTCTTAAATAAGTCTCACCAAATATTTTATTTGTTGCTCCTGTCCCTTAGGCGACAAAGTGCATATAGTCTGTAGTCATCAGCAGGCTTATCCCCTTCACTGCTGTCCAGTCTAGCAAGGAGACGAATATTTATCTAGCAGTGACTGACATCACTTGTCTTGGGCATCAGGTGCCTCACTGGAACAAGTGACGCACCACTGTATAAAAGCAGGTGTGTCAGCTCACCTGTTCCAGTCCCTCTAACTTCAAGCAGTGATGTGCTCAGTTGGATTGGCAACCTGGTTAGCCAACTTCATTGCATGCTAAGAGGCAGGCTGCGGGGCTACATAGCATCTTTGGTTGCTAGGAAAAAAGCAGACATGCATTGACATCATTGGCTGCTAGGACAGAAGTGGACAGGTCACACAGCACCATGCATTTCGGTGGCGCAGGCAGCCCGCAGCATAACTTCCTGGGATGCTGGACAACCTGGCCACCTGTGTTCTAGCAACCAATGAAGCTGGAAAGGCAGGTGACAAAATCAGCCAAGTTTGCTTGAGAACAGAGGGGTGATGGAACAGGTAAACTTGACAGGTGTGCTCACTGGACAGGGGGCGGTGGCAACTTAGCTCTACCTCAGTCCAACATTAGTAATGCCCACAAATCATGCTTCTAGCAGGGGAGGGGCAGAGAAGCTGAAAAGAAATAAGGGATTTTCTTCACTTCTCAAGCATACAGAGAAGTTACATTAAGACAACAAAAATAAGCAAATGACTAGGCATGAGAAGGCATATTCACAGTATGCTAAACATCGTTTCATATGTACACCCAAACGTGTACTTCACTCCTGGCTTCTCAAAGTAGCCTTCTCCCAAATCCAAACTCAGTTTACTGAAAACAGATTTTACCCACCCCTTGTACTTCTATTTCTTGTTTCGATAAATCATTCCTTTCAGAAAGTCTTTTTTTAAGAAAAGACCCCATTGCAAGTAGACCATTACATAAACACACAGATGGGCTCCACCTAGCTGTTTGGTTTGCTATGTTGAATTACAAGCAAATACAGTGGCAAAAATAATTATTTGTTCCCCTGCAGATTTTGTAAGTTTGCCCAGTTACAAAGAAATGAAGGGTCTATAATTTTTATCATAGGTGTATTTTAAACGATAGAGACAGAATATCAACCAAAAATTCAGAAAAAAACACGATACAAATTTCATAAATTGAGTTGAAGTTCAGTGAGTAAAATAACCATTTGATCCCCTACCAACCAACAAAAATTCTGGCTCCCACAGACTGGCTACAGTATGTGCTCATGTGGTACACAGATCAGTCCTGTCAATTTAGGAAGGTGCTCCTAATGACAACTCGTTATGTGTATAAATGACACCTGTCCACAGAATCTCTTTCTCCCATTCAAACCTCACCATCATGGGCAAGACCAAAGAGCTGTCAAAGGACGTTATGGAAAAGATTGTAGACCTCCACAAGGCTGGAATGGGTTACAAGACCATCAGCAAGAAGCTTGGTGAGAAGGAGACAACTGTTGGAGCGATTATTTGCAAATGGAATAAATAGAAAAATAACTATCAACCGCCCTCGGTCTTGAGCCCCATGCAAGATTTTGCCTCATGGGGTAAGGATGATCATGAGAAAAGTGAGGGATCTGCCCAGAACTACACAGGAGGAGCTTGTGAATGATCTCAAGGCAGTTGGGACCACAGTAACCAAACAAACCATTGGTAACACAATATGCCGCCATGGATTGAAATCCTGCAGCGCCCACAAAGTTCCCCTCCTCAAGAAGGCACATGTACAGGCCTGTCTCAAGTTCGCCAATGAACATCTAAATGATTCAGAGAAGGATTGGGAGAAAGTGCTGTGGTCAGGTGAGACCAAAATTGAGCTCTTTGGCATTAACCCGACTTGCTGTGTTTGGAGGAAGAAAAATGCTGACTATGATCCTAAGAACACCATCCCTACAGTCAAGCACAGAGGTGGAAACATGCTTTGGGGTTGTTTCTCTGCTATAGGTACAGGCCAACTTTTCTGCATTGAGGAGCCAATTGCCAGGGCCATGTATTGTAAAATCTTGGATGAGAACCTTCTTCCCTCAGCCAGAACACTAAAGATGGGTCTTCCAGCATGACAATGACCCAAAACATTCCACCAAGGCAACAAAAGAGTGGCTCAAGAAGCACATTAAGGTCATGGAGTGGCCTAGCTAGTCTCCAGACCTTAATCCTATAGAAAATATATGGAGGGAGCTGAAACCTCTTGTTGCTTTTTTTGTTGTTTTCTTGTTGCCAAACGACAGCCAAGAAACCTTAAAGGGGTTGTAAACCCTCAAGGTATTTCCCCTTAATGCATTCTATGCATTAAGGTGAAAAACCTCCTCACCAGCCCCCCAGATCCCCCCTTTTAATTACCTGACCCTGGTCTTTCAAGCGACGTGGACAAGCACACCCACTTCAGCCGGTGTCTCGGGTCCTGATTGGATAGACTGATAGCAGTACAGCCATTGGCTTCTGCTGCTGTCAATCAAATCCAGTGACGCTGGAGCCAGGGGTGGGGCCGAGTCCTGCTGTCTGTGTCAATGGACGCAGCAGCAGGACACGGGAACGCGCCCACACGGGTGCCCCAAGGGATAGTGCTTCTCCGTCTGGGAACTCGATGCGGGGAGGAGCCAGATAAGCCGCTAAGGGACCCCAGAAGAGGAGGATCGGGACCACTTTGTGCAAAACTGCTGCACAGAGGAGGTAAGTATAGCATAACATGTTTGTTATTTAAAAAAAACAAAACAAAAAAAAAAACGGAACCTTTACAACCCCTTTAAAGGATTTAGAAAAGATCTGTAAAGAAGAGTGGACCAAAATCCCTCCTGAAATGTGTGCAAACCTGGTAACCAACTACAAGAAACATCTTACCTCTGTGCTTGCCAACAAGGGTTTCTCCACCAAGTACCAAGTCATGTTTTTACTCACTGAACTGCAATTTTTAACATTTGTATCATGTGTTTTTTTTTTTTTTTGGATTTTTGGTTGATATTCTGCCTCTATCATTTAAAATACACCTATGATAAAAATGATAGACCCTTAATTTCTTTGTAAGTGGGCAAACTTACAGAATCTGCAGGGGATCAAATAATTATTTCCCCCACTGTATCCAACATTTGCATAGTTGGATTTATGTTGTGAGGTTGACTAAAGACACCTGTCCCATCCAGTTTAAACAGAGAGTGTGCGTGCGCGCACCTGTTTTCCATTTTCCTTTACCTTGTGCTCGCTATGAAACACATCTAAAAGCTTTTAGAGATATATATATATATATATATATATATATTTTTTTTTTTTTTAACTTATCTACACTCTACGCTGATGCCACCTACTAAAGAGGGGGGTTTCACATCCTTACCGCCCTAACAGTAAAGAACCCCTTAAATCACTTAAGATTGAATGGATTCTCATCCAGTTTCATTGTTTGGCCAAGTGACTTATTTTTGAGACCTAAGATTAAAAAGTTTCTTCCCAATGCTAATCACCATTCAAGGTTTTTGTACATTGCACTGATATCCCCTCTTAAAGTGTTACTAAACCCACAACAGTAAAATCTGTCTGTATATGCAGAATAGCTCTCCTCTGCATCGTGAAAAAGGCTCTTTGATCCTGTATGGACAAATCCTTCCCTCCTGCACTGTCTCTCTTGGTAAGGCCATATAATTCACAGTGAGGGTAGTCCTCCTGCACATGCTCACTTTGGTCTCTATTGCTGGAAAGAACATTTCCTTGTTCTCAGAGCTAGCCAGGTCACATGATATTGACATCACACATGAGGGCGTTTATACAGGCTATAGTGGAAATCTCCTCCTAATTGAAAACTGAGCACTGGGCAGACTCTGCAGTTAGTTTATCATGTGACCGTGGTATACAGATCAGCCAAAAATGCATATAGTGACAGTATTTTAATGTAAATGCGCCCACTGGCCAGCGGGGAGCCAATCAGCGGGTGGGGTGGACTCTATGTCCGTCGGCCACCTGCGATCATTCCCTGCAGTGACAGAACAGGGATCTGCCTGTGTTAACAAGGCAGATCTCTGTTCTGACAGGGGAGATCACAAAGATCCGTTTTTCTGCTATGATCTGAGTGTTTCCCCAGGCAGCCCATCCACTATATTGTTAGGAAACACCTGCAGGGAACACATTTAACCCCTTGATCGCCCCTGTTAACCCCTTCCCTGCCAGTGTCATTAATACAATAACAGTGCATATTTTTAGCACTGATAACTATAATAATGTTACTGCTTCCCAAAAAAGTGTCAAAAATGTCAGTTAGGTGTCCGATCTGTCTGCTGCAATGTCGCAGTCCCGCTAAAAATCACAGATCACTTCCATTACTAGTAAAAAAAAAAATTTCATAAATCTATTCCCTATTTTGTAGACGCTATAACTTTTGCGCAAACCAATCAATACACGCTTATTGCGATTTTTTTTTTTTTTTACCAAAAATATGTAGAATACATATTGGCCTAAACTGATGAATACATTTGTTTTTTTATATTTTTTTGGGATATTTATTATAGCAAAAAGTTAAAAATATTGCCTTTTTTTTAAAATCCTGACTCTTTTTGTTTATAGCGCAAAAAATAAAAACCACAGAGGTGATCAAATACCACCAAAATAAGGCTCTATTTGTGGGGGAAAAAAAGGACATAAATTTTGTTTGGGTACAGCGTATCATGACCGCGCAATTGTCAGTTAAAGCGGTGCCGTATCACAAAAAAATGGCCTGGTCATTAACCACTTCAGCCCCGGAAGGATTTCCAGCTTTAGGACCGGAGCCCTTTTTGCGATTCGGCGCTGCGTCGCTTTAACTGAAAACTGCGCGGTCGTGCGACGTTGTACCCAAACGAAATTTGCGTCCTTTTTTTCCCACAAACAGAGCTTTCTTTTGGTGGTATTTGATCACCTCTGCGTCATTTCTGATCGCCGCTATAAACAAAAGAAGAGCGACAATTTTGCAAAAAAACCCAAATTTCTTACTTTTTGCTAGAATACAAATCCAAAAAAAAAATATAAAAAAACATTTTTTTTCACCGTTTTTCGCCGATTTATATTCTTCCTCATATTTGCGATAAAAAAAAACTTGCAATCGGCGTTTATTGATTGGTTTGCGCAAAAGTGGCCGCGTTTACGGATGATGAGAATTCATTTTTGGGGTTTTTATTTTTTTTTTATTTTTTACTAAAAATGGCGGCAATCTGCGATTTTTTGCGGTACTGCGATATTTCAGCGGACATGTCGGACCATTTTGACACTTTTTTGGGACCATTGGCATTTATACAGCGATCAGTGCTATAAAAATGCACTGATTACTGTGTAAATGCCATTGGCAGTGAAGGGGTTAACCTGCAGGGGGCGCGCTAAGGGTTAACTATGTTCCCTGGGCGTGTTCTAACTGTATGGGGGATGCCCTAACGGGAAGGGAAGTTATCACAGCCTTCACGTAAAGGAAGGCTGTGATCACAGCCCTTCCCCCTCACACAGAGCGGAGGTCCGTGTTTACATACACGGACCTCCGCTCACTCGCTCCGGGGGGGCCATCGCGGGTAGCCGGCGGCAATCGAAGCCGCCGCACCCGCTCCCTGGCCCTCCCCGAACACAGTGAGCGCGCAGGCGCGCCTCCGGCGGCGCGCGCATGCTCACAGTGCGCATTATCGCAGCCGCCGTCGTATGACGGCGATTTGCGATAACGAACCACCTTGTCGCCGTCAACCTGCGGTTGGCGGTCGGCAAGTGGTTAAGGGGGTAAATCCTTCCGGTCGTTAAATGGTTAGACGTCTTTTCTCCAAGGAGAATAAGTTTAATGTTTGTAGTTGTTCCTCATAACTGAGGAGCTCCAGCCCCTTAGTAGTTTTGCTGCTCTGCTCTGGACTCTCTCCGGTTCACAGTCACCCTTCCTGAGGATAGTGACCAGAACTGGACAGCACATTCAAGATGTGGCTGAACAAGAGTTTTGTAAAATGGCAGAATTATAGTTTTAGCTCTTGGTAGTCTGCTGACCTTGCTTGCTGCAGCTTGGCATTGCTATTTCTGAGTTTGTCATCTAGTAGGACCTGTCAGACCCTTTTTCTCGATTCCCCCAAAAGCCCC
>BLSH010145644.1:296305-318611 GCA_018402905.1 Glandirana rugosa | reverse complement strand
CCCCCCCCCCCCCCCCCCCCCGCAGTGTGCAACTTGCATGCATATTTTTAGCTCCCAAGTGCATTACTTTACATTTTCCAACATTAAACCTCACTTGCCATTTTGATGCCCACCCCCCTCTATTTTATTCTACCCTCTGGACGCACTCCTGCAACCAGTTTTTTATCCAAGTACATACCCTGTCATCAATTCCAAAAGACCTTAAATTACAGCTCACCTCCTCATAGAACATTAAAGTGGTTGTAAACTTGTGACAACCACTTTAACCTACAGGTAAGCCTATGATAAGGCTTACCTGTAGGTGCACTGCATATCTCCTAAACCTGCACGGTTCAGTGTTGAAGCTGTGCCGACGTCATGTTGGCACATGCGCAGTGAAAGAACGACCTGTGTGCCGTTCCTCCACTGCGACCGTGCCATGACTGGCGGCTCCTGCACGCATTCCGGAAGGAAGAGAGGCAGAAGATGGATGCTGCCAGGAGAGGGGACATCGCTGGACGCCGCAGGCTTAGTTTGCAAGTAAGTGGCACATAATGGGTTACTATGCGATGCATAGTAGCCCATTATGTTTTTACATTGCAGGGGGACATAGAGGAAGTAAACCCCATCTGGGTTTACTTCCTCTTTAAAAACTTGGTCTGGCAAGAACTGTTCTTCATAAAACCATGTTGGTTGCTACCAATGATACTATTTTCATTAATTTAATTGCAAATTCTTGGATCCCCTTATCCAAGTTAATGCCCTTATCATTCATTTCAATAGTTTACATACTATTGATGTTAGGCTGACTGGTAAGTAGTTTCCAGGTATTTATCTTAGCCCTTTTTTGAACACTGGCACCCTATTCCCTTTTTGCAAATTTGCTGGTACCATTCCAGTCAGTAAGCGGTCTATAAAAATTAAAAACAAGTCTGGCTACAACAAGGTTAAGTTCTTTGAGAGGTTTCGGGTGTAATCCATCTGATCTTGGTGATTTGTTCACATTTCTTCTAGTCTTCTTTGAACACTGGTCTCTATCAGCCTCAATATATGGTTACCAACTACAGACTTGTTTATTATACCCACTGTTACCCAAATTATGGATTACTTCTACATCTGCAACCTGGTCTGTGTTATTTGTAAGTAGTAAGTCCAGCAGAGGATAATCTCCAGTTGGGTCTTCCACCATTTGACTCATGAAACTGTCTTGCATTACTACATTCAAGAAATGAGCTGAGTGAACAGTTTCATCTGCCTAATAAATATTGAGATAGTTGAAGTCCCCCATGATTAGAACATTGCTCTGCCTCCCCGCCATCTATAGCAGTGAAACTAATTGGGTCTCCTCCTCAATGTTAGGGGGCCTACTGCATACACCCGCAATTATTTTACCATTTTTTTTCATACCTTTGAAGCTCCAAACACACAGAATCCACCTCCACACAAGCCCCATCAGCAATGTCATCCCTCATATTCACTATCAAATCACTCCTCACGTAAAAACCCAAATTATGTAGCATACAACCATGACAACGCGTATATTCACAGAGTGAACAGTTTTTTAAATCAGTCCTTAAAGCAGTAGATAACTACAGTTACATGTTAAATCACTGCTGTCAGATCTAGGCTTTTATTAGTTAGTGGATGTCTTTTTATAACCAACACCACAAAACAGATTCTAGTTCCTCACCCTGCTGTCCCCCAGATTTGCAATATACAAGATGTTATCTGCAACCAATACACAAATAGCAGTGGTGCCATCCTTCCATGCTGGCTTCCTGTATACAGAAGAGAACACATAGGAAAAGCAACATTATGAGAACCATTCTCTGTACACAAATTTTGACACAAGACTTTAAGTAAATGGAAAGAGAACATTTCAGTTATATGCCATTCACTGTATAGTAACTCAGTCTTGGAAAACAAATAGCAAGTCATTACTGCTTTTGCTGTGTAACTTCCTCTCTCCTCCTGTTTCCACTCATTTTATTTAAACTTACAGGATCTAAGCGCAATATATAAGTATGCTGTATACAAAGGTAGTCAGGGGAGTGTTTTAATATCACCAGCATGCATGTCCCAAGATTACTGACAAAAAGGGACTGGGGGTAATCTGGTACACTACAGCAATGTATGTATACAAAAAAAAAAAAGGTATACATCTCAAGAATTCATCTTTATTTTCGGTACATTTTGTTTTCCTTAGATATTCCTATTTTCCAGCCTAAATCTGGTGCACAGCATACTTTTAGTGGACTGTGTATGAGGAAGATTTTAAACTGAAAACATAAAGCAGCATTTATGTGAGAGCACTTTTGTCAAAGGCAAACAGGTTCCCTTTATATTAAAAGGAACAATCATAAATGATACTCACTGGCTGGCTGCCTGTTTCAAGAACTCTTCATCTGTCTGCTTGAAAGCATCGATCAGACATTTCTTAATTCCCTTGTCCACACTGCTTCCCTCACCTGAAAAACAGAGTTGTCACGCTCAAAATCTGCAGATTTATCTACCAACACAAATGGTCAGCGTGAACTCACCTCGAGGCACTTTTTTCACCAGATTCCGATGTAGCTGTTGAGATGCAAACCGTGCTGCACGGCTCCCACCATGACCATCAAAGACAGCGAAGTATGACAGCCGTGACCTACAAGGGAAATACAATCATGCTGCATATTAAAGGGAGAAGGAGGTATAGGCAAACGTATTAAAATGTATATGTATCATTTTGGATGGAAGTTCAGAGGCTGCTGTCACTTCCTACCCTTTTCTATCTAAATAAGCAACAAACTGATGCTGGAAAAACTGTGCGTTTAACAATAAGAACTTTCCACAGTCAGAAGTGCTCCTTATTACACTTTATAAACCTACACTGCTCACTTCTGGACTAGTCACTGCAGCTACATCTGGACTGTCTTTGGTCACCTCTACAGCACATTCATACAAGCATTTTGCATATGTTTCAACCAGTCCCTAATTTAACCTTTTCTATTGCTCTCAATGGTTGTCAGGATTCAGGTTTTGTATTCATTGTAACAGAAAGCAATAAACGTGCCTTCTGTTAACCTCTTCATATTTTGTGCTTTTTTTTCAGTGATTGTAAACAGGGCAACTTATAGACAGTGAAAACAAGACACACCAATGTGAACAGCTGGGTGTAACATGTAACTGTGGAGCACTTCAAGTGCACTTTCCAATTCTTATTTGTTAGAAATGAAATTATTCTGACAGGCATAAGGGACGACAGCTTATTTAAAACTTCATTGCAAGCATAACCTGAAACTGATACGTCACCTAATCTCAGGCTATAGAGACTGATTGAAAAGATAAAAAAAATCTGATGTGCACAGGACTCAGGGCACCCACAGCTGGCTTACTAGCTACTTACACATCAGTTGGCATAGGCTGGCATTCCTTGGTAAGGTCATAGCATATGGTATGAGCATCCTGCAGCTCTTCCCGCTCTCCTCGCCGCTCGGCTACATGAGCTTTTAAAACCAAGATTCCTAAACAGAAGTACAAACATACAGCATTATTCAATGAAACAAAGGGCATACATTATTACAGGAAACAAGATGGTAATCATTCCTATACTGAATATGACAAGTAAACTTCAATTTGCATTCAATAACTATTATTTATCAATAACCTTACAAGGGTGCATTAATAAGTCCCTGATATGTAACAATTTATAGTATAACTAAAACAAAAACGGAACCTTAGGGCTCATTCACTGTAGCAGCCACGTTATACTACAAGAGATGATGTGCGTAGTGAGGGGAGAAATGCCGGTGTGTTGCAATGATGCTCTACACCAGGGGTCTCCAAACTATGGCCCTCCAGTTGTTCAGGAACTACAATTCCCATCATGCTTAGTCATGTCTGTGAATGTCAGAGTTTTATAATGCCTCATGAGACCTGTAGTTCTGCAACAGTAGGGCCATAGTTTGAAGATCCTTGCTCCACACCATTCACTTTTTCCAACTTTATTGAAATGTCACAAAATCTGATTTCATTCATCCTTATTCACAGCAGTTGGTTGCAATGCAGTGTAGTATGTTGCAAGATGCTGAACTGAAAAAAAAAGTATGTCCTACAACGGCAATGCATTTCTTTGGACAGGGCAATAGCTAAAAAAACAAAAAAAAACAAAAAAAAAAAAAAACAGTACAGGCGGTCCCCTAGTTACAAACTTTCGACTTACAAACGACTCCTACTTACAAACGGAGGGCGACAACAGAAAGTGCGAGGAAATCTCCCCCTAGGAAGGGAAATTCACTCCTCTAAGAGTCATTATGGGATTAAAGGCGTCTCCACTGAAGCTTTATCACCAAGGTTTGTTTCCAAACAACCCAAAATCTCAAAATCCAATTATCATTGGGACAGGAAGTGAGATGAAATCTTCTGAACAGAAACATAGACAGCAAAACAAACATTACAGGGGTGTTAACCCTTCCATATGCTATCCAAAAAGCTTTAAAATATTTTTTTTTGGCTGAAGCTACACTTAAAAAATGTACCATATTTTTCACACCATTAGATGCACTTTTTTCCCCCCCAAAAAGGGGGGAAGTGTCCCTGCGTCAGAACAGCACCAGCGGCCGAATGGGGTACTGCCGCGGCCGCCGCTCTGGCTGCTCTGTCTTCTGAGTGTCAGGCGCACCTGTGATGACATCATCACAGCGGGAAATCTGAATAGGTCTCCCTGTCAGCTCTGTCCAATGGCACAGGTAGGGCTGCATTGTATTCTGGTATATGGCTGCATTGTATGTACACTGGTATATGGCTGAATTGTATGGACCCTAGTATATGGCTGCATTGCATGCACACTGCTATATGGCTGCATTGTATGGACCTTGGTATATGGCTGCATTGCATGCACACTGGTATATGGCTGCATTGTATGGACCTTGGTATATGGCTGCATTGCATGCACACTGGTATATGGCTGCATTGTATGGACCCTGGTATATGGCTGTATTTTATGAACACTAGTATATAGCTGCATTGTATGGACCCTGGTATATGGCTGTATTTTATGGACCCTGGTATATGGCTGCATTTCATGGACACTGGTATATGGCTGTATTTCATGTGACTGGTATATGCTGTATTGTATGGACCCTGGTATATGGCTGCATTGCATGCACACTGGTATATGGCTGCATTGTATGGACTCTGGTATATGGCTGCATTGTATGGACCCCGGTATATGGCTGCATTGTATGGACCCCGGTATATGGCTGCATTGTATGGACCCTGGTATATGGCTGCATTGCATGGACACTGGTATATGGCTGTATTTCATGGGACTGGTATATGGCTGTATTTTATGGACCCTGGTATATGGCTGTATTTTATGGACCCTGGTATATGGCTGTATTTTATGGACCCTGGTATATGGCTGTATTTTATGGACTCTGGTATACGGCTGTATTTTATGGACTCTGGTATACGGCTGTATTTTATGGACTCTGGTATATGGCTGCATTGCATGGGCACTGGTATATGGCTGTATTTTATGGACTCTGGTATATGGCTGTATTTTATGGACCCTGGTATATGGCAGTATTTTATGGACCCTGGTATATGGCTGCATCTAGGTGCGTCTTATGGTCAGGTGCGTCTTATGGTGCGAAAAATACGGTACCTGTTCCGACTTACAAACAAATTTAACTTAAGAACAAACCCACAGTCCCTATCTTGTTTGTAACTCGGGGACAGCCTGTATTAAGAGCAAATAATGCAGCATGGGATCTGGTTGTCCAAGGATCTAGCAATCAGCAATAAACATTGTGCTAAATGACCTTAAGGGCCCTTTCACACGGGGCTTTCCGTGAGCGGACACTGCTCAGCAGGGATCAATCCGCTGATCCCCGCTGACCAGGCGGATAACAGCTCCATCTCCGCTCACTGAGCGGAGATGGAACTGTCAGAGCCCCGCTCTGCTCTATGGGGATCGGATGACAACGGACCGCCTGTCTGTTGTCATCCGATCCGATTGTACAGACGGAAGGAAAATAGGGTTTCCATCCGTCTGTTTTCATGGACAGTATCGGATTGGAGAGCGGTGGATGTCAGCGGACATGTCTCCGCTGACATCCGCCGCTCCATAGGGCTGCCTTGAGTGTCCGTTCAGGTCCGCCTGAACAATGGACAGGCGGACCTGAACGGAATGCCTGAGTGAAAGGGCCCTAAAGCGGAGTTCCACCCAAAAGTGGAACTTCCACTTTGGACACGTCACAGGTCGCAGAAGATTGCCTGGCCACTAGGAACGCGCAGCGCGACTCGCGCATGTGCAGTGCGCGCCCGGCCGTTAAGCCGGGCGCCCACACTAGGAATGACGGTGCCGCTGGGAGGAGGGGGGAGAAGAGCGAGGCTTCTGGCGCAGTCATCCATGGACCTTGAGACAGGTAAGTTTCTGTTTATTAAAAGTCAGCTGCTACACTTTTTGTAGCTGCTGACTTTTAATAAACGAAAAAATTAGTGGAACTCCGCTTTAATCTCTACCTATGGAGTTTTCTACCTTTCCTTTCCCTAATGCAGCTTCCAATGCACTGATACTAACCAACCAACATACCTTGCCTAACAGCAAAGTCAACACTCTCCTCTTTTGAACTGACTACTACTGAAGAGGTTACAAAACTTTTCTCAGATGCCCACTTAACCAATTTTCCCCTGGACCCTGTTCCCTCACAACTACCTCGGTCACACTCTCATTATATCCTATGCTCCCTCACTCACATCTTCAATCTCTCCCTCTCTACTGGCACCTTCCCCTTTCCTCTAAAACATGCGCAGATCACTTCCATATTTAAAAAGCCCTAACTGGACCCCACCAACCTGGACAACTTAAGACCCATCTCATTGCTCTCATTCACCTCTAAACTTCTAGAACCCTTAGTCTACAACTGTCTTAGCTCCTGCCTGAGTGAAAATAACCTTCTTGACCCCTTACAGTCTGGCTTTAGCTCACAGCACTCCACAGAAACTGCCTTACTAAAACTAACAAACGATTTACTAACTGCCAAAACCAATGGCCACTACTCCATACTCCTACTGCTTGACCTCTCTGCGGCCTTTGATACTGTTGACCACCAGCCACTTCTCAATAAACTCTGTTCCCTTGGCCTCCAAGATTCTGCTCTATCCTGGTTATCCTCCTACCTATCACAGCACACCTTCAATGTTACCTACAACTCCTCCTCTCCATTGCCCATTTCAGTCATGGTCCCCCAAGGCTCTGTTCTTGGACCCCTTCTCTTCTCTATCTACACCTCCTCCCTTGGCCACTTGATAACCACCCACGGCTTCCAATACCATCTATATGCCGATGACACCCAAATCTATCTGTCTACTCCTCACCTCACTCCTTCAGTCTCCTCTCGCATTACTAACTTACTAACTGACATATCAGCATGGATGTCACACCACTTCCCTAAACTAAATCTCTCTAAAACCGAGCTGGTAATATCTCCCCCCACCCCGTGCCCCCCCCCCATGACTTTTTCATCAAAATTCAACAATGCAACCATCAGTCCCTCCCCTCATGCCGGGGTACTAGGTGTAATCCTAGACTCTGACCTGTCCTTTCAGCCTCAAATCCAATCGTTGTCAAAAGATTGTAGAATTCACCTCTGAAATATCTCTAAAATATGCCCCTTTCTAACAAATGACACCACCAAGGTCCTCATTCACTCCCTTGTTATCTCTTTTCGCTCTCTTGACTATTGCAACTCCCTTCTCATTGGCTTGCCTCTTCGTAGGCTATCCCCTCTTCAGTCTACCATGAATGCTGTTGGCAGACTTATCCACCTTACCAAACAAATGCTCAGTGTCCGCCACCCACTCAACCTGACTGGCTATCTCCTACTCTCACTACCTTCAGGCAATCTCTGAAAACTCATCTCTTCAGGGAAGCCTATCACGCCTTCAACTAATCTTTTACTGCTTCCATCAGCTTATTCCCCAAATTACCTTTTGTACTACCTGCCCCACCCTATTAGATTGTAAGCCCTTCTGAGCAGGGCCCTCTTAATCCATTTGTATTGTAACTGTATTGTCTACCTTTTATATTGTAAAGCGCTGCATAAAGTGTTGGCGCTATATAAATCCGGTAATAATAATAATAATGGTGAAGGGGTTCGCTTATCCAAAAGTCCCCTTACTGGCCCTTCTAAAGGGCCCCTTCATACTGATCGGTTCTTGATACTCTTTTGGGGTTTAAAAAGTAGAAGAAAATGCATCCCTTTAAATTCAATGGAACTCTTCGCACTGCTTTGAAAAGTCCCACATGATGCATCTTTGGTGCAGTTTTTCAAAAGCACCTTCCACTGTATGTCAATGGGAAGGCATCAAAAACTGATCAGTGTGAAAGGGCCCCAAGCCTGCTGGCCATCAAAGTGCATTGCAGAAAAAAATATCCTGGGTGAATCTGCACATAAATTTACCAAGACCATGAATCTTGAACCCACAGGATTAGCCTTGAACCTTATCATCATCCCCGTTCAGCACACACTACAACAATTACCGTATATTTTTCTAATCTACAGAAGAGATTTAAGAGGTTGTGTGTTGCCTCCTAGTGGAAGAAATTGAATTAAACACATGCCAATTATATGCATACAAGTACTGATTCACAATATAAAATCATATATATAAACCAAAACCTGAGGTATAGTACTCTGTTCCAGCTAAATTCTTAGAACATATGTGAAGCAGAATAAACAAACTCCTAATATTATACCCTTTTTATGCATTTTTACTTGAGGGAAAGGACTAAGGCAGCACAGAGACGTGCCTTTTTTTTTTTGTTCGACCAAACCCCCCCCCCCCCCCCAAAAAAAAACACCACACGACTTGATTTGATGTGGACGGGGGAATTCTCCCCACTGAGCTATTGTATTCTGAGAGTAGGGTGACTTCCCTGCCATCAGAATACATTGATCATATACATTGAGCTATAGCCAGCGGTACAATTTGACAGGGTAAGTGAAAGCAAAATCCAGAAAGCCGCACTCCAAAAAATGCTTCTTTGTTGTAGATAAAAGTCCATACAGTACAAAAATAGAGCATAGAGCTCGTGCAGCTATGAGTAAGCGCTCGTGAGAAGGGCGTGAAACACGTTAGCTTTTTTGCTCTATTTTTGTACTGTATGGACTTTTATCTAGAATAAAGAAGCATTTTTTGGAGTGCGGCTTTCTGGATTTTGCTTTCACTTATCTACGGTCTGCACGCCGAGCCAGCACCCACGGGAATACAGGTGTTTTGTTTAGGACTTTCCTCCTCTGCAGTGAGCCTTCCATTTATCTACAATCTGATAGGGTAAAGTTGTTCGGTAGATTGACTTCTGTACACCCTCCCTGCCCATACATAGATCGGAATTTCGCCCAGTCCCTGCTGAACCAGCTGAATTTTGATCCATGTATGCCCAGATTAAAATGGTTGTAAACCCTCACATATACCCAGTGAAGTGAGCAGCCTCAGATGATACAAAGAAAGACAAATCCTCTTACATAAGTTTTACTTGTTTATCTGCAGTCTTCTCTTCCCTACACCCCTTCAAACGGGCAGATTGTGTTAAAAATCTTTCTTCATCTCTCAGGAGCACAGAGGAGGGGGCAGAGGCGCTGCAGTTACAGTGTGTGAGAGCTGATTCGAGGAAAGGAACACACCCTACTCCACATACAGCAGAGGAACTGTGTGGGAATAGACATGCTCTGTTCTGAGCTCCCCTCCCCCTCTCTCCCGACACAAATTTATCTCATGTGTCGGGTCAACTTGTCAGAAGTGACTCTGGAGACAGACAAGTAAGTTTACAACCACTTTAAAGGAGTTGTAAAGTCTCACGGTTTTTCAAATTAATGCTTTCTATGCGTTAAAGTGAAAAAACTTTTTGGCTGCAGCTGCCCCCCAGAGCCCCCCCTTTTACTTACCTGCACCCAAACGATTCCAGCGCCAAGCACGAGCCCAGTGTCTCCAGCTGCTGTCTCTCTCATCATTGGATAGATTGATAGCAGCAAGAGACATTGGCTCCCGCTACTATCAATCATATCCAGTGACACAGGAGCAGGGCTGAGTCCCGCTGTCTGTGTCAATGGACGCGGCAGTGGGACTTGGGAGAGCACCTGCACGGGTACCCCCAGGGAAAGTGGCTCTCCAAGGGGGCACCCGATGGAAGAGAGGAGCCAGGAGGGCCGACAGAAGAAGAGGATCCAGGCTACTCTGTGCTAAAGCAAAAACAAGGGCCAGGGATAAATCCAAGGCAAATACCAAGCTCTACTTACCGGCCAGCTGCGACTAACCAAAATAGCCTAACAGTATGCGTTTAAGAACAGGGGTTTAGTTGCACAAATTTGCAAATGCATGCGTAAGCTACAGGCCCCGCCAAAGCACCCTGTGATCTGCAGTCCTATCTCTGACTTTTAAGAGACTCCACAGTGGCAGCACATGCATTCTAATAAGATAGGTGAAGGCAGATGGTCTGGAGGGGGCCCCACACCTCCTTAAAGGTGCAGGGGCACATTGAACACCCAGCATATAGCACAGTGGCTGCAAAGATGTCAATGCGTTGCCTGACCAAAAATCAAAACATACCAAACAATGACCACTGCCTACACCTATAACTGGCCTTTGCAGCAAGGAGCATTGGAGGGCAACAAACAGCAAAAACAAGAGCCAGGGATAAATCCAAGGCAAATACCAAGCTCTACTTACCGGCCAGCTGCGACTAACCAAAATAACTTAACAGTATGCGTTTAAGAACAGGGGTTTAGTTGCACAAATTTGCAAATGCATGCGGAAGCTACAGGCCCCTCCAATGCTCCTTGCTGCAAAGGCCAGTTATAGGTGTAGGCATTTGAAAGCGCTACTTGTAAGTGCGTGAAACTGTCATGTAATGTTAACTGCATGCAGAGAGAGGCAAGCTGTCAGATCTCAGCGGGGATGTCGGGGGTGCGTGGGACCGAACAGCTATCAAACACCCACCTATCCCATTGACTGGTGTTTGATAGCTGTTTGGTCCCGCCCACCCCTCAATGGCTTTGAGAGAAAGCCTCTTTTTTCATGAACAGGCACCAAAAATTGCTTCCAAAAGGAAACACAGGCCTGCTGCAGCTAAATGGAGCATGCCATCCTTTTTCCATTTAAGTACAATGGCCTTAGATTTAGAAGGGCTTATCAATGTTGTTATAGTCAGTAGCAAACCAGCCTATGATGAGAAAGAAAAATAAAAGTGCAGGCAAAGTTGTCACCCTGTACCTATGCTGCTCTTTAAAGAAATCATTAAGTAGGACTCTCTAGCCTAGCCTTAGGTTGTATTCAGGGTTTTCACTAGTTATGTGACTTTAAAAGGTCCATCAAAGTTCACAAAGTATATCTAAAGCCAAAACCTTTTTTAGGTTGCAATAGAGTAGAAAGAGTTAAACCTGGTCTATTTTATTTTTTTGCAAGCTGTGTTCTATTGGGGGAGATTTCCCCCATCTTTCTTCCCTGCACACACAAAAGGAAAGCAGAAAACCATCTCTTTTTGAACAGTTGTCACCAGAACTACTGTCTCTGATAGAAGATTTGCCATTCCAATGATCACTCAGAATTTTGAATTACACTTTCACTTCTGGTGACAATGATCACCAGGACATAGAGAGAGTGAATCTACCCAGAGGGAACACAGATGGCAAAAAAATAAGACCCAACAGAGGTTTGAATCCTTATGTACTTTTCAAAAATAACAAAATAAGTTTATGGTTTTAGATATAATTTAAGCATTTACATAAAACAGAATATTAGGGAAATGAAAACCTACCCTTGCACTGGGGCACTCTCCCCTCACCACCTGCACTGCAAAGATCACATGCTTGTTTCTGCCTAGAGTACCAGCAAAAGAAGCAGATTTACTTACCATTGAAGGCTCTCATTTATCCAGGTTATGACATATCCAGCAGCAGCAGTTCTGAACTGCCTTGGACAAGCTCAAAAACATCTTCAACATTACAGAACAAGTCAGGTTACATGAGACTACTACTACTAGATACATTTATTTAGCTTATCTCTCACTTCCACAGGCTCCTCCTTCCATGCAAACATTCTCCCAAAGCCTCTTCTCTTCAGCACTCTGACCAGTGGTTGCAACTGTGACGTCATCACATAATATACAAGATCATCAGTCTTGAACTGTAAATGAGGACGCCCAGGGCCGGTCCAGAGCTCAGACTGCCGGGATCTCCAGAGATAAGCTAACTAAAGCTATTTTTTACTGGTACCCTACGTTAAAAATGAGCACTTAAACCTTTGGAGGAGCCCCACTACAAGGCTAGTTATTTCATATTTCTGGAGTTCAGCTTTAATGGTAGCATAATGATGTAGCACCCAATCTGATTGCAATTGTGTGATTGACAAACACAGATAAGGCAGCCATTGTGACACACAGACTCCATGTGCAGTTTAAGTTGTGTGAAAACCTTTACAAACTTTCTTTTCCTGGTGTTTGCCCTCAGACGTGTCCAAGTCGCCGATTTCTGCTTTGCGCTTGCCACTGGGGTTGCCATTTGGAGATCTTGTGTCAGGAGAAGGTCCAGCTGGGGCTGAAAAACATTGATTACATTAATGCATAACCTCTACACTGGGTTATAAAATACAATTTTGATATTTCAGCACATACTGTAAGTTTAATGTAACTGACCTAAAGCATATCTGAACCCCAAAAATGGAATGTAATGCATTGCAACTTACCAGTCCTTCAATGTGGTGGCTGTATTAGTTTATTCAAGCTTTTCCCCCTTTACTTTCACCTGGTGATCGTGCCAATAACACTATAATAATGAACTAATTTCTCCACTTCATCTTTTGAGCAGCCACAACTGTTGTGCAGGCTGGATTTGTCTGCCCTTGCCGATCTCCATTTTATGGTAGATTGATGGGATGTGTGGTTTCCACAAGAAAGATAGCATAGTTAGTGCTTTTTTTTCAGCTCACAGGATGTGACAGTGACATGGCATTCTCTGTACTTGATGAAACTGTCCTTAGCCTAAAAACTACTGCAACCACCACATCAAAATACTGGTAAGCTGTAATATTTTTGCTATTATTTTTGCTTGGGGTGGGGGTTAGATAGGCTTTGAAACACACTTATCCAATCAAGACACAACTCAATCTATATGGAGATTTATTTTCATTTATTTTCTGTACTAGTGACAATGTGGTTACTGGGAGAGAAAGTGACATTTCATAAACTGAGATATTATGAATGTGCACCTTTCTCTGTAGTATCGCAATTTTGTTCAACACTGCTTCAGACAGCTAGAAAAAAGAACAAAAAAAAAAACAGGAGCTCCAATCCTTCCCAACGCTACGCAAAAACTAAAAAGAACATTCTGGATTCAGGTACACTTGAACATATATTAAAAAGTAATATGAAATGAACCCCTTGGTGCTGGCTCCCACCGGCCCTTTAAGGGGTTTGGCATTCCGGGTGGAGGGGCGAGGCAGGGCTTGTGACTATTGTGACTGGAAGTCACATGATCTAAAAACTTCCGATCGTTAGCAGCGGTCTGGGGCTTTTCGTGAGCCACTGGTCACTGTGCCGGGAGTGCAAAAGGTGCGCACTTTCGGCAAAGCTCTATCGGCGCTAATGCGCGCAAATATGCAGCCCCCTCAGCACCAAGGCCGACTGGCAAGAGGCCGCATATTTGTGTGCAATCGGCGCCTAGGGGTTAAAGGATCATCTATGATCATGACACTTTCATTTTATACCTTTCAGCACTGTAAAAAGCAATACAAACAATAGCTATTTTTCACAATCTAAAATAAGCGTTAGCGTAGTATAAAAATATTTAAAGTGGTTGTAAAGTCTCAAGATTTTTCATTTCATTTTTCATTCTATGCATTAAGGTCAAAAACCTTTTTTGCTGCAGCTGCCCCCAGAGCCCCCCTTTTACTTACCTGAGTCTGATCTGCCCCAGTGATGGGCACGAGCCCAGAGGCTTCATCCGCTGTCTCTCCCATCATTGGACATTGGCTCCCACTGCTGTCAATCAAATTCAGTGACACAGGAGCGGGGGCCAGCTGTCTGTGTCAATGGACACTGGGACTTGGCAGTGCTCCTGTACGGGTGCTCCCAGGGAAAACGGCTCTCCGTGGGGGCACCCGATGGAGGGGAGGAGCCAGGAGCGCAAGTGGGGGATCCCAGAAGACGAGGATCGGGGCTGCTCTATGTAAAACCCTTGCACAGAGCAGGTTAGTATAACATGTTATTTTCATGGAAAAAAAGTAAACCTTTACAACCCTTTTAAGAGATGCCCATCTACTGGCAATCCATTTCCTCAACCTTTTAGATTACCTGCTCGGTTGAACAGCGATTGCATTCAAAGAGATGCTGTCACTATTTTAGGATTCTAACAGCTGCGGGTGCTGTAGATGGCATTGCAGTTTCATCCATCCACATTTTCCAATGTGGATGGGGAAAATCGAGTGATTTTTCTAGATGTGTGGCTAAGAGAAATCGTAATGTGCATGGCCAGCGCAAAATGGAACTAAATATTCCTATCCTTTACAGCCAAAGAAGCTGCCATCCTAGCCTCTGGTCTGCAGGCCGGCCATACACGGTTCCAATCTTGGCCAGTTCCATTCGAGCGGTTGATTGGCAGGCTGAATGTACAAAGTTGATTGATCCAGCAACCTGTGGTTGCAGAAAAGAAATTTGCTCCATGTATTCTACAATAAGGGCCAGTTAACACCATTCAAAACACAGTCCATTTGCGAACTGCAGTAGGTGTCCAGAATAAGTTCATGACACCCCAAATGCAGATCTCAAATGCAGTGCCTTTGCCCGCACTAAACATATAACTGAAAAAATCTATGCATGCAGCTGTTTAGTGCAGAAAACATGCTATGTCTCTTCTACAATAAAGGGCCAGTTAACACAATTCAAAACACAGTCCATTTGCGAACTGCAGTAGGTGTCCAGAATAAGTTCATGACACCCCAAATGCAGATCGCAAATGCAGTGCGTCTGCCCGCACCAGATTGCCTGGTACTTTTGTTCTGCTTGTAGTGCATCTCTAAAAAGTGTGGCATGATTTTAGCGTATTCAGAATGAATGGGCTGAAATTGCACCGCACAGAAATGCATGTGAATCGTACAGGTATGCACAGCATATTTCAGTGTGGGCATGGTGTAAACCAACCTTAAGACACTTACCTGCCTGATTGCAGTTTTCTATCACATGTATACCGAGCTGCGCTTGCACAACTCAGCATGTATTCATCACATTACTGAAATATATTTGGGGGCGTTTAGTTCTACTTTAAACCCAAAACAGTTACACTCGAGGCATGCCTCTTAAAGTGTTTGTTGACCTAAAAAAAAAAAAAAAAATTGGATTCTGTTCCCTTAAAGCATTTTATACAGCACAGTGCTCGTGCTGTGTAATTTGACCCCCTGTATCACCTAAAAATCTGGCTGATCCTGCCTCCACTATGTACGGTGACTCCGTTGTATCAGAGAACTGACACCGGAGTAATACTTATGTGCCTCCATCATCCGCAGCCTGCTCTGTGTCTCCTTTGCTCTCCCCCCTCCCCTCCCTGCCTATCAGCGTCCCGTTGGTCTCCTCCTGCTCTATTAAAAAAAAAATTCTTCTATAGTTCAGTCTGTTTTATATCAGTAAGCACCCCAGTGGATGTAATTTATAAAAATAAGCTGTATAATACCTTACTTCAGAGCGCCGTTCGGCACTCAGGTGACTACCCGCCGGTCTCCTCCTCTCCTCGGCTGATGTCAGCAGGGGTGTCCCAGCACCTCCCTCTGCAGCTATCATATCTGGAGAGAAGCCCCACGGGCAGTCAGCTGAGTGCCAAACGGCACTCTGAAGTAAGCTATTATACAGCTTATTTTTTTTATAAATGACATCCACCGGGGAGCTTACTGATATATAACAGACTGAACTATAGGAAAAAAAGATAACAAAGTGGAGTTCCACCCAAAAGTGGAACTTCCGCTCGTCAGATTCCTCCGCCCCTCGGGTGTCACATTTGGCACCTTTCACATCTGGAAGCCCTGGCCGTGGCCGCTGATGTCAGCAGCCCGGCTCCCTCCTCCTCCACCGCGCCAGTAAGCAGGTGTAGCAGGGGCTGGCGCATGCGCAGAAGGGGCCCGGCGTGAAGCTGAAAGGCTCCGTTGCCGGGTTCCTTTACCCTCAATGGCGGCGGCGCTGATCAGAAAATTGCTGCCGGTGCCGACATCACTGGACTCCAGGACAGGTAAGTGTCCTAAAGTTAAAAGTCAGCAGCTACAGTATGTGTAGCTGACTTTTCATTTTTAAAGGGGCGGACCTCCGCTTTAACAAACACTTTAACCACTTCAGCCCCGGAAGGATTTACCCCCTTCCTGACCAGAGCACTTTTTGCGATTCCGTACTACGACGCTTTAACTGACAATTGCGCGGTCGTGTGACGTTATACCCAAATGAAATTGACGTCCTTTTTTTGCCCACAATAGAGCTTTCTTTTGGTGATATTTGATCACCTCTGCAGTTTTTATTTTTTTGCGCTATAAACAAAAAAATGCGTCAATTTTGAAAAAAAAACTAACTTTTTGCTATAATACATATCCACAAAAAAAAAATATATATATATATATAACACACACTTATGAAAACAAATGTCTTCCTCGGTTTAGGCCGATATATATTCTTCTACATATTTTTGGTAAAAAAAATCGCAACAGGCGTATATTGATTGGGTTGCGCAAAAGTTATCACGTCTACAAACTATGGGAATAGATTGTGTTTTTGTTACTATTTTTTTTAATAGTAATGGTGGTTATCTGCAATTTTTATCGGGACTGCGACATTGCCGACCGATAAGATAAGATAAACCTTTATTCGTCCCACAGTGGGGAAATTTCTTTGACATTTATATAGCGATCAGAGCTAATAGTCACCGATTGCTGTATAAATGTCATTGGCAGGGATGGGGTTAAACTGTAGGGGGCGATCAAAGGGTTAAGTGTGTTCCCTCACTGTGTTTTAACTGTGTGGGGGATTGGCTGGCAGGGCATGACAGATCTAACTGTTCCCAATTACAGGGATCAGTAGAACTCTCATGTCCCCTGACAGAATGGGGAACCGCCGTGCTTACATTGCGATCCCCCATTCTGGCTCTGTAGTAGGTGATCGTGGATCGCTGGTGGACAGAGTCTGCCCGACCTGCGGGCATGCTCATGGAGTGCACAGTGGGCGCTCACCTGCAAACCGCGTAAGCCGACATACAATGACAGCGGTTTGCGCTGCCGAGCCAAGCTGCCGCAGTACAACTGCAGTAGCTGGTTGGCAAGTGGTTAAACAAGAACTTCAGCTTTTCCTCCCCAAAACAACAGATGCATTATGTATGTCAGTGAACCCCAGCCACACTGTCAGTTTATGTGTAACTTTCCTCATTTAGCTGTATAACGCAATCTTCTGTGTCTGTGAGGTCACTCCTCCTCCTGGCTGAATTTCAAAGTTCTCTGACTTCCTGTTTCCAGTCCTGATACTACATGTCCCATGATCCTTTGAGCCTCTGTAGTTCATGGTAGACTATGGGAGTCACTTGTACCAGTTGCAGGAGTTGATGTGGGTTGGTCCTAGGGTTACTGTGGGTGTTTCTGGGCCTTCGTGTGGGTGGTGAAAAGTGGAGGGGCGGGACTCTCCCTGTTCAAACTGTTTCACTGAGGATTGAATGTTAATTGTGATCCATTCAAATCTATCCAGCAGCAGCACAGCTAGCTTTTAGGACAGGTTGTGTATGAAGGGTTTCCTTCTTGAAAAATAATGGGATCTGTGAGGTGGAACTTGAGAGGTTTGGGCTCTTCCTGTAGGCGTTACTAGGCAGGATGTAATGCTAATTAGGATATATTCAATCCCACCCACCATCAGAGTTGTGAAGGAAGTTACATCATTTGCAGCCTCTGAAAGACTACAATGGGGAGTCTTACAGACTAGCTGCTACAGGAAAGGGCTGTGGAAGGGACAGAGTCAGCAGGATATACAGAGTGTCACATGACACAAAACCACAACTAAACCCAGAATATCAGGGGATCTGCAGACAACACAGCAACATAGTACAGAGGTATGATCTATGCTGCGATTGATCATTCCATTCAGTTCTAGTGAAAAGAAAGTGGAATTCAGCTTTGATTGTCGGACCATCAAATGGCTAGTGTAGGCTAAGATGGCAGCTTCCTTGGCTGTAAGGGATAGGAGGATTTATTTCTGCTTTAAATGATGATGAATGGGTTCAACAGCTGCTCATATGCATCCAGTGTACTGGGAGAGTCTGCATTGATTTGATGTCCGATATGAGCTTTTTTTGCCAAGCACCTTCAGCTCCAGTGACGTACCAATATGTCGCTCAATAATGAGTGTTTATACCGGGATGATGCTTGCAGCTGCAGGAATCATCCCATTACTGTTTTTTTTTAGAGCAGACAGTGAGCTTTCTTGTTAAAGCAATCCTAGTGGCTAATTAGCTACTGGATTGCTTTTACAAGCAGTGAGGGGGATGTCGCCGCGCCCCCCCCCCCCTTCCACAGCTTTCTCAGGCTCTTTCATACTACCAGGAGACCCAAGCGGCCAGCCAGTGCTTGCACGAGCTGACCAGAGAGGTAATCAGAGACCAGAATGGCTCTGGTCGCCTCTGTGATATAGGAAACCAGAAGTGATGAGAACATGCATCACTTTCATTTTCCCCGGAAGTAAACAGCACCATTTTTAAAAATAAAAAGCATTTGATCACACCGATCATGGTGTGATCAAATACTTTTAAGGGCAGAGGAGACATCTGGGGTCTAATAGAGTAGAGTACTTGTCACTGCCTATTGCTCACAGAGGATAATTATATTTCCTGTGATAACAATAAAAGTGATAAAATAAAACCAAGACGACAGTGTAATAATAATTTAAAAAAAATGGTTTTAAAGCGCCCACAAACTTGTGCGCAAAAGTGAACGCATGCGTCAGTCCCGCACGTGCACAAACAGCAATCGCCCAGCACAAGAGGTATCACCGCGATCGTCAGACTGAGGCCCTTAATTCTAGCACCAGATCTAAAGTGCTAATCTGTAAAGCCCTTTAAAAGTGTTGCTTATGGATAGTAAAATAAAAAGTCATTTTCTTGCAAAAAATACCGATTTTTTACATGTAAACAAAAGGTGACAGAAAAGGCCTATTTTTTTTTTTAATGTCCCTTCACCTACTATACCTAAATGAATCCTCCCCTCTTTTTCCCTGCATGCAGCTCCGCTTTTGAATTTCTCACCTGGGTGAGAAGAAATCCAGCTCCTGTGGTGATGACAGCATGGGACCCAGTGAGAGCGATGGATCACTAGAGCAGTGTTTCTCAACTCCAGTCCTGAAGGCGCCACAGCAGGTCATGTTTTCAGGCTTTCCATTATTTTGTACAGGTGATTTGATCAGTTTCACTGCCTTAGTAATTACCACAGCTGTTTCATCTGAGGGAAATCCTGAAAACATGACCTGTTGGGGTGCCTTGAGGACTGGAGTTGAGAAACCCTGCGCTAGAGAACACCCCTGGATTGGCTGAGAATAAGATTATTGAGCATAACTCAGCAAACCAGGTAAAAGGGGAAAGGAGAAAAACACAAATCAGGAGGGTGACAATCCTCTTTAATAGTTTTATTGAAGACATTACAGAAGGCCAGTGTGCCAATAGTAGCCCATGAATTGCTCTCCAGGAAGAATCTGCTGGCTGCAAGCACAATGCTGTGTACATATATCTGTAGAACACCATCATATCTCATGACCTGGGTATACAGAGCCATACCGGTCTCTGACTGCGGGGATGACTGGCCCCTGCACAAGAGCAGGGGTGACGTCATCCTGTGCCAGCCAATGAAAAGGCCCAAAGAGTGGCACTCAGAAGATGCCGGAGAGGGACCACCGGACAGGTGAATATTCACCCTTTACTTCTGTCTTAAAGTGGAACTTTAGTCAGAAAATTAAGTCCTGATAGATGACTTCAGGCTGGCGCCTTCTGCAGGTGTATATATATATATATATATAAAACATTAAAAATAAGTGCCTATACTGTTTAATATCCAGTCTCACCCTACTTTACAAATGCTCAGTAGCTCTCTAGGAACTGCCGAATTTGTAGTGGCCGATCTGTTGGCAGCCTTAGGCCCCTTTCACGCAGACCTTCCGTTCAGGACTGCCTGTCGTTTTTCAGGCGGACCTGAACAGACGCCCCATTCTCCTCTATGGAGTGACGGATGTCAGCGGTGACATGTCTGCTGACAGCCGCTGCTCTCCGATCTGATCCGTGGTCTGTAAAGTCAGACGGATGAAAACCCTATCAGATCGGATCAGATGACAACGGACAGACAATCCATTGTCATCTGATTTTCCATAGTGAGCGGCGACGGATGTCATCCGCCTGTTCAGCGGATCGATCCCTGCTGAGCAAAAACGGACCCTGCACACAGACAGGTCCATGTAAAAGGGGCCTAAATGCAGAAATTACACTCTTCTATCCTTTACAGTCAAGAAAGCTGCCATCTCAGTGTCTGTTTGATCTATAAATGCCATGGTGCTGCACATGTGATCAATTATGACACCAGCCATTTGATGGTTTGACAGTTCGGTTAATAGACACAAGCAAATGTGACAGTTAACAACTTCAGGAATGTAACTGTGTAGCTGTTTTGAAATTGTTAAAGCTGAACTTTACCCATGACAACTAAAAACAATGATGTTCTTTAGCAAGGACCAAACATTCCACAATAATAATTATGCTACCAAAATTACTGTGTGCTGTAAATTGCCACCAGCATTGCTTCTGTTTCTTCTTGCTGGAGGCTGCCATTTTGCTGAAGCCCAGAGCACCTGAATAGTAGTAAATTATAAACCGGAAGTAAAACCGTCAATTTAAAGGTTTCAAAAAGTTACATCCCTGGAATGCCGGAATTGCCAACTGTCACATTTGCTTGTGTCCTCAATCAAACTGTCTACCATCAAATGGCCGGTGCCATAACTGATCACATGTGCAGCACCATGGCAGTTGCAGTTCAAATAGAAGCAACTTCCTGGGCTGTAAAGGATAAGAGGGTTTAATTCCACTTTAGTGCTAGTTCACACCAGATGCAGTCCTGTGTGCTTTTTTTCTGCACTAATAATGCATGCACAGTGTTTTCCATGTATTCCAATGGCTCTAGTTCACACCAGTGCAGTTTCCAGTCAGTTTCTGGTGCAGAAAAAATGTAGAGTATGCTGCATTTTGTCTGCACAGAACTGTACTGGAACATAGCAAAATGTATCAAAAACGCACTGGAACTGCACGTGGTGTGAACTGTAAGCAAAAACTGATCCGGAACGTATCCAGAGTGCATTTTTGTGGTGCGAACTTGCCCTAAAAGTGCTTGGAAAGTCTTGTTTTTTTTAAATTAAAAACAACAAACATGTTATACTTACCTGCTCTGTGCAGTGGATTTGCACAGAGCAGCCCGGATCCTCCTCTTCCCGGGTCCCTCTTCTGCTCTCCTGGCCCCTTCCTCCTGCTGAGTGCCCCCACAGTAAGCAGCTTGCTATGGGGGCACCTGAGCCGAGTTACAGCTCCCTGTGTCCATTCAGACACTGAGCTGCGGCCTGGCCCTGCCCCCTTTCTACTCTCATTGGCTGACTGACTTTGGTTGACAGCAACGGGAGCCAATTGCGCTGCTGTCTCAGCTAATGAGGGGAGTCCATGACAGCCGAGATATTCCTACATCGCTGGAGCTAGAGGGAACTCAGGTAAGAATTAGGGGGGCTGATGTACACAGAAGGCATTTTATCTTAATGCATTGAATGCATTAACCGGTTCCCGACCACGCACTGTCTATTTACGGCGACAGTGTGGAAGTGTCCTATTTACGGCAATTCGCGCATGCGCAGCTAGGGGGCGAGAGCGCGCCGGTGGGCTCTTGTGCCCGGCGCACTCTGGAGGAGTGTGCCCGCGGCTCAGATGTCCGCCGGCAAGCCGCGATGAGCTGCCAGAGGCAAAGAACGGGGAACCACCGACGTAAACACAGCGGTTCCCCATTCTGACAGGTGGCATATATGAGGTCTACTGATCCCTCTCACTGGGATCAGTTAGATCTCTTATGCCCGTAGCAGCCCAGCCCCCTCACAGTTAGAACACGCCTAGGGAACACAGTTAACCCCTTAACTGCCAATGACATTTATACAGTAATCAGTGGATATTTAAATTTCTGATCGCTGTATAAATGTCATTGGTCCCAAAAAAGTGTCAAAAATGTCCGACATGTCCACTGCAATTTTACAGTAACCGTCAATTCC
>BLSH010145644.1:284085-296295 GCA_018402905.1 Glandirana rugosa | reverse complement strand
TGGTCCCAAAAAAGTGTCAAAAATGTCCGACATGTCCAAAGTCCCGGTAAAAAGGGGGGGGGGGGGGAGGAGGGCTGCTGCACACAATAGTTTTTTTTTTACAATGCATTACCAGAAAATAAAAAAAAAAAAGTCTGCCTACAACCACTTTGATGTGAAATGAACGTTCCTTGGTAGAAAAAACTTTTTTTTATCAGTTATTATGGGTAAAGTTCTGCTTTAAGGCCTCTTGCACACGGGATGCCTAAAAACACCAAGTTTTTCTTTACTGATCTAAACGCAGCCCATTTTTTAGTATTGATCTGCACAGAGGTGCATAAACTTGCACTGCATATAGATCAGAAAATACTGTATGTATGAGCATCAGAGAAGAACCAGGAGGATGGACTTTATATCATTTGTATGGATTTAGCGAGTAAGCACACACATTCTTCTAGCTTTATTTCAATGAAGGTGACAGATGCAAAATACTGACCAGGAATGCAGATTTTTCTATTTTTACTGAAGAATAGGCAGCACTTGTTTACGCTCCAGTGTGTGTACAGGCACATTGTAAACAATTGGCTGCATTTTGGCTCAGTACAAAACGCTGCAGTGTGCAAGAGGCCTTAAGCTGCGTTATTGTAATAAGAATGCTCCCCAGCTCCAGCCATGGTGCACTTAGAACCTGGGACAAATCTCCCCAGCCTGGTCTTGTGTCCCTGGAACTCCCCCCACCCCAGCACTGAGCTATGGGCTGGACACGTCCTCTCCGCTCACCGGGAAGCTGCGGCGGTTCCGGTAACTCGTCATACAGCTCCATCTTCACCCACTTGGCCCAAATACTGAGCTCCCTCTTCTCTTCTCGCGAGATTACTCACATCAACAAAACTCGCCAATCATCAGCGGAGGCGGGTGCATAGAGCATTCAACCAATCACCTTGATTTTTCCGCATTCTCTTGCCCAATAAGCGTTCTGAATGCGAGGAGGTCACGCTGCGTTTAGCCGCTATAGATTATCTTTAAACCAGCAGCAAAAGTGTAATTGAATGCTGCAGTGTAACTAGTGATAGTAAAAGGGTTGTGTGGGCGAGGGAACGTATGCAATATTCGTGCGCTGGTAGCAGCCAGCACTCGCCGCTGTCAGTGCGCATGTGCACTTCCTGTCAGGCGGCTTGGGTCCGGGCCATCTTTAGGTGACGTCATCTACATGAGACATTCTAGTGGAGGAATAGCCATACGTGCTGGGATAGAAGTGAGGTCGCGGGGAGTATTGGTGGCTTGGGGTGCTAGAGGGGTGACCTATATAGAGAGATGTAGGGGTGGTGACTGGCAGTTGTATCTCCATACATAGACTTCATACAGGGATAGTGCACAGCCAGCCTACATACACAGCTCTACCAATAATGGAGGGACTATAGATATATACAGCCTGTGACCTGCTCTCCACACACACACACACACACCTTCCTGAATAAACCCATACAGAACCTCTGCTAGTAATTGTGAATATATGTCTATATTCAGGACATTGATATTAGAAGTGATCACACAGAGGGGCAGCAGATGTGACATTGTGCCATAGGCATGCAGGCCCAGTACTGAGTCATAGGACATCCACTGCTCATCCTGGGACCATGTGAGTCTGCTGCCCACACAGACGTCTCAGCACTGCGATGGCGAGCAGTATTAAGGCCGGAGGATTCCCCGGCTGGAGGATCCACATCTCCAGCGAACTGAGGAGGAGGGATCGAGAGCAGAGGCAGGCCTTCGAGGAGCTCATCCTACAATGTAACTACAATTTGTCAAATCTATTGAGCCTTGCTTGTTTGAGTAAACAAAATAAATTGCAGTTCTTTAGGTTTACCGTGCATGTTACAATCTGACTGTACAATCAACTTTAGGCCTCTTTTACATGGGCACTTCGATCAGATCCGCCTGTCAGTTTTTCAGGCGGTTGTGTCTTAACTCAAAAGCGTGCATATATCAAAATATCACCACATGTACCCTGTGTAAAAAAAATAATATAATCAAGAAGCCAAAATAGGAAATAGTGAAAAAACATATGGGTGAATATCACTTTGCTTTTTTCACTCTTTCCTATTTTGGCTTCTTGATTATATTCATTTTTTTACACAGGGTACATGTGGTGATATTTTGATATATTCACCCTTTTGAGTTAAGACACAAGCGCAGGTAGATTTGTATATATTGACATCCAGTGGTGAATCCCCACTTTATACCCTGCAGCTGTGTCTTTTAGACATTTATATAAGGGTTAGCGCAGTCTTTTACACATATTAGTTTTTCAGGCGGACCTGATCGGACGCTCAATTCACCTCTATGGAGCGGTGGATGTCAGGGCTGACATCCGCTCATATCCAAACCTGTCCGTGAAATCCAGACAGATGGAAACCCTATTTTCCATCTGTCTGGAGGATTGGATTGAAAACAGACAGGCGGATCAGTTTTCATCCGAACCCCCATAGAGGAGAGCAGGGTTCTGACAGGTCCGTCTCAGCACAGTGAGCGAAGATTGACCTGTAATCCACCTGCTCAGCAGATCGATCCCCCGCTGAGCGAGTGGAATCCGTATTACGTATCAAAAGACCCTTAGATTTATCAAAGGAGGGCCCTTATAGTGCATACTCATTGGTAAATCTTAAAGTGATATTTAACTCTTTTTTTTCATAAGAAGACTTTTATCATAGGATGCATTACGATATCCTCCTGTCTTTAGGAGCTCTTTAAAGTAGAACTAAAGGCAAAATTTTTTATTTATTTTGAATACAGTAAGGGAGGGTTATAATTCCTGTCCTGAACGGAAAAAAAATGCTACTATTGTGTACCAGGCTTCACTCTCTTTAATTGTTGTTTGTAAATGTTAGTGGTAATGAAAAGCAGGGTAAACACAATATTTTAAAAAGCCAGCAGTAAAGTAATAGTTGAGAAATTATCCAATGTTTACTGCTACAACGGTCTATCCTCACATTGAATAGATATCTTCTCTATGGTGCGTACTTGTCTCAATCCAGAGCACTAAGTGACATTTCTGTCTGCTGCTTCGTTCCTCTGCTATCAGTATGAATCATTTCTGACAGGTTTTCCAGACACCAAAAGAAAAAAGGGAGCTCCAGCACACAGACTGTGATTGACAGCCTCAGCTCTGTTCCTGTGTACTGTGTGAAGGAGGGGGGTGTGTCCCTTCCCTTCAGTCAGCTCTCAGAGCTCTCCTCGCTGGGCTCTGCAGAGTGTAGCTTCAGCTCTCTGCCCCCTCAGACAAGCTTTATAATTCCTGCACTTTGAACAAATGTAGAAAAGAGAATACTGCAGATAAACAGGTACAACGTACGTAGGAGGATTTGTTTCATCTCTGTGTATCGCCTGAGGCCAGTCACCTTACTGGGCATACAGTGGGGAAAATAATTATTTTATCACCTGCAGATTTTGTAAGTTTGCCCTTTTATAAAGGACTGAAGGGTCTATAATTAGTATCATGGGTGCATTTTAAATGATAGAGCCAGAATATCAACCAAAAATCCAGAAAAAAACACACAATAGAATTGTTATAAATTGAGTTGCAGTTCAGTGAGTAAAATAATTATTTGAACCCCTACCAACCAACAATAATTCTGGCTCCCACAGACTGGCTACAGTAAGTGCTCATGTGGTACACAGATCAGTCCTGACATTTTAAGCAGGTGCTCCTATCAACAACTCATTATGTGTATAAAGGACACCTGTCCACAGAATCTTTCTTCCATTCAAACCTCACCATCATGGCCAAGACCAAAGAGCTGTCAAAGGACGTCGGGGACAAGATTGTAGACCTGTACAAGGCTGGAATGGCTACAAGGCCATCAGCTGGAAGCTTGGTGAGAAGGCGACAACTGTTGGATTGATTATTCGCAAATGGAAGAAATACAAAATAACCATCAATCGCCCTCGGTCTGGAGCTCCATGCAAGATTTTGCCTCAACGGGTAAGGATTATCATGAGAAAAGTAAGGGATCAGCCCAGAACTACATGGGAGGAGCTGGAGAATTATCTCAAGGCAGTTGGGACCACAGTCATCAAAGAAATCATTGGTAGCACAATACGCCGCCATGGACTGAAATCCTGCACCGTCCGTAAGGTCCCCCTCCTCAAGAATGCACATGTACAGGCCCATCTCAAGTTTGCCAATGAACATTTAAATGATTCAGAGAAAGGATTGGGAGAAAGTGTGAAAGGCCAGGTGAGACCAAAATTGAGCTCTTTGGCTTGGCATTAACTTGACTTGCCGTGTTTGGAGGAAGAAAAATGCTGACTATGACACGAAGAACACCATCCCTATAGTCAAACACGGAGGTGGAAACATTATGCTTTGGGGCTGTTTCTCTGCTAAAGGTACAGGCCGACTTTTCCGCACTGAGAGGCCAATGGACGGGGCCATGTTTTGTAAAATCTGGGATGAGAACCTTCTTACCTCAGCCAGAACACTGAAGATGGGGCATGGATTGGTCTTCCAGCATGACAATGACCCAAAACATCCTGCCAAGGCAGCAAAGGAGTGGCTCAAGAAGAAGCACATTAGGCCATAGAGTGACCTAGCCAGTTTCTAGACCTTAATCTTATGGAGGGAGCTGAAACTTCGAGTTGCCATGTGACAGCCAAGAAACCTTAAGGATTTAGAGAAGATCTGTAAAGAAAAGTATACCAAAATCTCTCCTGGGATGTGTGCAAACCTGGTAACCAACTACAAGAAACGTACCTCTGTGCTTGCCAATAAGAGTTTCTCCACCGAGTATTAAGTCATGTTTTGCTTGGGAATCAAATACTTATTTTACTCACTGAACTGCAACTCCATTTATAACATTTGTATCATTTGTTTGTTTTTTGCTGGGTTTTTGGTTGATATTCTGTCTCTATCATTTAACCACTTCAATGCAGGACACTTACACCCCTTCCTTCCCAGACCAATTTTCAGCTTTCAGTGCTCTCACACTTTAAATGGCAATTACTCAGTCATGCTACACTGTACCCAAACACATTTTTTATCATTCTTTTCTCATAAATAGAGCTTTCTTTTCGTGGTATATAATCACTGCTGGGTTTTTTATTTTTTTCAATATAAGCGAAAAAATAGAGAACATTTTGAAAAAAAACAAACACTTTTTTTTTAGTTTGTATTGAAAAATTTAGCAAAAAAGTCATTTTTCTTCATAAATTTGGGCCATAATTTATACTGCTACATATCTGGTAAAAATAACCCAAATTAGTGTATATTATTCTCTGTGAAAGTTATAGAGTCTACAAGCTATGGTGAAAATCATTGAAAATTGATCACACCTGATGTACTGACCACCTATCTAATTTCTTGAGACCCTTAGAGCCGGTTCACACTACAGCGACTTGGGAGGCGACTTGTGCAGCTCCAAGTCGCCCCAAGTCACTTGCAAAGTGAAATCCCATAGAAGTGAATGGAAGCGGTCTAAATGTACACTACTGAAGTCGCTCCGACTTCAGAAAAGGTTCCTGTACTACTTTGAGGTGACTTCTATCCGACTTGTGCCCATAGAAATCAATGGAAGTCGCCTCCAAGTCGGATCCCCCATCTAAAAAGAAGCGACTTCACAGTGAAAAGAATATAATTTATTTTAGGGCAGCCCCCTCCCTCCTTTCTCTGATTGGCCACAGCAAAGTCGCCTGGCATGAAGTCGTGTTGTAAGTCGCGCTATAAATTGCCCAAAGTCGTGCTGAATTCGCCTGCAAAGTCGTGCATGAAGTCGGATCGCCTCAGTGTGAACCGGCTCTAACAAGCCAGGAAAGTACAAATACCCCAAAATGACCCCTTTTTGGAAAGTAGACATTCCAAGATATTTAGTAAGAGGCAGGGTGATTTGTTGTAAGTTGTAATTTTTTTCCCACAATTCTTTGCAAAATAAAGAATATTTTTTTTTTTTTTTACACAAAATTGTTGTAACAACAAGTTATTTCTCACGCACAGCATATGCATACTTGCAATGACACCCCAAAATACGTTCTGCTTCTCCTCCTGAGTATGGCGATACCCCATGTGTGAGACCTTTACACAGCTTGGCCACATACAAAGGCCTAACATTGAAGTAGCACCTTCAGGCGTTCTACGAGCATAAATTACACATCTCATTTCTCAGCCACCTAATACACTTTTGCAGGCCCCGGAGCACCAGGACAATGGAATTGCCCACAAAATGACCCCATTTTGGAAAGCAAACACCCTAACGTATAATCTATGAGGCATAATAAGTCTTTTGAGCGGTTCATTTTTTTCCAGAAGTTTTTGGAAAATGTGGGGAAAAAAATGAAAATGCATTTTTTTTTTTTTTAACACAAAGTTGTCCATTTATAAGATATTTCCAACACATAGCATGTACATAGCAAAAATGACACCCCAAAATACATTCTGCTACTCCTCCCTGAGTATGGCGATACCACATGTGTGAGACTTTTACACAGCCTGGCCACATACACAGGCCCAACATTGAAGTAGAACCTTTAGGCGTTCTTCGAGCATAAATTACACATCTCATTTCTCAACCACCTATTACACTTTTGAAGGCCCTGGAGCACCAGTACCATGGAATTGCCCACAAAATGACCCTATTTTGGAAAGCATACACCCCAACGTATATTCTATGAGGCATTATGAGTCTTTTGTACAGTTAATTTTTTTTCTACAAGTCTTTGAAAAACGCGGAAAGAAAATAAAAACTTTTATTTTTACACAAAGTGGTCAATTTATAAGCCATTTCTAACACATAGCATGTACATAGCAAATATTACACCCCGAAATGCATTCTGCTGTTCTTCCCGAGTATGGCGATACCACTTGTGAAACTTTTACACAGCCCAGCCACATAGAAAGGTCCAACATGCAGGAAGCGCCATCAGGCATTCTAGCAGCATAAATTATTTTGGAAAGCAAAGACCCCAACGTATATTCTATGAGGCATTATGAGTATTTTGTACAGTTCATTTTTTTCCCACAAGTTTTCTGAAAAAATGGAAAGAAAATGAAAACTTATTTTTTTTACACAAAGTTGTCAATTTATATGATATTTCTAACACATAGCATGTACATAGCAAAAATGACCCCCCAAAATATATTCTGCTACTCGTCCCGAGTATGGCGATACCACATGTGTGACACTTTTACACAGCCAGGCCACATAGAGAGGTCCAGCATTGAAGTAATACCTTCAGGCCTTCTAGGAGCATAAATTACACATCTAATTTCATTCCTACCTATCACACTTTTGAAAGTCCTGGAGCACCAGGACAATGGAATTACCCACAAAATTATCCCATTTTGGTAAGCAAACACCCCAATGTATATTTTATGAGGCATGGGCTGCAGATAGGTACTCGGATACTCTTATGGGCTGCAGATAGTTACTCAGGTACTCTGATGGATTAGTAAAAGGTACTCGGGTACTCTGATGGGCTAGTGACAGGCACTCGGGTACTCAGATGGTTTAGTGACAGGTACTAGGGTACTTTGATGAGCTGGAGGCAGGCACTCGGGTACTCTGATGGGCTGGTGACAGGTACTTGTGTACTCAGATGGGTTGGTGACAGGTACTCGGGTACTCTGATGGGCTGGTGACAGGTACTCGGGTACTCAGATGGGCTAGTGACAGGTACTAGGGTACTCAGATGGGTTAGTGACAGGTACTCAGATTGACAGGTACTCGGGTGGGCAGGTGACAGGTACTCAGGCACTCGGATGGGCTGGTAACAGGTGCTCTGGTACTCTGATGAGATGGTGACAGGTGCTGGGGTACTCTGATGAGATGGTGACAGGTGCTCGGGTACTCTGATGGGTTGGTGACAGGTGCTCGGGTACTCTGATCTGCTGGTGGCAGGTACTCGGGTACTCAGATGGGCTGGTGACAAGTACTCAGGTACTCAGGCTGGTGACAAGTACTCTGGTACTCTGATGGGCTGGTGACAGATACATGGGTAATCTGATGGGTTGGCAACAGGTACTCGGATACTCAGATGGGCTGGTGACAGGTACTCGGGTACTGTGATGGGCTGGTGACAGGTACTCGGGTACTGTGATGGGCTAGTGACAGGTACTAGGGTACTCAGATGGGTTAGTGACAGGTACTCAGATTGACAGGTACTCGGGTGGGCAGGTGACAGGTACTCAGGCACTCGGATGGGCTGGTAACAGGTGCTCTGGTACTCTGATGAGATGGTGACAGGTGCTCGGGTACTCTGATGAGATGGTGACAGGTGCTCGGGTACTCTGATGAGATGGTGACAGGTGCTCGGGTACTCTGATGAGATGATGACAGGTACTCGGGTACTCTCATGAGTTGGTGACAGGTGCTGGGGTACTCTGATGAGATGGTGACAGGTGCTCGGGTACTCTGATGGGTTGGTGACAGGTGCTCGGGTACTCTGATCTGCTGGTGGCAGGTACTCGGGTACTCAGATGGGCTGGTGACAAGTACTCAGGTACTCTGATGGGCTAGTGACAAGTACTCGGGTACTCAGGCTGGTGACAGGTACTCGGGTACTTTGATGGGCAGGTGACAGGTACTCGGGTACTCAGATGGGCTGGTGACAGGTACTCGGGTACTCTGATGGGCTGGTGACAGGTACTCGGGTACTCTGATGGGCTGGTGACAGGTACTCGAGTACTCTGATGGGCGGATGACAAGTACTTTGGTACTCTAATGGCAGGGGACAGGTACTCGGGTACTTTGATGGACAGGTGACAGATACTCTGATGGGCTGTGACAGGTACTCTTTACTACTGGGGGGGGCAATCAGTGTGATTGGTGCACACCGTAAGCAGTAACGAGCTGTTACCGCTATCTCCTCCTCACACACGATCGGTGTATGAAGAGGAGAACCCGGTAACAGCTCGTTACCGCTGTTTGTTGTCATTCTGTGACCGGCTGTGATTGGACACAGCCGGTCATGTAGTAATTTCATTGGCTCTTTACCCTGATCGGGGTTGGGCTTTGTCCGAGGGACAAGCCTGAACTCTGATCGCCGTGCTGTGCGCCGTGCACGCCACCGATTTGTTATGGCTGGAAGTGACCGGCTGTGATAGGACACAGCCGGTCACGTGGTAAAGAGCCAATTTCATTGGCTCTTTACCCCGATCATGGAAGGCTGGAGTCCCGAGTTACAACCAGTTTAATGCAATTAGTGAGAGTAATTCTGGAAACCAGATCCTTCAATGTGATCTCCACAGGACCTTACTGCGATTTAAAGCAACACTGTACCTTCATTATATTGCATTCATTTAATTCTATGGCCTCATTCACATAGGCGTACTTATGAGTACATCTGTGCGAAGGGAGCACTCCAGGATTGTTTAACCACTTAACCACTGGGCACTTAAACCCCCTTCCTAACCAGACCAATTTTCAGCTTTCAGTGCTCTCACATTTTGAATGACAATTACTCAGTCATACTACACTGTACCCAAATTAAATGTTTTGTCATTTTTTTCACACAAATAGAGCTTTCTTTTGGTGGTGTTTGTTTTTTATGAAATAAATGGAAAAAGACTGAAAATTTTGTAACAAAAAATGCATTTTTCTTTGTTTCGGTTATAAATTTATACTGCTATATATCTTTGGTAAAAATAACCAAAATGAGTGGCTATTATTTGGTCTTTGTGAAAGTTATAGAGTCTACAATCTATGGTGCCAATCACTGAAAATTGATCACACCTGATATACTGACGGCCTATCTCATTTCTTGAGGCCCCAAATGAGCCCTTTTTGGAAAGTAGACAGTCCAACGTATTTAGTAAGAGGCATGGCGAGTTTTTTCACGTTGTAATTTTTTCCCACAATTCTTTGCAAAATGAAGATATATTTTTTTCTGTTTTTTTTTCACAACATTGTCATATTAACAGATTATTTCTCACACCCAGCATATGCATACCATAAATTACACCCCAAAACACATTTTGCTACTCCTGAGTATGGGGAAACCACATGTGTGAGAATTTTACACAGCCTGGCCACATACAGAGGCCCAATATGCAGGGAACACCATCAGGCGTTCTAAGGACATAAATTACACATATAATTTCCTGACTACCTCTTGCACTTTTGAAGGTCCTGGCGCACCAGGGCAATGGAAACGCCCAAAAAATGACCCCATTTTGGAAAGTAAACACCCCAACCTATATTCTATGAGGCAAAATTAGTCTTTTGAACGGTTCATTTTTTCCACAAGTTTTTGGAAACTGTGGAAAGAAAATGAAAACGCATTTTTTTTTTTTTTTTACACATTTATACAATATTTCTAACACACCGCATGTACCTAGCAAAAATTTCACCCTAAAATATATTTTGCTACTCGTCGCGAGTATGGCGATACCACATGTGTGACACTTTTACACAGCCTGGCCACATACAGAGGCCCAACATGCAGGGTGCACCATCAGGTGTTCTAGGGGCATACATTTCAAATCTAATTTCACTACCTATTACATTATTGTGAGGCACTGTGGTGGCACTGATGGGTGCTGTAGTGGCACGGATGGGTACTGTAGTGGCATGGATGTGTCATGGAAGTCAACTGATGTGGTATGCATGAGCATGAACGAAGGCATAAATGAGCACAAATGGGGGTGGATAAGCCGTAGATGGGGATGACTGAGCACGGATGGATGGCTGAGCACAGATGCATTGGCGAGCACGGATGCATGGGTGAGCACGCATGCATGGGTGAGTACAGATGGATGGTGGAGCACGGATGCATAGCTGAGCACGGATGGATGGGTGAGCATGGATGGATGGCGGAGCATAGATGCATGGATGAACACGGATGCATGGGTGAACACGGATGAGGTTGGATGGGTGAGCACGGATGAGGCTGCATGGGTGAGCATGACTGGATTGGTGAGCACGGATGCATGAGTGAGCATGGCTAAACACGGATATATGGCTGATCACAGATGCATGAGTGAGCATGCATGGGTGAGCACAGATGGATGGCAGAGCACGGATGCATGGCTGAGCATTGATGCATGGATGAGCACAGATGGATGCGCACGGGTGGATGGCGGAGCACGGATGCATGAGTCAGCACGGATGGCGGAGCACGGATGCATAGGTGAACACGGATGAGTCTGGATGGGTGGGCATGGATGAGACTGCATAGGTGAGCACGATTGGATTGGTGAGCACGGATGCATGGGTGAGCATGGCTGAATGGGTGAGCACGGATGCATGGGTGACGGATGAGTGAGCACGGATGGGTGAGTACGGATGCATGGGTGACGGATGAGTTAGCACGGATGGGTGAGCACGGTTGCAGGGTGGGACAAATGAGTGAGCACGGATGGGTGACAGATGAGTGAGCACGGATGCATGGGTGACAATTGAGTGATGGATGGATGGGTGAGCATGGATGGATGGCGGAGCATAGATGCATGGATGAACACGGATGCATGGGTGAACACGGATGATGTTGGATGGGTGAGCACGGATGAGGCTGCATGGGTGAGCATGACTGGATTGGTGAGCACGGATGCATGGGTGAGCATGGCTGAATGGGTAAACACGGATGCATGGCTGATCACAAATGCATGAGTGAGCATGCATGGGTGAGCACAGATGGATGGCAGAGCACGGATGCATGGCTGAGCATTGATGCGTGGATGAGCACAGATGGATGCACACGGGTGGATGGCGGAGCACGGATGCATGGGTCAGCACAGATGGATGGCGGAGCACGGATGCATAGGTGAACACGGATGAGACTGCATAGGTGAGCACGATTGGATTGGTGAGCACGGATGCATGGGTGAGCATGGCTGGATGGGTGAGCACGGATGCATGGGTGACGGATGAGTGAGCGCGGATGGGTGAGTACGGATGCATGGGTGACGGATGGGTGAGCACGGATGCAGGGTGGGACAAATGAGTAGGCACGGATGGGTGATGGATGAGTGAGCACGGATGCATGGGTGACAAATGAGTGAGCATGGATGTATGGTTGACGGATGGGTGAGCACGGATGGTTGGGCATGGATGCCTGGGTGAGCATGGCTGGATGGGTAAACACGGATGCATGGGTGAGCACAGATGGATGGCGGAGCACGGATGCATGGGTGAGCACAGATGCATGGCTGAGCATTGATGCATGGGTAGGCAGTTGGTATGTAGGTACGTAGGCACGAGTGAGTAGGCAGTGGGTAGGCACGAGTGAGTAAACAGGGTGGGA
>BLSH010145644.1:236918-248331 GCA_018402905.1 Glandirana rugosa | reverse complement strand
AGCGCCCTGCCTTCCTCCCCACCCGGGGAGTGAAGTGGGCCCGACGTTCAAAAAAATGCGGTTTTACACCGCTCCTGTAGTTTGCCCGGGGTAGCCACCGGTGGGGATCAGCCTGTCATCTTGCCCCCTGCCACACCTCGCCCCTCACCCCCCTCCCCAGCGATGTCCGTTCGTCGGCCTTCTCGTCCAGCATCACCATGCGGTCCTTCGGGCGCCATTTTGCGGCGGACCGCCGCCATTTTGCCATAGCCGCGGATATTTACAACCTATGGGGCTTTCCCTCTAGCACTCGGAGCGGCCATATTGTGTACTGCACGTTGCCTGAGAGGTGTGTTTCAGCCTCTAGTGCTTCCTGGCGGCCATCTTCACTGCATCCTCTGCATTCTACACGTGGCTGCAGCTTCTCCCTCAGGATGCGCGCCCCCCCCCCCCTTATCCTCAGGGGAAGATTCTGAGTCTGAGGTGGCTTCGAGGGTCTTGGAGACCCCGGGGGACTTGTCTGATGAGGACACGGGGGGTGACATGGTAACTGAGGAGGACCAAGAGCCAGTGGCTGACCAGGTCAATGTGCTGGTCGCCACCATTATCGCTGGCATTCGCACCAAGTTGCAGTTGGATGCAAGCGGGCGAATCGCGATCTGCCTATGTGTGCGGGTCTTCTAGGCCCCAAGTCCTATCCTTTCACTGAATTTTTTGCCCATTTCCTATATCGTGAATGGCAACAACTTCCTCCTCACTGACTGGCCGTTTTACTGAATGCTATCCTTTTGAGGGGAGTTTTTCCTAAAGAAATGGGAATCTCCTGCGGTGGATTCGCCCATTGCACGCCTTACAAGGCGACTACCATTCCTATGGAGGGGACTCTTCCCTTCAAGGATCCTGCTGATACAAGAACAGAGGCACTTTTGCAGTCCTTGTTCTTGAACGCGGGCGCCGCAGTGCGACCTGCTTTGGCTGCGGCCATGGCAGCGCAGTACCTCTCTGAGTGCATGGAGGAACTTGAGTCGGACCTGGTAGGCGGTCGCCTGTTGGAGGCACCGCACAAGGCTGAGTTTTTACTCCAGGGGATTAAATACCTCTGTGATGCGGCGGTGGATGTTCTGCCCATTAGACTTCGCAGAACTCTTTGGCTGCGATCCTGGTCGGGTGACCACGCTCCCAAACTAGGTTTGCCTAATCTTCCTTTTCAGGGTGGGCGCCTATTTGGCTCACGCCTTGATGAAATCGTTAAGGATTTCACAGGAGGCAAGAACACTTCTTTCCGGAGCCCCGCAGGCGTGTGTCTGCCGTAGGCAGGAGCCTGCTACGTCGGGTCAGGAGAAGTTTTTTCTTCGTGCATCAGGCATGGCGAGCAAGGGACCCGTTCCAGTAAGGTTGCTGCAGGAGCCGGACGCCAGCAGTGGCAGCGCAAATCAGGAAAGACGGAAGACAAGTCTTCCTCAGCCTGATGGGGCGCCCCTTCCCGAGTGTTGGGTGGGGGGACGTCTTCGGGGGTTCGCAGATCGGTGGCTGGCTCGCATTTTCAACCGCTGGGTCTGCGAGGTGGTGTCCACCGGTTACAGGATAGAGTTCATCTCTCTACCCCCAGACAGTTTCTTCCCATCAAATTTAAACCTCCCGCTGGAGCGCAAGCTGGCCCTTTCCAGGGCAGTACAGGCTCAGGGAGTGACTGTACCGGCTTCCCCAGTAGAGAGATTTCAAGGCTTTTACTCGAATCTTTGTGTGCCAAAAAAGGGGACGGTTTTCGGCCCATCCTGGACTCGAAGGCCCTAAACAAGTTTGTCAGGGTGCAAAAATTCCAGATGGAGTCTGTTCGGTTGGTAGTGGCCACCCTGCACTAGGGGGAATTCCTAGCGTCATTAGACATAACGGATGCGTACCTTCTTGTACCCATCCATCCGCGACATCAGCTTTTCCGCGGTTCGCGGTTGGGGATCGCCATTTTCAATTGTGGCTCTTCCTTTCTGCCTGACCTCCGCGCTCCGGGTGTTCACGAAGTTACTGGCCCCGGTGTTGGCGTTGCTGCGTCAGAGGGGCATTGCCATAGTGGCGTACCTGGACGATCTGCTCCTGCGAGCGTCTGTCTCTGCCCTGGAGGAGAATGTGAACATCGCAATGGTTTCATTGCGGGACTTTGGCTGGTTACTCAACCGGCAGAAGTCGTCGGTGTCTCCTTCCTGACGTTTTTGGAGTATCTGGGTCTCATTCTGGAGAACAAGCAAAGGTGTTTCTCCCTCCGACGAAGCTGCAGAGCTTACAGTCGGCTGTGCGCACCCTCCTATCACGCCGCCGGTCTTCCTTGCGGTTCTGTATGTGGGTGCTGGGGCTCATGGTCTCGTCGTTCAAGGTGATACCTTTTGCCCAGAGTCACACTCGTTTGCTCCAGCAAGCAATTCTGGTTCAGTGGGACAAGTCCCACCGGTCGTTGGATCTTCTGATCCGGCTGGACCCTCAGACCAGGGCGTCCCTCGCCTGGTGATTGCGGGATTCGGCCCTCATTCGGGGGAAGTCGTTCCTGCCCCTTCAGTGGACGGTAATCACCACGGACGCCAGTCTGACGGCCTGGGGCGGAGTCCTGGAACAACTGTCAGCTCAGGGTCGTTGGTCGGCCCAGGAGGCCTGCCTACCCATCAACGTGCTGGAGCTGAGAGCGATCAGACTGTGTCTTTCTCATTGGACAAGGAGATTGCGCGGCCGTCCGATCCGAATTCATCGGACAATGCCACGGTGGTGGCGTATGTGAATCATCAGGGCGGTACTCGGAGTCCAGCGGCGGCTCCGGAGACAGCTCTGAGTCTGCGCTGGGCGGAACTTCACGTTCCGGCAATCTCTGTGGTTTACATCCCAGGTGTGGAGAACTGGCAGGCGGACTTCTCAGTCGCCAGAAGCTGGACCAGGGGGAGTGGTCCCTTCACCCGGAGGTGTTCAATGAGTTTTGCCACAAATGAGGGACAGGATCCGTTGGCAGTGGCCACGGATGCCCTGGTGGCTCCCTGGAGCCGTTATCGTCTCCTGTACGTTTTTCCTCCCATATGTCTGCTTCCGAGATTGGTGCGCAGAATAGTGATGGAAGGAATTCCGACCATTCTGGTGGCCCAGATTGGCCTCGGCGCACCTGGTACGCCGACGTGGTGCATATGGTGGTAGACGCTCTATGGCGGCTTCCGATGCGAGACGTCCTTCTGTCTCAAGGGCCCATTCTTGCACCCTGTTTTTACTCTCGCTGGCTTTACCGGCTTGGCTATTGAGTCCCAGGTGCTAAAGGATAGAGGAGTGGGCGATTCTGTGATCCCCACTCTGTTGAGAGCTCGCAAGTGCACATCTAGCAAGATTTATCACCGCACCTGGAAGGCTTTCATGGCTTGGTGCGAGGCGGAGGGTTTAAACCCTCGCTCGTTTGTAGTCTCCGGGGTTCTGACCTTTTTACAGCAGGGTCTGAATAAGCAGTTGGCTTTGAGTACCCTTAAGGGCCAGATCTCAGCTTTAGCCATACTTTTTCAAAGACCTTTGGTTTTCGCACTCTCCGATTCGTACCTTTGTACAAGGTGTGCGACATGTGGCGCCTCGGGTGAGATCCCCGATGGCTCCGTGGGATATATGAATTTGGTGCTTTCTGTTCTTCAGAAGCCACCTTATGAAAAAATCAGGGAGATTCCCTTACAACTTCTGTCGCAGAAGGTGGCCTTCTTAGTTGCAATTACTTCTGCCGGGCGAGTGTCGGAATTGGCCGCACTATCGTGCAAGTCTCCTTATTTGGTAATGCATAAGGATAAGGTGGTCTTGCGACCCCTTCCTTCTTTTCTCCCGAAGGTAGTCTCTTCTTTTCATATCAATGAAGATATTGTTCTGCCTTCATTGTGCCCTCGTCCATCGCACCCCAAGGAGTTTGAGTTGCATACTTTGGACGTAGTAAGGGCCTTACGAGTGTACTTGACTGTTACAGCTCTTTTTCGTAAGGCTGACGTCTTGCTTGTTGTGCCAGAGGGACCGCGCAAAGGTTTGGCGGTCTCTTCGGCTACGATTTCTCAGTGGATTAGAAAAACCGTGACCCATGCGTATTCTGTTCGGGGCAAGGTTCCCCCTTTTTTCGGTCACGGCTCATTCTACCCGGGCGGTTGGTACTTCCTGGGCTTTCAGACACCAGGCCTCGGGGTCACAGGTGTGCAAAGCGGCCACTTGGGCCTCGGTTCACACTTTTACTAAGCTTTATAGAGTTGATGTGTTCGCATCTTCGGATGCTGCCTTTGGCCGCAAAGTTCTGCAGGCGGCATGTAGGCGCGTCTGGCGCCTTCTCAGAGGTTCAGTTGGGTACAGTTGTTTGCGTTTACCCACCCCTCTTTTATTGACACAGCTTGGGGACGTCCCCACAAAGTCATGAAGAGCTGCGTCTGTCAGTGAACGAAGGAGAAAAAGGGATTTTATTAAAACTTACCGTAAAATCCTTTTCTCCGAGTTCACTGACAGACGCAGCACCCACCCCTCTGGGCTCTGTTTTGGTACGGCTTGTGTACGAACTGAAGAGCTATTCTATGAGGGGGTTTGATGTAGGAAGAGAGGACGGCCCCCAAGGGAGGGGCCAGCTGTTTCTTTTCCCTGCCTAGTTAACTCCTAGTAGGACGAACATAAAACCCCACAAAGTCATGAAGAGCTGCGTCTGTCAGTGAACTCGGAGAAAAGGATTTTACGGTAAGTTTTAATAAAATCCCTTTTTTAACGCAACTTTGGGTGATTTACAATGCGACTCCATGTCGGGAGACTTTGCCTGTGGCCAATCGAAAAAGGGAAGGAGGGGGTTGCCTGGGAATTCACTCTGTAAATTATTTTCTTATTCCTGTAAAGTGGCTTCAATATAGATGGAGATCCGACTTGGAGGCGACTTCCTTTGAATTCTATGGGCACAAGTTGGATATAAGTCGACTTGAAGTAGTACAGGAACCTTTTTTTGAAGTGGAAGCTACTTCAGTAGTGTACATTAAGGCGGCTCTCATTCACCTCAATGGGATTTCAAATGTCAAGAGACTTGGGGCGACTTAAGTTGGAGAGCAAGTCGCCCCTGTGTGAAGTGGCCCTTAGGGAGTATCTCACCAAGAAAAAGCAATGACCATGGCAGCTTATCTTGGACTGGTGGGTAGATAGAAGGGTAACAGCATTTGGTTGTGGGAGAAGGGGGTCATACGAGGAACAAGATCAGCTGATCAGGGCAGGGAAAAGGCAAGAGTAGAATCTGATTTTGTCCAGAAGGTAGAATAGGTTGAGTGATAGCCGATTATGGACCAATGCGAGTATAAGTAAATTGTAGCTCTGGGGAAGAAGATTGTGACTGTAGGAAGGAGCTAGAACAGAAACTGATAGCTGATTTTACTTTTAATGGCTGCCTTTCATTCACATAGTTACAAAATGCTGCAGTTTCTCGTGTACTGCTCTTGTCACAGTCATTATTGCTGAATTGATTTATCTGCATGTACTCTGATGTAGAGAAAAATACAAATCAAGGCATATGAAATGTGAGGAAACCAATTTACCATGTATTATTACCTACCTGTATACAGGTATTTCAAATATATTTTTGGTGAGAGTGGAGACTTCAAATGGGGACTGTTTTTAAAGCATAAATACCGCAGTGTGTTAAACGAACATGGGATATTAATAGTGTGGCACCATAGAAAACAATTTTATTCATCAGATTTATTTCTCAGCCATTTTAAATACTGTATAGGAAGCCATGCAGCCGCTGCTCTGAGGTTGCCAGACTTGTTTGATCAGATAATTGAACTGATATATTGATTAGTTCAGAAAAATTGCAATAATCCACTTATTTGACTAATCTCAGTTATCCCTGTTCTCTTGTCAACTAGCTCCTATATAACATCCATTGTCTTTAATATGGTTTAACTAGAGGATTAAGGACTTTTGAGAGCATGGGGCTCTATAAGAAGCTGAAAACCTCTGTGGCTGGATGGTGCACCTAATGATAACTACATTTAGGGCACCCAGGGACATTCACTTCAATGAGTGCTTTTACACTGGGGCAGTGCGCTTCCGTTAAAGTATAAAAAGTCCTGTAAGCAGCATCTTAGGGGTGTGTTGGGAGCGCTGTAAATAGTGCTTCCACATTGCCCCTGCCCATTGAAATTAATGGGCAGTCTTCCAAAGTGCTTTGCCTGAAAAGCACTTCAGAAGTGCAGTGAAACAGGTCTTTTTTTTTTTTTTTTAGGTCCTGTTGTCACGTGACCTTAAAAAACCCTGCCCGCCAGTGCCGCTAAAATGCCACTAAAGCACGGCAAAACCGACTGGCGCTTTAGCTCTGTTTTAGCAGCACCTCCGTGTGAAAGGTGCCTTAGTGCTTGTACTGTTAAGTGCACTGTCCAGCTGCAGCAACTGTCATCTTCTCATAGAGTTTGACGGGCTGTGTTTAGCAGGGCTGGAAAATGCCTTCACCCACAGCTAAATGTCGGAGCCCCATGCATCAGGGCTAAACATTTTTTTGACCGATCTGTGTGTTGTCCCAGGCAGCCCATCCCCCATACTGTTAGTAAACACACCCAGAGAACACAGTTAACCCCTTGATCGGCCTGATGTTAACCCCTTCCCTGCCAGTGTCATCAGTACAGTGACAGTGCATATTTTTAGCACTGACAACTGTAATTATGTCACTGGCCCCCATGTCTGAGTAGGTGTCAGTGTTGATATGGGGCCACCCATAGGCTATTTTCTCTTGCATTGATGTCAGTAAGAAGACTTCCTCCCTGTCATTTCATTCTCTAAAATAAATTAAAAACTCCCAAGAAAAAGGTTGAGGGCCCCTCATTATGGCCATAGCAGGTGATTGTAGGTACAAACTTGGGTGTAAGTTTCAAACTTCCAGTATTTATCCAGTATCCATTTTTTTCCAAAGTTGTGTTTTGTTTTTTCCCCCCTATTTAGAGTGTTTGTGAGCGTCCAACCCCCTAGCACCCCCCCCCCCCCAAATACTTGAGCCTGATCTTGATCCAGCACTCTCTTCTTCCTCACTTCAGTGAGAGCCTTCGGCTTCTGCTGCTGTCAATCAAATCCAGTGATGAGGGAGCAGGGGGCAGTACTGAGGCTCAGTGTGTGTGTGTGTGTGTGTGTGTGTGTGTGTGTGTGTGTGTATAGACGCACACAGCCTGGCTTGGGATCGAGGCTGCATGTGTGCCACCATAGGAAGTGGCTTCCTATAGTGGTACACCGAGAAGAGGAGGAGACCAAAATGCTGGCAGGGGACCCTAGAAGAAGAGTATTGGGGCTGCTTTGTGCAAAACCATTGCACAGAACAGATAAGTATGACGTTTGTTATTTTAAAAAAAAATTACTTTGCAGTCTCTTTAGGTATATGTTAAAAATGACTATTGTGGGGGCTGTACTGAGAGGTATCTCGTTCACATGATTTTTGTATTTATCTGCTTTAACCGTTCACCACTAATTGAACTTGGTTAATAGTAGCAGTTGTGTGCAGCCTCAGGGAAGATGAACATTTTAGATGCACTGTTCGATCTGTTTTCCATGGGCGGTCAGTAACTGTCCATGTCCCTCCCTGTTAGCTGGCTCAGACGGTTATAGAACTGAACAACCAGATGAATCAGAAGGACAAAGAAATCCAGGCTAACAAAGAGGCGTGAGTAGAAAACCATTGTTATGTTTTATTTTTTATAATTTAATTCTGCAGTGTGCTTTTTGCTTCTCTTTCTGTTGTTTCTGTAAATGTAGTTTCCCATATTACATTTATCTTGAAGTGGCCCCTCTGTGCTTTTTTCAGGATAGATGAATATATGCGTTCTATTAACGGTCTAGAAACAGAGTGCCAAGAGTTAAAAAATAAACTGCAAGAACTGGAGCGAATCAATCAGACCTTAAAAGACGAATACGACGCCCTGCAGATTACCTTTAACGCTTTGGAAGAAAAACTGCGAAAAACCACTGAGGATAACCAAGAGCTTGTATCTCGTTGGATGGCTGAGAAAGCTCAGGAAGCTAATCGTCTTAATGCAGAAAATGAGAAAGACACAAAGTGAGGCTCATTCACTTTCATGTGTACCATCTTCAGAAGTAGTAATGTTTAAGGTTTGTGTTACATCTAAGGCTAGATTCACATCTTTGTTTCTCCCTGCAGCTGCGTTTGCATTGGCACAGCAGCCTATTCATTTGAATGGGCTGCTGAAACGCAGGCAAAAAGTCCCTGCACCCTTTCAAAAGCGTCACTGCAGGAAAATCACTTGAATCTTTGACACCTTGAGTTTCCACGTGTGGGTAACAGCGCTGCAGTTTCCAGTGCCTGGGGGTGCCAGTAAGGATTATTGGCACCCTGGTGCATCTGGTTAAAAGCAGCGTGTTTTTGATGCGACTGTGTGGGTATGGGAACGTTTATGATTACATGCCTTCCTGCACCCACAATAGTGTGAACCTAGCCTAAAGACACACAACATTTTTTGGTTTATTATTGCTGGGTATTTACTTGTCTTTGTTTTTCACAAGTGTGATTTTAGCCAAATGAATTGAATTTTGATTAAACATGATAACCTACTGTAAAGACATACAAGTGGGACCCTATATTACTGTATTTTTGTTAAAGGACACGATCAGCAAAATAATGAACAATACATTTCATATTTTGAGTACTGAGCAGAGGGTAGATGGTATCTAGAAAATAATTTAAAGCGCAGTTCCACCTAAAAGTGGGTGTCCTAACCCCTTGACATGCCACATTTGGCATGTAATTTTCTTTGGCGGGGGGGTACCTAATTTTGACAGGTACCCAGCTCCCACTTCCGCTCGGCCGCATAGGCGACTCCTCCTCTCCCTCCCATCAATCTTCTGGGACACGTTGAGGGGTCCCAGAAGATTGCTCGGCCATTCAGGACAGGGCAGCACAACTTGCACAGTGCGCACCCAGCTGTGAAGCCGCAAGCGTCACAGCCGCGTGCCCACACCTGCAATGCTGGTGCTGAGGAGAGAGAGAGGAGCAAGGGTTCGGTCGGCAGCATCGCTAGACCGTGGGACAGGTGAGTGGCTGTTTATTAAAAGTCAGCCGCTACACTTTTTATAGCTGCTGACTTTTAATAAACTGAAAAACTGGTGGAACTCCACTTTGAATAGAACTTGGGCAGTAACAGGCTATGTGTGCTATGGAGTATTGATTCCTTTTTCTCTGTGCATTAGAATTTTTACAGCCTCAGAAATGGGTGGTTTTACCTGCGATTATCGCTAGCAGCTACTATAGCTGCTAGCAATAACCACTGTCTTCTTCCGGCACGGGCTTCCCCCATCGCCCCCCTCCCGATGAGAGAAGACAATGACCAGGCAGGAGGGATTCCTGCATCAACACAGTTTGTTTTGATGGTGGAATTGAGTGCATTTCTTTCCTGTAACCCATGGTTGCAGGAAAATAATTTGCTCCGTGTATGGCTGGCCTTAAGCCAACTTTAGATAAACAGATCTTTTATATATCATGACAGGTAGAGAGCTGTCCTTTAACTATAGCTCCACAACTCCACCAACCCTGCTGCTACTTTTTGAGTGACTTACCTGATGGACTATAGCTACAAAAGTATAGCTGACTGCTCTCTTTCCTTTACTTTTCACATTATTGTTCTCACTCAGCATTTCCACATTGCAAGTTCCACAGAGACTTTCCACGTTGATATACAAGTTGTAAGATAAGTGCTCCTTATTCCATCTTCTTGTAGACCTTAATGACCCAATTATTCCCTGAGCAAAGTATTAGGCTTGGGAGCTAGAGTAGGCCTCTTTGGCCACCCTTAGCCATCAATGAATGTAACGTTGAAGCTTCTTCATCAGGTATACTGCCAGTTGTTACATATCCAAAAATAAAAATAACACATTTATTCATCAGTTTAGGCCGATATATATTCTTAATATTTTTGGTAAAAAAAAAAATTGCAATAGGCGTATATTGACTGGGTTGCGCAAAAGTTATAGCGCCTGCAAACTATGGAAATTGGTTAATGGCGCTTTTATTATTTATTTATGGGACTGCGATATTGCGGCGGACATGTCGGACATTTTTTACACTTTTTTGGGACCAATGACAATTATACAGCGATCAGATCGAAAAATAGCCACTGATTACTGAATAAATATCATTGGCAGGGAAGAGGCTAACACTAAAGGGGCAGTGAAGGGGTTAACTGTGTTCTGTGTGTGTTCTAACTGTATGGGGACGGGGCTGACAGGGACATAACAGATCTAACTGATCCCAATCACGGGGATCAGTAGATCTGTCATGCCCTCCCTTACAGAGCGTTCTGGCTCTGTGTAGGGATCGTGGGTTTCCGGTGGACATTGAGTCGGCCCGTCCCGCGGGCACGCTCACCCTGTGTGCGGCGGGCGGGCGTGCGCACGCTCCGCCGGCAGCTGCGAGAGCGCGCATGGAGCACGCAAAGGGGCGGACGTCAATTGACGGCGCCCCGGCAATTCAGATCCGCGCTGTAGCCGTCAACCGGCTATAGCATGGATCTGAAGTGGTTAACACTAAGCATATAAATAAAAAAATGCATAAGAAGCCCTGCTTTAAAAAATAAACGTTCTATTCAACCTTCTATTGTTCTAATCCTCCTCCAAATTAATTTTCTTTTGTTTCTGTAATCTGAATTCCTGTTGGTGGGTGGCTCCATTATCCCACTGTATATAGGAATGTAGCCAACCTCTTACTTGATCCCAAGATGAACTTTTAGTGTGCATATGACTGCAACTAATGTGCACTGCTTGCTCCAAACAAACAGCAGTGAGAGGGAAAAGTAGTAGTTTGGGAGTTCACCTTTAGCTCTTGTATACAAGATGCCCTTTGGGTAACATCACTGATAAGTAGGGGAGGTTAAGATTATAGGTGATTGAGATAACATCAGACATCATGGTGTATCATTTGGCACAAGTGACATTACTATACTCACAACATCAGATGTAAGATTAGCGTCTATCAAATAAAAGCATATTATTAACCACTTCCTTACTGGGCACTTAAACCCCCCTCCTGCCCGGACCAATTTTCAGTTTTCAGCGCTGTCGCTCTTTGAATGACAATTGCGCGGTCGTGCAACGTTGCAACGTGCTGGCGCGTTAACAGTAAGTTTCTCGCTGTCGCGACTTTTGACTTTTAACCAGGCCCGTCCTCCCCCCAAATTCACGGGTCATTCCTTCACCAATTATTATACGAAAATAAACTATCTGCGATTAGAATGTAGACTACAACACTCATATCATTACAGTGAACACGGTTTACTATGTGGTACTACAGACTACAATAGAGTTAGTGGATATTAGAATTGGAGGGGATGAATAGTCACTACAATGGGTTTCCCGTAGAACATATGTTCTCGATTTCCACTTGAGGGTTTGATGATGAAAAGGGAGAGTGACGACAAACAAACCTCGTTCGTCA
>BLSH010145644.1:221306-236908 GCA_018402905.1 Glandirana rugosa | reverse complement strand
CAAAATTGGCGTCCTTTTTTTCCCACAAATAGAGCTTTCTTTTGGTGGTATTTGATCGCCTCTGCGTCATTTCTGATCGCTGCTATAAACAAAAAAAGAGCAACAATTTTGAAAAAAAACAATATTTTTTTACTTTTTGCTATAATATATATCCAAAAATAAAAAATAAAAAACAAATGTATTCATCAGTTTTGGCCGATATTTATTCTTCTACATATTTTTGGTTAAAAAAATCGCAATCGGCGTTTATTGATTGGGTTGCGCAAAAGTTATAGCGTCTACAAACTATGGACATTGATTTATGGCGTTTTTATTATTTTATTTTTTTTTACTGGTAATGGCGGCGATCTGCGATTTTTATCGGTACTGCGATATCGGGGCGGACATGTCGGAGGTTTTTGACACTTTTTTGGGACCAATGACATTTATACAGCGATCAGAAATTTAAATGTCCACTGATTACTGTATAAATGTCATTGGCAGTGAAGGGGTTAACCTGCAGGGGGCAGTGAAGGGGTTAACTATGTTCCCTGGGTGTGTTCTAACTGTGGGGGGGGTGGGGTTGACAGGGGCATGACAGATCTAACTGATCCCAGTGACAGGGATCAGTAGATCTGGCATGCCCCCCTCACAGAACGGGGAACCGCCGTGTTTACTTCGGCGGTTCCCCGTTCCTCCTGTCTGTAAGGAGATCGCGGGTCTCCGGCGGACATCGGGTCCGCCTGACCCGCGGGCACGCTCCCGCGGACGCGAGCGGCACGTGCCGCTCGCGCCCGCGGGAGCGCGCCCAGCACGAGCCGAATGGGAGGACGTCTATTGACGTCCTCCCGGCATTTTAGAGCCGCGCTGTAGCCGTCATTCGGCTATAGCGCGGATGCGAAGAAGTTAACTGGGTATTTTGCATATCTTGTCTTTCATATAAGGCTATTCTTATAAAACATTATATTTAATGACCTGTATAAGAAGTTGGCTTGCTTGTATAAATACATATATATTTTTTATTCTCTAGGAGGAGACAGGCACGACTTCAGAAGGAATTGGCTGATGCTGCCAAGGAACCTCTGTCTGTGGAGCAGTAAGTATGATCATCTAATGAAGAGTATCATTTTTTATTTATTTTCAATGGAGAGAGCGGGTCTCGTGGGTCTTGAGGGGTGAACGCACAGTGAAGTGTTTTTTTTTTTCTAATGTTTCAATTAAAGACAGACATAAGGGCTCTTTCACACATACGGGACCGTTCAGGTCCGCCGGTCAGCTTTTCAAGCGGACCTGAACGGACACTCTATTAACCTCTATGGAGTGACGGATGTCAACGATGACATGTCCGCTAACATCCGATCCACTAAACGGATCGATCCCTGCTGAGCAAGCGGTGCCTGTTTAAAACGGACGGGCATGTGTGAAAGAGCCCTTAGAGACAAAAAAAACTGTGTAACTGAGTATCATGCTGCCTAGGCAAGATGGCCGCTCAAGTTGAGTCAGGGCTGGAATAGAAGACCATTTTTTTTTCTTTTCTTTGTCTCTGACATCTGCCTTTAGTGCCTGGATTTGGCTTTTTCCCTTATTTATGTCTACTTTGTATGTACTTTTGTTTGTTTTTCTGTTCTCCCAAATTTTGCCCATTATTGTTTTTAGCTGGAACTTTGACATTTGCACTTGTTGATATCATCACAAGTAAATGGTAATGATGGGAGGTGCTTTAGGGCATATATGTGGTTGTTGCTTCACTTGTTTGTTGTCCCGAGGAAGAGGAGTTTGTGCCTCATCGAAAACATTGGAATAAAATCTTCACTGTGTGTTCACCCCTCAAGACACGTCAGTGCTGCTCTCTCTTTTGAACTAGCAGGTTAAAAAAAGAAGTATTGCAAGATTCTTATTCCCTGAGGTAAAGGAATAAAGTTGTCAATTAGTGGAAAGTGGCTGACACTATGGCGCTGGCAAGGCTGCTTTCAGTTGTGGGCTGGAAATCCACAATCTGTAATATAAGAAGGGAAGGGAAGAAAGCGCCAAACTGGCATAGTGTAGCACAATTTATTAAGTAAAATATAATATAAAACAAATGGAACTCACAAGTGGGTGAGGGGGAGAGAGAGGGGATGACAGTTCGCATTGGATTGTAATGAGCTGGGAGCTGTGAGAGAGTCCTTGGTGGAGGAGAAAGCTAGCTGTAGTGTGGAGCAAGATGAGCCTGGAGTCATGCAGGGAGACCGGCGTCAGGCTGCCCTGTGTGGCCATGATGGTATATCCAGAAATCAGATGTCCGCCCAAAGATGATGTATCCCGCTAGAGTGGTGAGGGGAGCTGTCAGTCCAACTGCAGTGTGAGCCAATCGGGGCGCGTTTCGGGTGCTTAACCATGCCTTCTTCATCAGCCTAGGTGGACTGTCATCCCCTTTCTCCCCCTCACCCGCTTCGATTTGTTATTTTACTTAATAAATTTGTGCTACACTATGCCGGCTTTCTTCCCTTCCCTGGGAAAACAGGCAGTCCAAACGGCAGGTTTTCTTAAAAGATGACTTGTAGCCAGTTTTATTATAAAAGGTTGCATAAAAATAAAACAAACAAAACAGATCATAAATCCTTGCCATCCAGACTCTTACTAAACATCTTCAGTTTCCCTAACTGAGAGGTGAAGGCCTTCTCCCAGTCACCCACAGAAAGACAACGCAAACCTTTTTGTTTCAGTCATAAAGCAAACTTCAGTTCAAGCTCTCTCAGGTTTGGTGGATCCTGAGTCCCAAGCCAGAGCAATTATCTGATCCAGACCTGCTTCCTTTATACCTCCTGTTGATGGACACAAGTGGACGCAAAATCTAGTCTGGAACAAACCCCACCTTAGTTTCCTGCAAGTGAACGCATGTGAGGTGAAACCTAATGTCCATCGATAACCTCGCCTTTCATATTGCCACAAGATATATAAATAAAATCTATAAATACAGAGTGAAAAAACAATATTGTGCCAATATGTCTGCAATAAGCTACCCCAAACAAGCAAATGTACAGTATCTCACAAAAGTGAGTACACCCCTCACATTTTTTTAAAAATATTTTATTCTACCTTTTCATGTGACAACACGGAAGACATTACACTTTGCTACAATGTAAAGTAGCAAGTGTACAGCTTGTATAACAGTGTAAATTTGCAGTCCCCTCAAAATAACTCAACACACAGCCATTAATGTCTAAACCGCTGGCAACTAAAGTGAGTACACCCCTAAGTGAAAATGTCCAAATTGAGCCCAATTAGCCAAGCTCAGCGTCATATCCAGAGCTTGTCTTTGGGAAATAGACATAAGAGTGCTGCCAGCATTGCTGCAGAGGTTGAAGGGTTGGGAGGGGATCAGCCTGTCAGTGCTTAGACCATACACCGCACACTGCATCAAATTGGTCTGCATAGCTGTTGTCCCAGAAGGAAGCGTCTTCTAAAGATGATGCACAAAAAAGCCCGCAAACACTTTGCTAAAGACAAGCAGACTAAGGACATGGATTACTGGAACCATGTCCTGTGGTCTGATGAGACCAAGATAAACTTATATGGTATCAAGCGTGTGTGGCGTCAACCAGGTGAGCAGTACAAAGACAAGTGTGTCTTGCCTACAGTCAAGCATGGTGGTGGCAGTGTCATGGTCTGGGGCTGCATGAGTGCTGCCGGCACTGGGGAGCTACAGTTCATTGAGGGAACTATGAATGCCAACATGTACTGTGACATACTGAAGCAGAGCATGATCCCCTCCCTTTGGAGCCTGAGCTGCAGGGCAGTATTCTAACATAACGACCCCAAACACACCTCTGAGACTACCACTGCCTTGCTAAAGAAGCTGAGGGTAAAGGTGATGGACGGGCCAAACATGTCTCCAGACCTAAACCCTATTGAGCATCTGTGGGGCATCCTCAAATGGAAGGTGGAAGAGCGCAAGGTCTCTAACATCCACCAGCTCCTTGATGTCGTCATGGAGGAGTGGAAGAGGACTCCAGTGGCAACCTGTGAAGCTTTGGTGAACTCCATGCCCAAGAGGGTTAAGGCAGTGCTGGAAAATAATGGGGGGCACACAAAATATTGACACTTTGGGCCCAATTTGGACATTTTCACTTAGGGGTGTACTCACTTTTGTCACCAGCGGTTTAGACATTAATGGCTGTGTGTTGAGCTATTTTGAGGGGACAGCAAATTTACACTGTTATACAAGCTGTACACTCACTACTTTACATTTAAGCAAAATGCCATTTCTTCAGTGTTGTCACATGAAAAGATATAATAAAATATTTACAAAAATGTGAGGGGTATACTCACTTTTGAGAGATACTGTATATCTCACACTAGTGTGATCATGTACCTGTATCACACAACAATGTGGCTATAACCCCCGAAGAGCGATGAAATCCACTCCTTAAAGTGCTTACAAAGTCATTCTATCACGTTATTATAAAGTGACCCCTTATAGTAACATGTAGGTCAACAATCACTTATTTTTTAAAACCTATATATCACAGGCTTGTTTAATAGCAGTGGTCATCCTCCAATTGCCCAGTCACAGTATTAGTACCAATTGCATGAAATAGAGAGACCTTCATACTGCAGACATCTTAACTGCAAAATAAAAACACTTAAAATGCCACTTGTGTGACACTAGTGCTTCACCCAGCACTACAGGAGCTAATTGCCCAAAAATGTTAGGGAGCTGTGCAACACATCACAGATCTCCATATGTGCATGCGCGTCCTGTTAGAGTGCTGGCATTAAACCCCCACCTGACAGGTTTTGTTTTTTTTAAAAATTACACAAATGACTAAAAATGAAAATTGACTCAGCCCATGTTCCATACAGATATTAATTTAAAGAATTTATTCCCAGATGTTCTGCTCTCCTATGGACAAGATTCCCAGTTTTTGAAAGAAGATAATTATGATTGCTTTGAAATGAGCAGTAAAGCTGGGTACACGTAGGCCGAATGTCAGGAGACAATGGCTTATTCAAAAAAAGCGGCCAACATTCGGCCCGTGTGTATGTCAGCCTGTGCGACAGAAGCCGGCCGCTCGACAGGCTTTTGTTGGACGTGCATGCTGGAAAACCAGCATCCGACCGACTCCCGATCAGCGCTCTCAGCGAATGGCAGAGAGCGCTGATCAGAGTGTTCTGACGGGGGCCACCCCCCCGTCACAACACAACAGCTCAGCGGAGGAGATCGCATGGTTAGTACAGCTGCTCCGACCAGAGCTGACCGTTTTGTTTTTTGTTTTTTTCATTCAGTGAAAAAAAAAACGAATTGTGTATACCCAGCTTAAGGGCCTGTTCACACTGAATATAATCCAGCATAGTGCAGGGCAACACACCAGCATTATAGTGCACCACAACCCACTGGAGGTGAACCATCTGCTCTGTGGTGCACTGCCTTGCAAACATTAAAGATAATAAGCTTCTGGTAGTGGTGCTTGGCCAAGAGAACGGATATGGGAAAGGGGAGTGGAAAGTCAACCCCTATTGGCTGGAAGTAATAGGAGAAAAGAAGGACCTAATAGTACAGTTAAAAGAATTTATGAACATCAATAGAGGCTCAGCAGCAGTGGGAACGGTTTGGTATGCCCTGAAGGCCTATTTGAGGGGTCTTCTGCTGCAGCGGATTGTAAAAATAAAAAAACAGTCCAAAGAACGGGAGAGATTAAGTATGAACAAAGTATTAGAAGGTGAGAGACAATATCTTAGAAATCCTACTCCAGAAACACTTCACAGATGGGAGGGAGCACAACAGGCATATAAAGAAATATTAATAAAAGCAGAGAATATACATCTTTTTCTTAGACGGAGCCATTTTTTAGAAGGGGAAAGGGTAGGAACCCTGCTGTCACGGATAGCGAAGGCTAATACCACACAACCAGCTATCTCTGTATTAAAAAATAGCAGAGGTAAGACAGTGTCACACCCCCATGAGATCTTGGATCTCTTTAAGGAATATTATAAGCAACTGTATGGCTCCCAAGGAGTGGGGGGGAAGGGGTACTGCAGGATTTTTTGGGTGATTTAAGCATACCAGGTCTAACGGAGGAGGAGAGGAAGCTTCTGGATACCCCCATCGAATTGGAAGAGATCAGACAAGGCAGTAATGGCCTTGACGAACCAAAAATCACCAGGTTTAGATGGTCTCCCAGCAGAAGTTTATAAGAAATACGGGGAACCAATGCTTCCAGAGTTGATGATGACGCTTAATGAAGCGTTTGAAAGGGGACCCTGCCCAGATCTATGAGCGACTCAACAATTATAGTACTATTGAAGGAAGGCAAGGATCCGATGAGCCCTGCCTCCTATCGTCCAATAACCCTACTAGATAGAGACACAAAGATTTTAGCAACTAGATTGCAAAAAATTATTCAGAGAATCATACACCCAGATCAGGCTGTGTTTTTCCCTAATAGATCAACAAGTAGGAACATTAGAAGGGCATTTTTGAACCTTCAGGCCCCAGTGTTAAATGGTGGCATGAGGGCAGTGCTGTCTTTGGACGCGGCCAAGGCCTTCGACAGCCTAGAATAGGTGGTATCTGTGGAGGGCCTTGGCTGCGTTCCAGATGGGTCCTAATTTTGTGTGGTGGGTTAGACTGTTGTACAGCTGCCCCAGAGCAAAAATTAAAATAGATGTTCAAAAACATTTCAGCTGGAGCGTGGCACAAGGCAGGGGTGCCCATTGTCATCCCTGCTTTTTGCACCTGCTATAGAACCACTTGCAATAGCTATAAGAGCGTCAACCGAGATCCAAGGTTTCCGAAGGTTAGGTAGTGAGGAGAAGCTGGTCCTATATGCAGACGATGCGCTGTTAGGTCTTGAGTGACACAGGTGGGTCCCTGAAGGCAACAATGAGAATAGTTGAACGCTTTGGATGGATATCCGGGCTGAAAATTAATTGGGATAAGTCATTGTTGATGCCCATAGACCCACTCAAGATAGAACTGACCCTAGAGGCGGTAAGATTGAAAGTAGTGGATAAAATGAAATATCTGGGAGTGTACATAACAAAAAACCCAAAGGACTATATAGATAATAATATGGCCCAGTTGATAGACAGACTTAAAGAAAAGGGGAAGGTGTGGCGTCGACTACCCCTGTCAGTAGCAGGGAGATGTAATTTGATAAAAATGATCTGGATGCCACAATTGATGTACGTGCTACACAATGCCCCAGTGTGGATAAACAAATGGTGGTTGCGAAAGCTAGATAGCATATTTAGGGATTTAATCTGGAAGAATGGACAATCAAGAATACGACTACACACACTGCAGCAACCCAGGGCAGGGGGGGGGGGGGGGGGTGGGGGGGGGGGGGGGTCTGGAGGTCCCGCACCCATGGCACTACTTTTTAGCAGCACAGATGCAACATCTAAATATTGGGAACAGCACAGGGGAAATTATGAGAGAGGGTTCAGGTCACAACACATTGATAGAGGCCTTGGAATGTGCTCCCGACCAACAGCATTGCGGGGAAGGTTTGGAAGACAGTCAAAAATATACTGAAATACCAAGGATTCACGGAACACTCGCCAATATGGGGTAATAAGAAAACTGCTGGAACTAGCAAAAATAGAAAGATGCAGGGATTGGGACTGCTGTGGCTTATATAGACTTGCTCAGTTATACATGGGAACAACACTGAAATCCTTCCAGGAAGGGAAAGAGGAATATGATATCCCCAAACAGACCTTCTTTAAGTATCTGCAGGTGAAGATCACAATTTAGGGAGAACCCGATAGGATGGAGTGAGGCACCTCTCCTATGGAAGGCGACCCAAGCAAGCAGTCTTAAAGGGCTGATCTCCTCTATTTATAAAGGTATAAGGGAGCAAATAACAGAACGTGAAGAGCTACCCTGTAAAAAGGGATGGGAGAGTGATTTAGGGCCAATACCCGAGGAACACTGGAAACAGATTTTGGAAGCAGGCCCACAATATACGTTGGCCCCTTCACAAATGGTTTCATACCTGATGCTTTTGCATAGGGCGTATAGAACGCCCCAAAAACTGTTTAGGTTTGGGAGGAGGCTAGTTGCGGAATGCCCACGTTGCGGTGCCCCAGCGGGGGACTTAATTCACATGATATGGAGGTGCCCTAAGCTCAAAAGATATTGGAAGGAAATTGTCAACAAAATAAATAATGTATTTAAATCAGATCTCAGAGCGGATCCAAAGATATGTATATTAGGATATGTGACAGAGAATAAAAATAGGAAAAGCAGAAGAGTGGCGATAACTTGGTGTCTTTTTCTAGCAAGAAAGCTGATTGCTATAAAATGGTTATCGGTAGTTCCTCCAAGCAGGGCAGAGATGGGAGAAAGAGGTGCACATGGTCATAAGGAAAGAAAATTTTGAGTATAAGGTGTAAGGTGTCTGAGTTAGATCGAATCTGGGGAGAATGGGTAATACAGGAGGAAGGTGGAGTACACCAGGAAAGATAGAAGATGATTGGTTCCCGGTTAGGTGGAGGGGAAAGAGAGAAGAAAATACTGTGTAAATTAACAATTGGGGAAAAGATAATGGTGTGTGGCCGTGGGGGAGAAATCTCTCTTATATAATGTTTATAGAAGAATTTGTTTACTTCGTTTATTGTGTAATGAATAAAGAATAATGAAAAGGAAAAAAAAAATGATGGAAAAAGAAGGCAAATACCAATGTGATGCGTAAACACTACTCTATATGGGAGCTACACCTGAGAACCATTAAAACCATTAGAACCATTAAAAAAAAAAAAAAAAAAAGATAAGCTTGGTGTCAGATTTTTCATCCTACCAATAAAATTGTACCTGGGGAGGAATCTTCTCAATATTATTTAACAAGGGTCACATGACTCCAGTGCAAAACTTGGTACAACCAAAGGATGATGTACAAGTCTGCCAAGCACACTGTCGTGCCTGTGGTAGCCAAATAAACCAATATTTGGGGCGTGGCCTGGAGGTCAAGGGAAACGGACGCTCAGGAGCGGAGCTCTGCATATTTGAGCTCAATCCATTGGAATCCTTCCAGCTGGGACCAGGGTAAGAGGCATCCTTGCCACCATTAGCCTCCCCATCCCATCTGCTCCACGAAGTGACCTTTATTCCGTGGATCGGCGGCTCCGGTCCGCGGAGCCGAAAATTTAGCCCCCGGCTTTTGCGGCCTACCCGCCATGATACGGGCCGCGGCTCCTACAGTGCACTGTACCATCCGCCCTCCAGCCATCACACCCTTACAGAAAGGGGATCAGAATACCCCTCTACACGCTCCCTAGGCGAGCCTGGACAAGGGACATCTGAGAGGGGCTCAGGTGGAGGCCGAGGTCTACTGTTTGTAAACAGGCCGAACCAGATCTGGTCTCTATTTATCCCAGCCTGATCTATCCAGCCTCAATACCATCCAGCAGAGCCCAACAATCTCCAGGGATCACTATTCAGCCCGCACTTCCTATAACAAACTCTTTGTTTGAGTCAAACAAACTTTTTGGCTATACCTGCCAAAACAACTGAGCCCCACAAAGACTCCCTCCCCGCCTGCACTGGGGCCCCTGAGCGGTTGCTGAGATTTGTTCCTTCTTGGCTGGATCCTGCTGCCCTGCTTTACGGCGAGTCCGGGCTGTTTCCACTCCCCCCTTTTTGACCCCCCTCTCTTGACAACTCTAAATACAGATACTTCAACAACTCAACAACTAAAGACACAGAGAGGATTAAAGACTAACCATGTTTAAATGAAAAAAGTTACATTTGGGGGTCGCTCGCACGGTGCAATGCCGATCGCACCGCACTAGTCAGAGTTTGACTGGTCGTGGAGAGATTAGAAGAGCCTACAGAGGACACACTACATAGATTCACACATTACCATCCCTCCTTCCTGAGTGCATGCCGACAACTAAAAAATCAGCCTCCAATCGGCCCCAAAAGCACCTTACTAACTACCTACTCAGATCTTCACGGAAGCAGGGAAAGATGTCTCATAACAGCGCCAAAGCTCAGCCCCATGCCACCGCTACCAAAGCACAGCTCTCCTCCGCTCCAACAAATGACTATTTGCCACATCTGACTAAAGCAGATCTTGACGCAAGTCTCTCTACCATGTTTGAAAAATTAGTTGACAAAATTCAGGTGGAAATTGGTAAGTCCACCAACACTCTCACTCAAGAAATTGCAGCTTTGGGTAGTCGCACAGAAATGTTAGAAACAAAACACGACAAACTCTCCCTTGCACATAATGACCTAAGACGAGAATTTGAGGCATTGTCTGAGAACTTTGCACTTGTACAAACGCAATTAGAAGATTTGGATAATCGAAATCGCCGCAATAACCTTTGCATACGCGGTGTCCCAGAGTCAGTGTCAGAATTGATGCCTGCCATTCTAAAAATCTTCCAAAAATTAGTCCCGGATAAAATGACGAATGCCTTCACTTGTGACAGAATTCACAGGGCACTTCGCCCAAAACCCCCAGCGGATAAACCCCCAAGAGACTTTATTCTCTGTCTTAAAGATTATTTAATAAAAGAAGACATCCTCCGTGCCTCTAGGAATACTCCCAATATTGATTTCGAAGGCAACAGAATACAGATATTCCCGGATATTTCACAAGCCACTCTTGAGCACAGATGCAGAATGAAGGAGGTCACCTCTGTCCTCCAAACAGCCAGGATCAGATACAGATGGGGCTTCCCCTTTAAACTGACTGTTCCCCATAACTGCACCACATATACAAACTTCAACCTTGCGGAAGGAAAAGAGCTTCTGGTGAAATCGGGTCTTTTGGATCCCGAGCCCTCTCTCAGATTGCCTGCTACCCCTAGACCCTCTCCAATATGGAATACGCCGGCCTCATAGAGGTCTTATATCGATAGGAATCTAAGATGGCTCCTAGACCCATCCTTATAGGTTATAACCCAATGGATCTCATGTAAATTTCATCATGTTTGGAGGACTTTCTGGGTGATTTAACTCATAAAAGCCCACAAACGACGAGAAGAGGAGAGAACAGTTTTTTTTTTTTTTTTCCTCTTCTCGTCGATGAACTAATTCACCTTGGCATCAAAGAATAAAGAGCTGCATATTTTTGCCATGTAGACAGGCCTTCATAGGGCAGTACAGGTCTCTTATTACAAGGACAAGTTCTGAAGTCCTGTTTACATTTGTTGTCTGTTCCCTCACTTTGCCAGTTGTTACTATTCTGTTATCATATAGGGCTTTTATCGATAGGAATCTAACATGGCTCCTAGACCCATCCTTATAGGTTATAAGCCAATGGATCTCATGTAAATTTCAACATGTTTGGAGGACTTTATGGGTGATTTAACTCATAAAAGCCCCCAAATGACGAGAAGAGGAGAGAACAATTTCACAAGTAATGGACGGTTTTGTCCACACAAAAGTTTTAGTTGGTCTAAGTTTTTGTCATTCATAGACCCCCTTATCTATTGGCTTGTAATAACTGCCATCCTTACATCTTATCTTTTGAAAATGCTAATTGGAAGGTTCTTATGTTTTTTATTGTTTTACACACTGCACCTGATCATTACTGTTTGCTGCTGTTATCATGCAGGGTATGATGCTCTGATAATATATATGGAAAGATGGTACAATATTCTGTTGCACTATATATATTGGTCTATTATAAACACACACTTAATCTCTCAGCTATTACACATGAAAGGATTCTCTCTCAAGAGATGGATAGAGAGATCCTTTATAACTTTTTTGCTTATCACCATTTTTAACCCTAATGAGACGTTCTCTCACACAATGTGCAGGGATTTAACTCCCCAAGTAAGAGAAAAAAGGCGTTTCGCCACTATAAGCGCTTGGGAGCAGATATAATTCTTATACAAGAAACACATTTTGCCTCCCAAAATCACCCTAAATTTTTTGATAAATCTTATAGCCAGTATTACTGTACCTCATACTCCAACAAAACAAGAGGCACAGCTATTTTCATCAGAAATTCTATTATATTTGATGTAAAAATATATTCAGAGACGTTTATAGCCGCTTTCTTATCGTTAAGGGCTCTCTAAATGGGAAAATGGTTACGATTGCCTCAGTCTATGCCCCAAATGAGTCACAAGCCACCTTCTTTAATAAGTTCTTCAACACTCTGTCCAACTATAACTCAACTCACCTTATTATAGGCGGTGACTTCAACCTTACCGCTAACCCATTATTGGATAGAAGTCATATCACCCCTTCCTCTAAAGCCTTCCCAAAAACTCTTACCCGTTCTATAAATGAATCTCAATTGATAGACCCCTGGAGAGCTCACAATATAGGATGTAAATCCTATACTTTTTATTCCCATCCTCACAACTGTCACTCCAGATTAGACTATATATTCACCACCCCTATATTGTTAGCTAATTCGTCAAAAGCTGATATTCACCCTTGTCCTTGGTCTGACCATCTAATAGTCACCTTTGAAACTTCCAACATAGGCCTTGCCCCGACACCTTTTAACTGGAGACTAAATGATTCTATGCTAACTAATCCAACCACCATATCACAAATTGACTCTCATCTCAAAGAATACTTCTCGATCAATGAAGGAGAGGATACCTCCCCCACGAATATCTGGATGACCCATAAAGCTGTCATCAGAGGCCACTTAATTAATATAGCCTCTAATAACAAAAAAAACAGACTCATCGATATAAAAAACCTCACTATCCAGCTAAATCAATTATATAACAAGTTAAATAATTCCCCTCCGGCAGATAAAAATATACAAATCCATAATAAACAAGCAGAACTAGATGCCCTACTTTCGTCCGACACGGAAAAATCCATGAGATTTTCTAAATCAAAATTTTTACTCCACAGTAACGCCATATCTTCAATGTGTGCTAAAAAATTAAACCAAGCAAACAATCCTACCCATACATATAAACTCAGACTTAACAATGGGAACTTGACCACCCATCCACGTGAGGTTTTGGGAATTTCACAGATTTTTATAAGAATCTTCTTTCTACACCCCCCCTCCTCCACATTCTAGCTCTATTAGCTGGTTAGATAATATACCCCTCCCTTCCCTCAGGATTAATCAGATTGAGGCTCTCAACGAACCTTGTTTGGAAAATGAAGTTGCAGAAGTCATTAAATCCCTGAAATCTTCTACAGCCCCCGGCCCGGATGGCTTTCCAACCAATTATTATAAAAAATTTACACACATTTCTCCAAGACTCTCAAAACTCTTTAATTTTATCCTCCGGGGAAATCCATTTCCCCCGGAAATGTTACTAGCTAACATGTCTCTAATCCCTAAACTAAATAAAGATCATTCACTTCCCCAAAACTTCCGCCACATCTCAGTCTTAAATAATGACATCAAAATTTTTGGTCGCATACTTGCAAACAGACTTGCATCCTCTATTACAGCTCTCATAGCCCCAGATCAGACTGGTTTCATACCAGGTAAACAAATCACGGACAATATCAGGCTCGTCACTAATATAATCCAAGACTCTAATCTAAAATCCAAACCCACATGCTTACTGAGCCTAGATATTAATAAGCCAAGATATTAATTGGTCATACTTGAGTACTCTCCTCCCCAAATTTGGAATCCCCGCAAAATTCATACATGGCTTCAAAGCTCTTTATCATAATCCACAAACCAGAATCGGACTACCAGGCTGTAACTCTGAGTTCTTTCCGCTGAGACGTGGCACTAGACAGGGTTGCCCGCTCTCACCCCTTTTTTTTTTTGCTTTGGCAATTGAGCCCCTAGCCTGTGCCATAAGGAACAATCCAAATATAAAAGGTTATACAATAGACCCCTATGAATTTAAACTCTCACTTTACGCAGATGATCTCCTTTTTCTTTCTGACTCTTTGTCCTCTTTACCCTCTCTCACCAAAGAATTAGACTCTTTCCATAGCATCTCTGGCTTGGGGGTTAATCTCTCTAAATGCTCAATGATGGGCATAAACCTACCCCAAAATGTCACTACAGACCTTAGGGAAAAATTTAACTTTAAATGGTGCCCCACTTCATTTAAATATTTGGGCATTAACATCACCCCGTCACTTAAAACTCTCATTCACCATAATCTTACCTCTCTCTTTTCCAAGATAACCTTAAACCTTAAAGCTTGGTCCACATTTCGCATCTCCTTCCTAGGTAGAATTTGCGCTGTCAAGATGTCCATACTACCAAAACTATTGTTTTTATTTAGAGCTTTACCAATACTGATCCCTAAAAACAAAATTGACACTATCCAGCGCACTATCAATAAATTTATCTGAGCCGATAAAAAATCAAGATGTAGAAATGCATTGCTTTATAGGCCTCAGTCCCATGGAGGTTATGGCCTACCAAATATCTGGCTTTATTATTTAGCGGCAAGATTTTCCCAAACGGCCCAATGGTTCGCCAAAGAGAACAATATCCCTTGGATATCCTTTGAAAAACATTCAATTAAACCGTACTCCCTTAAGGGAAGTCTTTGGTCCGCAATAATTCCTATAAAAAAAATTCTTAAACTCAATACTATAGTAGCTCAGTCTCTCCAACTATGGAGAAAGTATAGTACTTTATACTCGTTACAATCTAGCGTCCCACCATTATCCACATTTTTAGATGACCCTCGCTTTCAACAAGCTTTTGAAAATGCAGAGAACTTTTCTATTTGGATCAGTCACGACCTAACTACATTGAAATCCCTATCCCCAAACAATATTTTCCAATCCTTTGAAGCCCTTAAGTCTAAATATAAGCTTCCCGATACAGAACTTCATAACTATTCATTAATCAGAAACTTTTTCTCACGATATTACTCCCTCACTCTTTGCTCATTAACTTCACAGTTTGAACATATTTGTATCTCTTCTCCCAGAGACAAAGGCAAAATCTCATTAATATATAAAGGCTTCTCATGCTCCTCTTTGGCGGATAAAACAAAACCCATGCTCCACTGGGAAACTGAGCTAAACTGCTCTTTCTCACTTAACCACTTCAGCCCCGGAAGGATTTCCAGCTTTAGGACCGGAGCCCTTTTTGCGATTCGGTACTGCGTCGCTTTAACTGAAAATTGCGCGGTCATGCGACGTTGTACCCAAACGAAATTTGCGTCCTTTTTTTCCCACAAATAGAGCTTTCTTTTGGTGGTATTTGATCACCGCTGCGTCATTTCTGATCGCCGCTATAAACAAAAGAAGAGCGACAATTTTGCAAAAAAACCCCAAATTTCTTATTTTTTGCTAAAATACAAATCCAAAAAAAAATATAAAAAAACATTTTTTTTCATCGGTTTTGGCCGATTTATATTCTTCCTCATATTTATGATAAAAAAAATCGCAATCGGCTGCGGCTAACGCTAAAAAAAATAGTATTTATACTCCTTCTTATATTTAGCCGGTTTTGGCTACTTTTTTTTACAAAAAAATATAAAAAAAAACCTAAACATAAAATCGTTTTTTATTCTTTAAACCCCAAAAAAACGTTTTAACAGCGAGAAGAAAACAAATATCGCCGCTAGTCTTTACTGCGTCGCCACTAGTTTATGGTGGTTTTCTTTCGAGATAAACACCCTTTTTTTCCTGCGTTTAAAGCAAACCCATGTTGCAGCGTACTGGCGCGTTAAAAGTCAATTTCGCTGCGTCATGGCTTAGCGTTTTT
>BLSH010145644.1:203312-220851 GCA_018402905.1 Glandirana rugosa | reverse complement strand
CCCTCATATATGCCTTCTTTTTTCAAACATCCCAGATTTATCCAAACCTTATAACAGGTTAATCCACACTCTCATAAATTCTATCCACTGGATGATAGCATGTAACTGGCGTACCCCCACACTTCCATGGAATCAGGTCTTGACCAGAATGTCCGCGGTTAGACTTACAGAAAGAATATACCACACCTTAAATGATACTATGATTACTTTTGCACAGAAATGGGATATATGGGACAAAATCCTCGAATAACTGATATTTTTAGAGTGATTGAACAAACCTCATCATCACGTTGGTTCACTTGTTATATGCCTCATTTTTTATCTGATCTTACTAATATTTACTATTTACTGATGCATCTTTCTCCCGGTTTTAAGTTTTTTTTTTTTTCTTTTTTTTTTCTTTTTTCTTCTCCTTGCCTCATACCATAACTGTATTAATGACTTTTATTCACATGCTTTGTATGTATTAACCTTTCAATAAAATCTTTTGTCAACAAATAAACCAATATTTGGAACACTGCTACCAAGCAGGTTTCATAATAGCATGTCTTTTTGTTGTGAACTGTTTGTTTCCTTTTATTATTTTTGTATTGTATGTATGATTTAGACACAAAATAAAGTTGTATGTTTACTCAAATGTGAAGAATACTGTTTCTAATTTAATTTGCTGTCTTCCTGTCTGAGACTGTTTTCATCCACCCTTTTATTGTATATCTTTTAAGTACTCAAACATGCTTGCTTCTGTTTTTAAATGGCTGTGCATATTGATATGCTAACATAGCTGCTTGGTGTAAAGCTTCACTGGACTGGTTAGTTTAACATAGGGTGTGTATTTCCCCTCCTGCAGAGATGATGATATAGAGGTGTTAAATGATAATGCTGATGTCTCGGGGGATGCTGCAGCAGCACCACCAATTGGGCGAAACTCCAGGTGAGTGGGGACTCATTGTATGTTTATACTGTAGATGGGGAGTTTACTGGTCATTGTGTCCTCCAATCAGAACAACTGCATGGTGTTGTAGTTTGCTACTATGTGTTTTTTCTTGTTTTATAAACTTACCAGTTGTCTTATCATTTTAACTCTTGAGAATGGTCTGTTTTGTTTCGTGTTCTCACTTGTAGGGTTAAGCTATTAACTGAATGCATCCCATGCACAGATGCACATAAATGTCAACCTATGTGCACATATCATCTATAGCCCTTGTTGACATCCCTGCAGTGCTGCACCTCACACATTTTAAGGGTTTGTTTTACCAGGGGTGTTGTCATACATTTTGCTGCAGTTTACAGTGCAAGCAAAATGCAAGGACACCATAACATTGTTTTCCTCAGAATGTGTTCCAACTGTGTGCCCCATTGAAGCGTATTGAAAAATAGTTCCCCATTCAAGAATCTAAAATGCAGGATTTGAAGTTTGCCATTCAAAAGAAAGTGCGTTAGCAGGCATTCTGTTGGGAATGAACTTGGGGAGAGGAGACTTTTCAATGAAAACTAAAGCTGACAGCAAAGTTGAAAATGTATGACTTCTAAATGATCATAATTTGCAGACGAGTGTATAGACATGCAAGCTTGTGTGGTTTAAACATCTGTGTAAGACACCCCTGATGCCAGCCTTGAATAAAAAGAACAATAACATTCAGCTAAGAAGGTCAGACAAGATGATTAACGTCCCCCCTCAACATCCCCATAAGAACTTTCATACCTCGGTGTCTGCAGGGGATATTAATACATATGACAATCTTTCCTTTAATGTAGTCAAAATCCTTATTATTCAGTGATAATCATCTAATATCTATTGGTGCATTTTACTGCAGCCACAATTCATTTTGTTAAGGTGTAAATGCTGGTAAACGCCAGATTTTTGTTTGTCTGGAGAGGTCCACTAGTGATAAGTCAGCTGGAGCAACAGAGGAAGTGCTACAACCCCAAAATCCCATAAGGATATTTATTCTAACAAAAAGTAAAAAATATTGTTTTTTTCTTTTTTTCAAAATTGTCTGTTTATAGCGCAAAAAATAAAAACCGCAGAGTTGATCAAATACCACCAAAAGAAAGCTCTATTTGTGGGAAAAAAAGGAAGTCAATTTCGTTTATGTACAACGTCGCACAATTGTGCAATTGTCCATTAAAGCAACGCAATGCCGAATCGCTAAAAGTGCTCTGGTCAGGAAGGGGATAAATCCTTCCGGGGCTGAAGTGGTTAAAGAGACCCTGTTGCCAAACCGTTCATTTCAACAAAAATATCCCTATAATATTATATCTACATTTTAACGTGTTTTACACATTCTTTACCTGTATAAACCTCCCTTATGTACACCTCCAAAAGCTGCCATTTTGAACATGAGCAGACTCAAATCTTTCACTCAGTTTACACTCTGTAGTATTCCCCTTTGCTTCCTCTCCCCATTGTTCCCCCTTCTTTAATGTTGACCCTTCATGTTTGAAAAGTGGTAAAAATAGACCCTATATGCTCTAATATGTACTCAGTAGAAGTAAAAAGAAATTGTGCATAGTAGATAAGTTACTAAGCTTTTAAATCATAAGCTACTATATCATAGTCCTTGCTAAATGGGACATGCATTTTGAAAACTTGAGTAAAAAAAAAACAACCCAAAATCATGTGACTACAGAATTTAAGTTAAATGTGAAAGTTCTGTATTGAAATGTATGTGTCAACTAGTTTGTTGCATTCCTGGTGTTATTTCTTTAGTTTGTGATGGCAGGGAGTGAATACATTTCTGTTACTTGTTGACAACCTCTTTCCTCTGTCATTCATATATGCTTTCCATAATAACTAACCTGCATGTATGTTGCCTACAAACGTACACTTTTGCACTCCATGTAGGATCCATTTCATACTAGCTCTTTAGTTTGTCTTGCCTGTAGCTGAATGTTGTCTTGGTGTCTTGTAGGTTTTGTGGCCATTTTATATATCAGTTGCAGGGATTATTTTCAGTTTCAATCTTACTGATGATTTGGCTTATTCCTCTGCCCCTCTAGTAAGAGACTCTCTCAGCCTGGCGTAGGAGGCCTTCTGGATTCTATCACTAATATTTTCGGGTAGGTCTGCACTTTTCCTGTATGACATCCCTATGATCTAGAGGTTATTATTACTGCGGTGGTCTAATGTAGAAGATGAAAGACCAATTCACTACTATTTGTACCGGCTGCATGTCGAAGTAGTGATTAAGAGTAGAACAGGACCCAGTTTGTGCAGAACATTGCTTTGACTGATGTTTCTGTAGCTTTTAAATTCTCCAAAATTGTATACATTTTAAGGAACGATTTGTTCTATTGTTAGACTATTTGTTCACAACGGTGGTTTGGTTTAATTCAAGATATGCATATATTTTCACTGTACTTATCGAAAATGAGCACTTTCTTTAGCTTCTGATCTAGCATACTTTTATTTCACTGATCTCACATTCAAAAATGGAAAAAGGAAAATTGTTCTTTGTAAGAAGCATAAAAAAAAAAAAATCTGCATATTTTTCATGGGTTTCAGAATATGCAATTTTGTCCTGACTTATGTCTTTGTAATCTACTACTACAGTAACGAGTAATTTTCAAAACTTGTACCAAAACCAAACTCATCAGCAAATGCATTTAGTAGGGTGTATATTTTTATGTAGGTTAAATTCAGAACTTCCCATGTTGAAGTTTAAATTTTCAGTATATCCAGTACCTTTTGATCTTTACTAGTTTACATAGTTTTATTTTGGCTGTATTGCTTTTTTACTGGTCACACAACTCCTAGTTGTCTACATGGTAGGTAAGGTGATACTGAACAGATACGTATGTCACAAGCAGACAATTGCAGTTATAGGATAGCTTTTACCTGCTTTTGATTGTTGGTCTTTCTACTGAGCAAAAGTTTATCAAAAATCAGAGTTCACACTAGGCCAACAATATTCTTTTGCCTTTTTTATTTCTGTGGTTTGTAACTTTCTTCAACTTCTTGTTTAAAGAGAATCAGTCAGGATAGAAATATGGGAGCTTCTATTGTTTTCTTGTTTATAAGGTGCATTGCTGTATGCCTGTCCCTTTTATTTGACCGTGAAAGCAGTTACAAACCAGCAATAAGTATGTGCATAGACGGTGTCTCAACATCTGATATATACATGCTTTTTTTATGTAAGGGACTTGGAAAGTACTAAAATAAATTTAAGGATGATAGGCCTGGAGCATGCAAATGTCTACTAAATAGAACATTTGATTGGATGATGTAAGTTTGTCACACTTCCTTTTTTTTTTTTTTTAAGGGAACATGTTGGAGGTTCTCGACTCCCAAAATGGTTCCCAGTCCTTAAGATAGATACGTCCAGGTCACTGCATCTTTTAGTTTTCACTGCGACAAGAATCATTAACCCATGGGGCAAATGGGGAGGACAGCTTTTCGGTCACTTTTCTCACTTGCATCTTGCCCTCTCCTCCTTATTGTTGTCCAGTAGAGCCATCCAATGCATTTGGTGCACAGTAAAAAGAGGTAATTACTCACAAGAGTCACCAGTAATAACCATTTGAATGCTGAATGTTTATGGGATTCTGGAGCACAATGAATAGCATTTAAATATATGAGTATGCATCTGCAATAGCCAGCTGAACACCAGGCAAACCTCTAAATAAACAGATGATATCTGTATATGGGATCTGTTTTATCTGGCAAATGGTTTGTATCTCTGTCAATCCAGGTCTTAGATTTACACAGCTCTAGCACACAGCACAGCTCTCTGGCAAATTAGTAGATCAGATTTCGCTCTGCTTTGGTTAAAGCTGAACTCCAGGCAAACGGTTAAAATACAGATGAAATGCATATAAAGGATCTGTTTCTCTTTCATCCATCGATGGACACAAGCATTCTTAGACAGTCAGGTTATATTGCTTCCTTCAGGAGAAATGGTCACTGACAACAAAAAAAAGCTGTTGGCCAACACAGGACAACCCTGCCCAGAACTATTATGCCTTATTGGCTGGTGTCCTTCAGAGAGTGGACATGTTTGGAATGTTTTCTACTATCAACAGCTGCTGGTGGATTTATGCTGGAAAAATTTAATTTAGCCCACAAGTGCAGGTTTTCTAGCTTTATACTGGTGTGCAGCAGCAACAGCTCTGACGTTCTAGAACTTTCTCCAGGCATCTACAGATTCTTGCAGCTTCAGGTCAGAAATGAACACCATAGACTGCAAACCAATTAACCAAGAAGTGCAGGTATGCTGCTATTTTATATGCAAATGTCTGCAGTTCACATGGGATCTTCTGTCCAAGGAACATGTCATTCTACCTTGTGGTCACTGGCTTTACTGACATGTTTGTTGAAGCCCTGTGGTTTTTTTTTTTTTTTTTTGAGTCAGACATCTCTGAATTTGTGTTTCCTACAGGCTAAGAATTAGGAAGGCTTCTTCCTGTACAGTCTATCATCAAACATGGAAAGTGTACTTTGCATGAGCCTGGAGCTCCCATCTTAGCAGTTTCTCTGTACAACATATTCTCCTCCTTTTCCTATTGCTGGGTCTGGACCAGCGTTAGGCTCTCGGCATTTTCAAGGCCAGATGTCTTCCTGGCCTGTTTTGTATCAGAGACCTTTCATCTTCCACTCCTTGATTTAGACCTTTTACGGGGAGTCTCCCATGTAGCACCCCCCTTTTAGCTGCTGTCTTAATTTGACCTAATGGGATCTAAATTCTGGTTCTCTCTACATTTTAAAGATTACTTTGAGCCTATCAGGGGCATTCCCCTCAACATTCTCCCCCACAGGGTGTTATAAATTACATAAATGCCTAAAGAGGTGGACTTATCCTGTAAAGAATCTCTTCTTGGTTTTCATAGGGACAAAATGATGTTGAGGATCAGCAGTTCCTTCTTGTGTAGTGTAGTGTCTCTTCTCCCATCCCTCTGTCTGTCTCCAGTTCAACAAAAAGAAATTTCCCTCCATTGTCTGGGTGTGGTTCAAGCTGTTTCTAAGCCACTACTTCTTTATGAAGACTTTTTTAGCTGTTTTGGGGCAGACCAGCATTCAAACTTATGGTCTTAAGGATTTGTTTCTTAGGCCAGCCATAGACGATGTGAATTTCTTTCCTGCAACCACGATTTCCCATTCAACACAGATGGTGCTGACAGGGGAAGCTGTCCCCGCCGGGAGAAGACCGTGATTATTGCTAGCAGCCACTTGCGATAATCGCAAGTGAGTCCGGCAGATTGGTTGTATCCCAGTTGATTTATAGATCAACTTGGTATATTTAGCCTGCCTATTAATGGTTCGAATCTCGGCCATTTCTGGTTTTGGATAGAATGGAGACTGATTAGAACAACTGTCAGTTCTTAGTGATGTATGTGTCCCCGTTCGAGAGATTTACCCCCTCTAATTGTCATGTTTGAAAGTGAAAGAAAATTCCAAAATTTTGGGTCAACATTAGAACTGTAATAGAGGGAGAATCTTTCAATGAAGACGTTAATTCTGGTGACACCCCAGGATTCCCTCACTTTGGAGGGATTTTTTTCTCACTTCCTGTCTTGGCTATGGTACAAGGGAGTGAGAGGGAAATCTCCCCTATGGGACATAGATGGTAAACAAACAAAAAAAAAAACTCTACCCAAAATGAAAAAAAAAATTGCCTATAGTTCTTCTGTAAAGGATAAGTTCACATTTTAGACAAAAATAATAAATGCACATTTTTTTGGAGCCTGTAACGCATTGCACCAACGATCAGTAGATCGCTGGTGCCATGCAGGTCTCCAGCAGATCTGCCGTACATCCCGTACGGGCAAACGGATACAGTCTGACAGGAATGAACTACCATGGCACTCCACAGCACCATGGTAGTTCATTGAAAACTACAAACCGATCGCTGCAAAGGCTGCCGGACCTTGTAGTTTTCCATTCTCAGGACACTGTGAATGAGTGATACGTTTTTTTTTTAAATTGTGACAGCTGGGGGGGATCCCCACTAACTATCAGATCAAGGAGGTGCGGGGACCACTCTGTTCATAACACGTTACACTCTGAATATGGGTGCAATATGTTACGATTGCTGAACTTATCCTTTAAATATATTTAAATAATGATCATGTGAGATTAACTAATTTTTCTGTATAATGATGTATGGATAATGGCTTTGTCATTCTTAGAGAAAACACTGTGCCTAGCGTAAAACATGTGGGAATGGAACTTTGTTTTTGCTGGCTATTTTAATAAACAAAGATTAATGTTTTGCATCTCGGTTTGCAGCTTTCCTGTTGCTGATACAAATGTTAACATTTGTTGCTATGTTGCCCACACCTATGTTGGACTGCTTTTGGACATTCTAACAGTACAAGAATTCTAAGAATTACTGTGTCCCTCAATGGATGAGAAAGAAAATAGGATTTTTAAACTCACTGTAAAATCCTTTTCTTGGAGTCCACAGAGGGACATGGGTCCCTCCTCTCTGTTTATTTTCATGCCCTCAGTACTGCTTTGCTACAAATCTGAAGCTTGATGGCTGTGGGCGGGAGTATGCTTTGCTTTGCAAGCCAATAGATTTTTTTTGTCACAAGCTTCTGCTTTTCCTGTAGGCAACAGTATAACCTCACAGTTGAGAATTCTGACAATTCATGTCTTTTTTAGTAGACAAGGATTTTACGATTAGTACAATAATCCTGTGCTTTTTCTGCCATAGAATTTGGCCATTTAGGTCTGAGAGTTGCATCACTCTTCCCTACAGCACAGATCTTTTTTTTTCTCCCCCCTTCTGAACACTTACTGGTCCCCCCCCACACCCCAACTTTTGACTGGGCAGACCCAAGAGCTTAGCCTTCTGTCATTGGGCTCTCTCCTTGCCTACAAATTAACTGATTGGATCCTTGTTTGTAGTCTTAGCTCTGCTGTGCAGGGATTACAGGAGGTTGATGCCAGTTCAAATTCAGGTATCTACGCTGCTTGAGTTAAAAATGTATTTAATGTTTTGTTGCAAAGGCATACTGTGGCCTTTTATTCAAGAATTTTTCTGATTAAAAAATACTTTAAAGTGGTTGTCAACCTGTGACAACCACTTTTACCTACAGGTAAGCCTATAATAAGGCTTACCTGTAGGTTCCCTGCATATCTCCCAAACCTGCACGGTTCAGGAGTTACGCAGTTCACTAGCTGTGCCCACCTCATCGTGCACATGCGCAGTGAAGAAACGGCCTCCATGCCGTTCCTTCACTGAGATTGTGCTGTGACTGGTGGCTCCTACACTCATGTGCGGGAGTGAAGTCACGTGACCCCGACCAGTCACAGAGCCAGAAATCAGCCCCGGAAGAAAGAGGGGCAGAAGATGGACGCGGCTTGGAGTGGGGACAACGTTGGACATTGTGGGCTTCCAATGCAGGTAAGTGGCACATAATGGGCTAATATGTGATGCGTACTAGACCATTATGCTTTTACATTGCAGGGTAACAGAGGAAGTAAACCCCATCAGGGTATACTTCCTCTTTAAGTATGTATTAATGAATACAGAGCTGCAATTTTTTAAAGCTGCCTGGGGTTCAGCTTTAAGTAACAGTTACAGGTTTTGTCTCTCTCCAAGGCTATGACTGTCCAACCCATGTCCATGAAAGGAGAAGCAGAAGGCTGATGAGTATATCTTTGTCATTCTGCTTTCTCCTATCAACATGTTCCTAGTTGGTATATGAGTACTGCAGCACAACAGACTGGCTCCTTGTGCTGCTTTTCCCTCTCCTGGTCTAAGTTCTGCTGTACAGGGTATGCAGAAGGCTGATACCAAGCCGATTTCAGGTACCTACACTGCTTGCATTTGAGAATATGTTTAGTGATGTATTAATTTATACAAAGCTGCATTAATTTGTATCTTTTATATCTGCCTGGACTTTAGCTTTAAGGATCAGGAGCCGTTTTGGCGGTAAGGACCTCCTACCGGGTTCCTTTTAAAATGCACATGAAACCGATTTGAATAGCTTAGGGTTGTCAGGATTGAGTACCATTCTTTGTGCCCAAAGAGTTAATTTCTATCTTCTGTTTCCTGCTTCCCTCCCTGCCCTTCCTGTGTATGGCTGACCTCTGAACTCTCCCTACAGCCTGTCTGAGTCTCCCCTCTTGGGTCATCATTCTGACACTGCCAGGTGAATCTTGCTCTCCTCACTCTTCTATCATTCTAATTCCTGTAGTGTGTAGGGATGATGGTTGTGTTGTTCCTTAATTTTTCCCTTTCCATTTGCAGATAGAAGTAATGTACTCACTCTGTTTATACTGCATTCAAGAAAAACTCCACCTAAGGGCTGTGGGTAAATGTGGTTGGTAAAAGGGGCAGGAAAATATTGCTTATCCACTTTATCCTCTGTGTATAAATGTTACCCAATATTCCTGGCTGGAGTTTTTCCTGATATCAGCACCATCCATTATACTTAGTGTTACTAAACCCAGAACAGCAATCTGTCTGTCTATCTTATCTATCTATCTATCTATCTATCTATCTATCTATCTATCTATCTATCTATCTATCATATGTATATGCAGTAAAGCATGCTTGTTACACTCACTGTGGAAGCTAAGAGGTTAATCCTGTGTATTGTGTAAAAAGGCTCTTTGATCCTGTCTTCTCTGATCCTCCCCTTCTTCCACAGTCCCCAAACCATCTCCTGATAGAACAGAGCCTTGGGGGGGCAAGCTGCACATGCTCAGTTTGGTGTGTATTTCTAGAGAGTTTTTTTTTCTTTGGGAGAGTGCATGCAGAGGCCAATCCGTACTGTTCAGGCAGAGGGTCAGGGGCCCTGCAGCCTCATAAGAAAATCAGGGGAGAATGAAAACTCATACAAGCTTTAACCAGACACCTGTAGAAGTCACAAGACTGTTCTAACTGCTAATGAGAAAAGGTATTTAGCAGTTTATATTTACTGAAATAATCATACTTCCATGGTCTGTGTACTGTTGGAGACCAGATGTGTTAAATGCAGGGTCCTGGGTTTAGTAACACTTCAAGTATCTTGCTGCTTTATATGCAGCCATGAAAAAAAGTTTAAAGCTTCATTCACACAGGCATCCCACAGTGTACACCCCCGTGAGGGCCGTGTTTGCCCACATGAGGATGCACAGGTGTTCTGAACACTCCTGTTCAGGCAGTTCTGTCCATGTCAGTTTGGATGCAGTGTCTTCATGGAAACATTTTGACAGTGGTGTGGGTACTCAGTTTAGAACGCAGACCGTGTATGTTTGGGGCCGTGAACCCTCATGGCTGTCAAAATGTGAGCAGACATTGACATGAATGGGACTGCCTACAAGGGGGTGCACAGAGCACCTGTGTATTCCTGTGCGGGCTAACTCAGCCCTCTCGCGGGTGTACACTGTAGTACGCCTGTGTGAAAGAGGTCTAACATAAAATGTTGATGACAATTTCAGTTTATAAACCCCTTACTACTTGATAACCTATTGAGCAGCTAAAGCTTTTGCTCTGTGTTGGAGGTGTCGTACTAGTTACACAAGTTCAAATTGCCTAAAAAAATCAACAAGTACGTGTTGTACTTTCCTACAGATATTATATACATTTTATGATGTAAGTTTGCATCCCTAAATTTGGATGTGGACATTTTGACTGAATAGGTTGCTTCTATGAATTGCTTGACAATATTGCTGTGTTTTTATAAAAAAAAAAAAAAAAAAGACAGCTTTTAATATTGTAGCAAACTCATCTGAGCCATGGATGGATTTGCTGGTATGAACAGACATCTGGTTAGTTCCAAGTGTAATATTTAGTATATGTACTGCTAAAGCTAGAATTATTTTTAAAAGACCCAGGGTGAAAAAATAAATTAAAACTATCATTGACTGGCTTTTTGCTGTTCTTTTGTAAGTCCTTAGAATTATTTAATTTATAAACTTGAAAGTAGCCTGGTCCAAGGTATATTTAAGTACGCAGTTTAAATTATTCCATATATTTCATATATTTTTAGCTTTTTTCCTGTATTCTGATCACCTATTGTTTCAAAATGTGCACTGAAAGGGAAGAAAAAAGTAGGCTGGGCCTTATCTAATATTCGGAAGGAGTTGACCACCTTCTTTTGTTAGGATATAAGGGTGTGTGTACAGTATACCATTCTTAACATATGCTAATCTCTTTTTCAGGAGACGGTCTATACCTTCCTTTCCATCATCCCAAGACTGTGCAGATGCTCAAGCTGGTGGTAATCGGGAAGTACGAGTTCCAGTTTCTGCTCTCCACTCATTTGTAAGTAGTCATAGCTGCTTGTCTACAATTCATATCTTCTTGATTTGCAATGTATTTGAACATGTTGGCTATTATTGATTTATTTATTTAGTGTCTTGCTTTACTGTAAAGCAAGGGGGTCAATGATGATTAGTAAAAGGTCTGATGGCACTCTGATTCTCTCACAGCCCATTCATCTCCCAGCAGACTCCGTTTTTTCCCCATAACACTCTAGTTGTGTAGTATATGGTACTGGAGATTGCTGACATAGTTGGATACTCGTTCTGCTGTGTTACCTAAAGTATAAGGTAATGCAGCCGAAGCGGTGATCCCACATACATTTTTTAAGGAGACTGGGGAGTGCAGGTGGAATCTTTTGCAGTGCATGATCAATCATGAGTTTTCAATCTGAGACCTCTGTTTTTTTTCTACTTTTTTCTTTGCTATAATAACAATATAGGGTTCAATGCATTTAAAACACCATGCCACTGTAAAAGACGTTTTAATAACAATAGTGGATGCTTATGTAAAAGTTCCAGAGTTTATTGCAATTTAATACGTTTGGAATAAAGCTTAGCAGTGTAATATTCTTCTGCACCAAGCTAACCTGTAGTCCAAAAATTTCCCAATGCAGTTAACCTTTTCTCCACTGAAATAACAAATAATGTAAGATAAGAGACTGCACTCAGCTACATAGATAATGTTAAAGTGATAAACATCCCAGGTCCATCAAAGTATGAGAACTTAGGAACCTGTGTTTTGTATGTCCCTTGATGAATTTTTATATACATGTAACTTAGAATTATGTTTAGTGACTATGTATTTGCTGTGTTATAAAAGGTTTTTAAATGTAGTCAGATGTTAATATATGACGTAACCATAATTTGTTTCTAAATGACTTGACAAAGGATGCCCATGATGGAGAAGTTAATGCTGTCCGGTTCAGCCCAGGCTCTCGGTTATTGGCAACAGGAGGAATGGACAGGCGGGTGAAACTGTGGGAGGTTATTGGAGGTAAGTTCACACTTATCGAGTTAGCATAAAAAGATGTTTACTGTTTTATACAACTTTTCTATAATGCTTCTAAAAGAGGTGTAAAAGTTACCTTCAAGCTTTCTGAAAGGTTAAACCAATCTATTGCACAAGAAAACCTGCCTATAACTGCCTTATGAACAAATTACTGAATATGCAAATTTTTCTTGAAAGTTTTTGTAAATCTGTTTGCTAACAAATCCCTGGTGTCTAGAGATGTCTCACCTGCCAGCCTATGCTAGGTAGTTGAATGTTTTTTGAGGGTCACTGTTGAAGTTACTTTGTTATTATTATTATACAGGATTATATAGCGCCAACAGTTTGCGCAGCGCTTTACAATAAAGAATGCTGCTTGATGAGCTTTGTACTTAACTATTGTTTGCATATATATATATATAAAAAAAAGCCCAGCCCACTTTGTTTTCACTGAAAAGTGTGTTTGCCATATCTACAGAAAAGAAACAATCATCTACAACAAAAAAATCCTTGTACTATAGTGGGTGTGGGGGCTAAGCAGAGATTTTGCTTCACTTTAAAGGGAATACATAACCCTTGAGCCCAACATGGGTTCCAGCTAGGGATGCTTCTGGCCTAGTGACAAATGCCTTCACTTTATGCTTTGTAGCTTTCTTTTTCTTAGTGTATATGCAGCAAAACTTTTTTTTTTCTCCTGGTTATAGATAGTGCGGAAGGCTTAGAACCTTTTGTCATCTTTTTATTGCAGTTTGTACTCTGTTGCAGCTTTGTCTCTTACATCCTTTCTTATTGACATTATGATAGTAAGTGAGGGGAAATCTATTTAACATAGTCCTGGATATCTGTTTCCCCAACATTTTAGATCCTTGATATGCGCCTGTTGTACCATTTACTTGTGTTACAAAGAGAACAGGATATTTTTTATTTCTTCCTTTGTGTGAAATGCCTGGTGATCCTGCCAGCCCCCTGCTTTCCTGTTTCAAACTGGGCACTCTAGGCACGAGAGTACATCCATCTCAGTGTTCATTTTCTTCCTGTGCTGGGAACACTGCCTGCCTGTCTCCCCCCACCTCTCACAGCTATTCACTGGGAAAATCCATGTTCTGCTGCTTCTCCACCCCTAGCCTATTATGTAGCTGAGAACAGAGATTATGTGATAATTTTATAGAAAAAGTTATTTATATTTTTTTATATCTATACACAAAACAGAATGGCTTCTTTTTCAAGACGAGGGTTCACGTATACTTAAAAAATTAAAGTTGTCATGAAAGCAAGACTTGTGGGGAAACCTTCCTGTTGACACTCAAAAACAGGAAGTAAAGGAAATGTCTCCAGCAGATCTCGCACAGCAAAAATAACTTGATAGGAGTTTTAACCTTTCCCTATTTTAGACAAAACAAAAAAAAGTGTTGGTTTATATGTACACTTTAATGTTGGTATGTCTCTTATACTTTTTTCATAAAGAGAGAGATTAGCAGTTTGTTGCTAAATTCCAAGATGCTTCTAGAGCTCTACCAGCTGATTAGATGCACAATATAGGTACACAATATAGGTATTTGTAAGTGCTCATGCAAAGTATGGTATTCTCTAATTTTTAAAAATATGCTGACAGATGTCCTGTAAAATAAAATAAAAAATTATATAAAAAATGATTAAGAATAGGTGAGGTAAAAGGAAAGTGCACAGTGCTCCAAAAGTGTTTGTATAATCTTGTGGTATAAGTCCTTTCCACAATTTCTAAATCAACACAGATCCTGTTCCTTATTGCAGATAATGGGTGGTCAATCTCCAGTGCGGGTGGGGTATCCATAGGGGAGCACGTTTGACCTGCACCGGAGATTGACCACCCATTATCTGCAATAAGGAACAGGATCTGTGTTGATTTAGAAATTGTGGAAAGGACTTATACTGCAATAAGATTATACAAACACTTTTGGAGCACTGTGCACTTTCCTTTTACCTCACCTATTCTTAATCATTTTTTATATAATTTTTTTATTTTATTTTATTGGACATCTGTCAGCATATTTTTAAAAATTAGAGAATACCATACTTTGAATGAGCACTTACAAATGCCTATATTGTGTACTATAAGGATATTGCACTTGTCACACATTTACATCATATTGCACTAGCACCTGTATATGACAGTACTGTTTATTAAGGAGATCACTGCATAAGGCTATATGGTATATTGGATGCTATTTAGAGATTAACACTTATCAATACCCTGGAGTATAAATTTGATATGCAATTCCACATTTATGTAATGTAGAGACACAGGCCTCATATTTACAGCTTATTTAAATATTAAACTGTGGTACAGATACATTTTTAGATAGCAGAGCACTCAATTGAATCAGCAGTGTCCATATTTACCTTTCCAATAAGCAGAGCCAGGCACAGCTTTATATACAAAGCCTTATCATTGTTTTTTTTTTTCTCTGTCTTCATTGTTCACTGGTGTAGATGAGTTAGGGGTGAGGTGTATTTCCCTATGAGGTGCGTGGATCCATCCTTGGTGGTCCTGGTTGGCTCCCTGGTGGTCCAGTGTGGCGATCCTGAGGGGGGCTGCACTGATAAACGTTCAATAGAAGCCTTTTACCTCGATTGGTAATGCGGTGGGTCAGACTGACCAACGACAGCACCGATCGCCGCAATCGTTCGCGGGTTATCCTGAGGACGTCAATAGACGCCCAGTCAGAATAACAAAACCACCACCCGGCCTTTATTTGTCAATAGGCTGGGCGGGAAGTGGTTAAGCAATCCAAGAACCACATATATGTATCCTACGATTCACAATAAATGTGCAAAATAGTGCAGAAAAAGTGACAAGTGCAAAATGCTTAATAAACTTCTATAAATGTTAACCACTTCAGCCCCGGAAGGATTTACCCACTTCCTGACTAGGCCATTTTTTGTGATACGGCACTGTGTCACTTGAACTGACAATTGCGCGGTCATGTGACGCTGTACCCAAACAAAACTGACCCACAAATAGAGCTTTCTTTTGGTGGGATTTCATAACCTCTGCGGTTTTTATTTTTTGCGCTATAAACAAAGAGCAACAATTTTGAAAAAAAAAATAACAATATTTTTTACTTTTTGCTGTAATAAATATCCAAAAAAGTAAAAAAACAAATGTATTCAACAGTTTGTTTTTTTTCTACATATTTTTGTTAAAAAAAAAACGCAAATCTTTTTGTGATCTCTTTTCCAACACCTGCTCATATCCTTGGTCAATGTTCTCTACTTGGATTGTAAACTTACCTTTTTTTTGGAAAATAAAGGAATCACAAAAAAAAAAAAAGCAATAGGAATATATTGATTGGCTTGCTCAAAAGTTATCACGTCTACAAAATACAGGATAGATTTATGGACTTTTATTTATTTATTTTTCTTTTAATGGTAATGGCGATCTGTGATTTTTAGCAGGACTGCGACATTGCAGCGGACAAATCTAACCCCAAATGACACTTTGGGGACCAGTGACATTATTACATTGATCAGTGCTATAAAAATGCAGTGATCAATGTAAAAATGACACTTACAGGGAAGGGGTTAACACTAAATGGCGATGAAGGGGTTAACTGTGTTCCCTGGGTGTGTTCTATCTAGGGGGGGGGGGGGCTGCTTAGGACATGACTGTTCCTGATGACAGGGAACAGTAGATCTCTGTCATGTCCCCTTGTTAACATAGGCAGATACCAGTTCTGCCTCTGCACAGAGCGATGGCGGGTCGCTGGCGGACATCGAGTCTGCAGGACCCACAATCACACATGCACGGACCGACGTACAGGTACGTCGGTTCGCGCAGGGGAGCCGACCTGCCGCAGTATATCTGCGTGAGTAGGTTGGCAAGTGGTTAAAGTGGTTATAGTGGTTGTAAACCCTTCCATATACAGTACTGAGTGAGGTGACTGGCCTTAGGTGATACACAGAGATGAAAGAAATCCTCCTACATAAGTTGCACCTGTGTGTTTACAGCCTTCGTTCCCCTACATCCACTCAAAGTGAAGAATATACTCTCAGCTCTAAAAATTAGCGGGCGGGAATCTGAAGTTACATTGGTGAGGAGAGCTGATTGGAGAGAAGGGACGCACACCCCTTCACACAGCACATAGGAACACAGCCAAGCCCATCAATCACAGACTGTGCCCTTCCCTGTCACCATGTTTCTTTTGGTGTCAGGAAAACTTGTCAGAAGTGACTCGATAGAAGAGGAATGGGGCAGCAGACAAAAATGAAAGACAGAAATACTCTGGATTGAGACAAGTATACACTCTAGAGGGATATGTTTTGTTCATATTTCATGTCTAAGGTTTATAACCACTTTAAACAATGATGAGTCCAACCTTCAGACCTTTCCTCTTAATACACCAATAACTGAAGAGGAAATTGAGCTGACTATTAAATCCCTACCGGCCCATAAGTCCCCTGGCTCTGATGGCCTACCATTTTATATATATGTATTATAAATCCTTCCTTCCTCTACTTTTACCACATATGTGTAAACTTTTCAATGCTTTTCTTCAAGACACTCCAATTCCCTCGGATATGCAGAGATCGTCTCTCACCCTGATCCCAAAACCTGACAAAGATCCGGCCCTGTGCGCTAGCTATAGGCCCATAGCCCTTTTGAATTCGGACCTTAAAGTTTTCACTAAAATCCTTTCGGTTCACCTGAACATGGTCTTGCCCTCCCTGGTCCATAAAGATCAGGTAGGGTTTATCCCCTTATTTCAGGAACACCAGAAAGGTCATAGACTTATTTGACGTGGTAAATAGACACGGCTTGGAATCTCTTGTACTTGGCCTGGACGCGGAGAAGGCCTTAGACTGCCTTGGTTGGCCTCTTCTGTTTGCCATGTTGAGGCATGTTGGCCTTGGAGATCCAATTTTATGTGCGATGCAACACCTTTATACCAACCCCACGTCTCAAGTTAAAAGCCCTTTTGCCCTTTCCTCATCCTTTTCGATCACCATCAGCAAACTTCAAGGCCGTCCCCTTTCACCTATTATTTGCACTCTGTGTTGACCCATTAATTACGTCTATACGCAACAATCCGGACATTCAGGGCATACCGGTAAGGGGCAAAGAATTCAAAATTTCGCTCTTCGCGGATGACATAATTCTCACTGGCCCAACCTAGGACCTCCTTACTGAATCTACACGCGGAACTAGACCAATATGGAGCCCTATAAGGTTAATACTACTAAATCTGTGGCCCTTCCGGTTATTATCCCAGAGAATGAGACTAATCATGTACAGGCTTGTTCCCTCTAACTGGAAACACACCGCCTTAAAATACCTGGGGATCTATCTCACCCCCCAAGTATTCTACCTTGTACCC
>BLSH010145644.1:149627-203302 GCA_018402905.1 Glandirana rugosa | reverse complement strand
TACCAAAAAACCCCCCCCCCCCCCCCTTTTTGCTCGATTAGAAATCTGATACAAAAATGGCAAAAGCACCGTATTTCTTTATTGGGACGTATTGCTTCGGTTAAAATGTCCATCCTCCATTTGGACACTTAATAGATCCGAGGTCTCGCAAACTGCTCTCATTTGCTGACCTTCAGAATAAGTATACACTACCTCGCCAGGTGTTCTATGGATATTTACAGATTCGCCATTATGCCCAAACAATTGCTCCCGATCAACAATTCTCCGCCCCATCTCCTTTTGAACGTATAGTCTTAGAGGGTACAGCCCGGAGGAGACTGATTTCTGATAGGGTATGCGTTTAGAATACAATATATATGTCGGACCAGGGCAAACATGCGTACATGCATCGTTGGGAAAGGGCATTAGGTGAGGAATTTCCCATAGCAGCGTGACAGGTGATCTGGTCACAGGCGGCCAAGAGCTCTTCGTGTACTCTCTGAGGAAAACACCTATAAAATTCTCTACTCTTGGTACCTGACACCGGCTGTCCTCCACGCCATTTATCCCACTAGCTCTAATAGTTGTTGACGGTGCCATGTAGATAGAGATAAAGGTACTCTTTTCCACATTTATTGGAGTTGTCAGTTTATTGCCCCATTCTGGCAATCAACACAACAATTATTAAATTACCTCCTGGAAGTGTAGGTCCCCATAGACCCAAAACTTTTCCTATTGGGCCTCTCACCGCTGAAAATTGCTAAGCCTCATAAGAAATTGCTCCAGCATATCCTTACAGCTGCACGTTGCCTTGTCGCCCTTATTTGGAAGCAACGTTCCCCACCTTCTTCAGATGCTGTGTATGCTAGGATAAAAGATGTAGAACTAATGGAAAGAATGACAGCTAGAATGCAGGATAGGTTGGAAGCTCACAAGATTTGGGATATATGGCGCCTTCGGGAGGGTCCGCCTTGAACGTATAGATGAATCGCCCTGCTAACCTCTTTTTCTTTTTTCTCTTTCTTACTTTCTTTATTCCTCTCTTTATTCTTGAATATTTGTTAACTGGTCTATTAGACAATATATGTTGTTGTTACCCACTATAACACTCCAGCATGGTGAACGTTTTGTCAGCAACTACGTTATAAGCATATAGTTCCAGTGTAAGTTTAGTGAACTCACTATTGTCTGTGGGCTTTCTATTGAGGACATGGTAATAGTTCTTTATTGTTGTTTTACTATATCATCTTTGTTGTTTTGAAAGCTCACGTGATATGTCTTTATCTGCAATAACCAATAAAAATTATTTCGAAAAAAACAATGGTGAGAATGAAATTCCCACTTTTCAAATATTCCAAAAGCCAAGTGTAAATGCAGCCAGTGTCACAAATCCACACCATAGATGTCATGCCTTTTTACCAGATATTCAGATCCCTTTGTTATAGGTGAGCTAATGAAGCACTTTCCACAGCATCTGATTATTCCATAGCATGAATTACTATGCAAAAGTGATTTTTTTTTTGTACCTTTATTCTGAATTGCATAACATATATATGATGTTTGGTTGATCAATTATTATTATTTTTTTAAAGCGATAGCGCATATTTATTTTTGTATTTTATATTATTTATTATCTGTTTATGGATATTTGTGGAGGCTGCTATCTGTTTTAATTTTGATGTAATTTTCACTGAGCACAGTGTTAACACTAGTTTTTAGTGTCTTTGTTTGTTAGGCAAATTAAATTTGTTTTTGTTTTTCTTGTTAAAGTGCATGTAAACCCACCACCCACCCAGTATAAACTAATGACACAGTATTCATGTATATATACATGCAAACCTCCTGCATCTATCCCTACCTTTCAAATGTCCTTCCTGTAAGCACTAGCAGCTCTGTAAAACTCTGAAATCAGAGGTTGTCTGTGTTTGGTGGGTGGAGTTGTGATGTCACAAGCCTCCCCACCCACCTCTATACTGAGACATTGAGGAGGGAGGGAGGGGGGTGTGTAAAACTTTCTCTGCTGTGTGAAGGAGATAAGCAAATTGCTTGTCACTCACAGAGCAAGGGACAGATCGACTGTGTATTTCCCTGTTAGTCGGACTTTCTCTTCTTGAAAAAAGATAAGCTCATTACTCACAGTTGGATTAACTCTTTGTGGCAAGACTGGGCACAGATGACATAACATGCTATACTCTACCAGGCAGAATTATTAATTCCATTTTTTTTTTCGGGTTTACATCCACTTTAAGTTCTGTTGAATCGTATCCTTTTAAAGATAAGTGTAAGTAGTTTTTTAGTGGTCTATGATGAACAGTAAAAGGTCTGATTGCACTTCTGTCACCCTGCAGAGCCAGTACGCTCCCAGCAGTCCCTGTTTACTTATCAGGCTCAAGTTATGCCTTGCTTTGTTTCCAGGAAATGCTGACACTTTTGGACAGCTTGCTTTATGTATCGCTTAGATTTGCAATGCATAACAGCGAGTGCTTTCCAACATGTATGTGAAATATGGAGTATGGTGAACAGGAACTGGACGGTTTGCATTTATATGATCTAAAACTTTTATTCTGAGACCTCAAGTTTGTCTTGTATCATGTCTTTACCTTGTGACAAAAATAGTCCCTTAAAGCTGAAATTCTTTGTCATTACAGATAAATGCGAGGCAAAGGGTTCGCTAACAGGGAGCAATGCTGGAATTACTAGCATAGAATTTGATAGTGCTGTAAGTAACCCCCATTGCTGTTTGATTCTGCATTTAATTGTTTGCTCTTCATGTTGGACACTGTGCACTTTATTTCCACAATTTTAGTACAATTTAAATCCAGAAAGAATTATAAACCATGGGGTGCCTAATACATATCAGTGTCATTTATTTTATTTGTTTTTTAGGGCTCCTACCTATTGGCTGCATCCAATGATTTTGCCAGCAGAATTTGGACTGTAGATGACTACCGGCTTCGGGTAAGTTTTACAATGTCTTAGATACTAAATTTTTTGAAACTATACGAAGTCTGTGATGACTAGTAAAAGGTCTGATAGCACTGTATTTTTCAGTATACCTCAGACTCCCAGCAGTATCTGTTTTCCTGTCCTGCTCTAGATGTGCATTGACTGGTAATGAAATCTGCTGATAATTAGGATAACCCACATTCACTGCTCCTTTAGTATTGGGAGCTGTGAATAGTGAGGGGGATCCAACACGAACACATGCCATGGGGTCTGATGTGTAAAATAGAAATTCAGTGCATGAAATCTTGAAGAGACTGAGACTTCTTGCTTTAAAAGCTTGTGAATGCCATTTTTTCAAGGTTTTACAATCAAATGCTTTCCTATGTTAAAGGGAACCTATGCTTTGCTATGCAGACTTTAATGCTGGTCCCTGATGCTGCTTATATATAAACTTCCTTTGATCCTCCAACACTTATTCTGTCTGCGGGAAGTGAAGAACCCTTGTGTAAGTCCCAAGTTTCAACCTGAAGCATACATAGGGCTAAGGGCTCTTAAATGGCTACTATGTGACGTCACTGAATTCCAGTTGCCAATCACCAGCATTATGTGCTACGTTTCTAGGGTCACCTAAGGCTCACCTGAGTAACTCCTAATACATTTGCTTTAGACTTATGTATAGCTTATGACCTTTGAAAGGTATATCATAACCTGTATTTACCTGATTCCTTTAGCACACCTTAACTGGACATAGCGGGAAGGTTTTGTCTGCCAAATTCTTACTAGACAATGCTCGGATTGTTTCTGGTAGCCATGATCGGACGTTAAAACTCTGGGACCTGCGCAATAAAGTCTGTAAGTAAATTGTTTTTAAAATTTTTTAAACAGAACTGAAAACAAAAACCTGGGGACCCTTCCTGAAAATTGTTATTGCAAAGTCGGTTTGGGTTATATTTATTATACAAGGTGTTTATTAGGTTTCTTTGTTGTCCGTTAAGGGACACGGATGAAGTAAAGTCATATCTCAGTTTATTTGATAGTGTCCTAGGAGTGAAAGCTTTTTTTCTGCCTTTATTTTTTCTACTGGACCAAGTTTGTAGGGTTTGCCTGTACTGTCACCTTTTGGGGTCTTGGTTCTACTTGTGGTGCTCCACAGACAACCGGTGTACTGGTGTATTAGCCGCAAAGCACTCGTTCCACTCCCTGAAGATTCCCTTGGGAGTATACCCACAAACAGGACGCAGTTATACTAGAATGTTGCATTCGGAACTGGGTTTTGCTTATGACCAGGTCGGTTAGCTACATAACACTCTCCAATTTCACAGCAGTGGTATATCCTTGGGTATAACCCAGACTGTTACCTCCCTGGTCAAGTATACTTCAGGGAAAGTTGTTTGAGCACTAGCTGCGCATATTGACGTTTTCTAGACCTGTGTGTACAGTGCCCGTTTACTACAGAGTGCTCTTCAGTTGGAACAGTGGTACCTCCTTCAGTGTAATCCAGCCTCAGGCTTCCCTATGATGCACATACTTTGGTAACTGATGTTTATGCTATAAGCTCAGCATTTTGATACTTTCATTTAACTGCAGAATATTGTCCAGTTACCCAGTCTCTAGTGTTCTTGTGGCACAGATGCCTTGGAGAGTGCTATCTGTATTATTAGCTCTGCATAGACACTTTCCAGTCCTATAAGTATTGGTCACTTAGTGGTAATGCCTTTGGTGTATTCCAGTCTGATATGATAAAATGTGACCTCTGGAAATAACCAACAATTCGTAGTATGTTACCTTTTTAAACACTGCATTGCTCATTGTGCTGTGTCCATTAGCCTAAAGAGTGCGGTCATGCTGGTAACAGGCACATGGTTGTGTTGTGTTGGGAGGGCTTTATACTTTTTTTATTTTAAACTTTTTCTTATAATTTTATTGATAGGATGATATCATTATATGATATAGGAGACCATAACCCATATGCAATAGCATACAACTTGTGACAGGTTCTCTTTTATAATAATCATACTCCTGATGTTTCATCTGAACTCCACAGACCATGCGGAATTAGCTGCTTCCCCAGCCAATGCACCTGGGGACTGAATGCACTGAACCAAGAAGCAATGTAATACACGTTGCTTCCCTGTTCATTCAATGGAGGGAGGATCAGCGAATGGATGTTTGTTGCGCTTCCTTCAACCTACCCACCAACACCCGCAATGCAGGTCCCAGGCCTGCAGGTGATGCAGTAGAGCCCAATTTAAATGGAGGGGGCTCTGTTATGGTGTCTTTACAGTTACCCAAATCACTTCCAGGAATAAGTTGGCTTCTACAGCACAAATTCAGGGCAGCTGCAACTGCTTGGAGTATGTGTAAGAGTCTTTTGCTGCTACCGATGTAATCTTTACATCGGTGGCAGTGAAAGGATTAAGAAGGATTCCTCCAACTAGTTTTCCAGTTCTGTATGCAAATGAATGAAGCACTTTGCTGCAAATAGTAGATGATAGACTCCGCAATGACATGCAAATCCGCAGCAAGCAAAGCTAGCAGACTATTGGTATGCATTAAAAAGGGATTTACTCAAGAGATAAAACTATATTTCTAACACTTTACAAAACTCTAGTTTGATTATATCTTGAGTATGCTGTCCAGTTTTGGTCATCAATCCTCAGGAAGGATTGAACTGGAAAGAGCCCAGAGAAGGGTAACAAAGCAAATGAGGGTGTTGAGGAACGACCACAAACATTAAACACATTCTCCCTGGAGAAGAGATGCTCAAGAGAGATGCTTAAGAGGGATATGACAGAGATATACAAATCTTTGAATGGTGACTCAGGCATCGGGAAGAAACCATTCAACCTAAGCTCTCAAGAAGACACGTGGCCACACAATGAAGTTTGAGAAGAAGCGGTTCTATCTTAAACTGTGTAAGGGGCTCTTTAATGTTAGAGTGATAAGGATGTGGCTCTCTTTCACCTGTCAGGTATTAATGTGTTAGATTTTTTTTTCTTTTTGCTCCCAGTTTCTCCCACCCAATGCTTCTTGGTGGTTTTTAGTTCTGCACCTTGCTGTTGAAGGCATTACATTTTAATGGCTGCAGTCCCCTAGTGGTGCTGTTACCCTGGTACATCAGACTCCTTTTGGTGCCCTTCCTAGAAGCAATTTCCCTTCGGTTCTTAAATTTTTTATTTGGCTTTAGCCAAAATTATTTCTTCTTTCATTCTACCTTCATTGGATCTGTTGTCCAACTTTGGTCATCCCATATGTCTATAACCTCACCCCTGTGTCCTGCAGTGGACAATTAAAAAAAAAAAAAAAAAAACACTTCTTTTGTTCTTTCCATAAAATCTTTTTCTTTCAGTCCATTGAGAGACACGGTTCCCCCAACCCCTTTGTCTTTGACTTATGTACTGCTTGGTCACAAATCCGAGGTATGACAGGAGTTTTGATGGGCATGCCTTCATTGTTTTTGTTTGCCAGTGGCCACCTCCTCAAGGCAGCAACATAACCCATGCCACTATGATTTTACTTCATCCCTGTGTACCTCATTGGACTACAAGAAAAAGATTTTTATGGTAAAAACCAAAAGCTTGTTTTTGTGTAGATACAGTTATTTTTACAGAGTAGCTTTATTTTTAAAATAATCCCATGCCATCGCCCAAAATGAAAGGGAACCTACGGTGCTCAGGTGCACCTTTCGTAAAATTAGATTGCCTTGGCCTAAACAGAGCTGCCATTTTTTTCTCATCTGTAGAAACTTTGCTGTACAGCTCAGGATTCTTCAGACATGCCCAATTGTTCCCTATTGAAGATGTATGTGCAAAGTCAGGGATGTCTCTGTCTTTGGCAATATGTGCTCAGAAAGGGTACTTGTTAGAGATGCACCAAAATTTTGGCCGCCGAAAAATACCCGCCGAAAATGGTGTTGTCTGCATTTCGTTGATAAGAATGGTGGTGATAATGGCACCGAAAACACATGATTTTTCCTTACGTTCACTGACAGACGCAGCTCTTCATTGACTTTGTGGGGTTTTATGTTCGTCCCACTAGGAGTTAACTAGGCATGGAAAAGAATCAGCTGGCCCCTCCCCTGGGGGCCATCCTCTCTTCCTACATCAAACCCCCTCACAGTATAGCTCTTCAGTTTCAATGCCTAGTTCGCAAGGAGTTGACCTGGCTTCCCTGCTATAGGGGAACTGCGGTCCTATTATGACCATTGTTTTACTTTTTGCCTTTATTTTTTTACTGCAATCAAGATGATCTGCTATCAAGAAGCCGGTCGGGGCATAGAGAGTCCTGGAGCTCTGTACTTTCCCCGACCTGGCCAACATGATGCGAAGCCAGTCCCGCTATGGGGGACCCGCCACATCTTGCCCGTTCCGTGCGGGCGGCCCGGGATAGAACTCCCCTGTTGGTCCCCTTTACTGATGCGATTCGGCAGGGTGACTTTGGGCCTGCAGCATACCGCACATCAGGGGTGGAAAGTCTGCTCTGGGTGGCTACCGTGGTGTCGGACTGGTAAGTGAGCGCCCTGCCTTCCCCCCTTTTTTTAAGGGCATGAAGGGGGCCCGACGACCGGCACTCAACCCTGTGTTTTACACAATTGTTCTGGGGTAGCCACTGGTGGGAACTGCTCTCCATCTTGCCCCCTGCCACACCTCGGCGTTCGGGTGCTGGTGGTGGCGGGGTGCTGTCCTCTGATACTGTGGCTGTGTGGGGGCGCCCCTTCCACCCCTGTGTTTTTTTCTGGGACAACTATGGCTGATCTCCCTGCTGCACCTGCTGAGGTGGCACATATCAAGGGGCTTTTCTTCACCTGCTGCGGGCGGTGAGTTTTTTCCCGTGAGGACGCTCCTATGCGGGTCCCCAGGAAGCGTCCCCCTCCCCCTCTTTATCATCAGGGGAGAATTCTGAGCCGGATGTGGCCTCAGGGGTCTCAGGTGGTGACAGTATTCTAACTGAGGAGGACCAGGGGCCAGCAGCTGCCATAATAAAAAAAAAAAAAAAAAAAGGGCAATTGTCGCTGGCATTCGCACGGAGTTGCAGCTGGATCAAGAAATTCGACCTGCTGCGTATGTGTGCGGATCTTTTGGGCCCCCGGGGCCCCCAAGAATGAATTCTCTTTTGACCATATCCTATTGTGAGTGGCAGCGCCTGCAGCGTTCCTCCTCACTGACTGACAACACGCTTTGCGGTTCGCTATCCCTTTGAGGAGAGCTTCCAAACAAATGGGGATCACCCGTGGTGGATCCACCGATTGCACGCCTTACCAAGACGACTACTATTCCTATGGAAGGTACCCCTTCCCTCTAGGTTTCCGCTGTAAAAGACAGAGGCACTGTTGAAGTCCCTATTCTTGAACGCGGGCTCTGCTGTGCGACAGGCTCTGGCTTCGGCCATGACGGCACAGCTGTATGCATGGAAGAACTCGTGAAGGACCTATTAGGCGGTCGCCTGATGGAGGCGCCGCAGAAGGCTGAGTTTACTCCAAAGATTGTTATTACCTCTGTGAATGGATATTCTGACCTTGTTGTCCAGAATATTGATCTCGGCTGTCAGACTTCGACAAATTCCTTGGCAGCGTTCCTGGTACAGGGACCACGCTTCCAAAAGAGTTTTGGCTGACCTCCCTTTTCAGGGTGGGCGTCTATTTGGGGCGTCTTGATGAAATCATCAAGGTTTTCGCGGGGGGTAAGGGCCCTTTCCTTCCGGAGCCTCGCAGGCGAGAGTTTCGCCATAGACAGGAGCCCTCTACTTCGGGTCAGAAGAAGCCTTTCGCGCCCGGGCGCGGCAGAAAAGGGGACCCGTTCCAGTAAGGTCGCTGCAGGGACCGGTAGACGGCAGTGGCAGCGCGAACAGAAAAGACGGAGGACAAGTCTTCCTCAACCTGATGGGTGACCCCAACCCGAGTGTCGGGTGGGGGGACGTCTTCTGGGGTTCGCAGACAGGTGGCTGGCTCACTTTTCCGACCGCTGGGTCCGGGTGGTGGTGTCCACTGGGTACAGGATAGAGTTCATCTCTCTACCTTCAGACAGGTTCTCCCCATCAAATTTAAGTCTCCCGCAGGAGCGCAGGAAAGTTCTTTTCCGGGGTGGTACAGGCCCTCTCAGACCAAGGGGTGATTGTACCAGTTCCCCCAGGGGAGAGGTTTTAATCAAATCTTTTTGTGGTGCCCAAAAAGGGGGAGGAATTTCGGCCCATCCTGGACCTGAAGTCTGTTCGGTCGGTGGTGGCCGTCCTTCACCTGGGGAACTTTCTCGGCGTCGTTGGACACCAGGGATGAGTTCCTCCATGTACCCATCCATCAGCTTTTCCTGCGGTTCGCGGTTGGGGATCACCATTTTCAATTTGTAGCTCTCCCCTTCGGCCTGACCTCTACACCCCGGGTCTTCACAAGGTTTGCTAGCCCGGTGTTGGCGTGGCTGCGTCAGAGAGGCATTGCCATAGTGGCCTACCTGGACGATCTGCTCATGCGAGCGGACTCTGCCTCGGATCTGCATCACGATGGCATCCCTGCTGGACTTCGGCTGGTTACTAAACCTGAAGAAGTCGTCAGTGCCTCCTTCCCACCGTCTGGAGTATCTGGGTCTCATCCTGGACACAGAACAGGCGAAGGTGTTCCTCCCTCTGAAAACGCTGCAGTGTTTACAGTCGGCTGTGCGCACCCTTCGGTCGCACCGCCGGTCTTCCCTACGGTTCTGTATGAGGGTGCTGGGGCTCATGGTCTCGTTGTTCGAGGCGATACCTTTGGCTCAGAGTCACACGCGTTTTTCTCCAATGCGCAATCCTGGCTCAGTGGGACAAGTCCCACCGGTCGTTGGATCTTCCGATCCAGCTGGGCCCCCAGACCTGGGGCGTGTCTGATCTGGTGGCTTCGGGACTCGGCCCTAACTCAGGGGACGTCGTTCCTGCCTTTTCAGGGGCTGACAATCACCACAGACGCCAGCCTGACGGGCTGGGGAGGGGGAGTCCTGGGGCGGCTAGCAGCCCAGGGCCATTGGTCGGCCCAGGAGGCTCGCCTGTCCATCAACGTGCTGGAGCTGGGGGCAATCAGACTGTGTCTTTTTCATTGGACAAGGTGATTGCAAGGCCGTCTGATCCGAATTCTTTCGGACAATGCCACATCGGTGGCGTATGTGAATCATCAGGGCAGCGCAAGTAGCCCAGCGGCGGCTGCAGAGGCAGCTCGGATGCTGCGTTGGGCGGAACTTCACATTCTGGCGATCTCAGCGATTTACATTCCAGGTGTGGAGAACTGGCAGTCGCCAGAAGCTGGACCAGGGGAAGTGGTCCCTCCACCCGGAGGTGTTCAATCTGATTTGCGCAGATGGGGGACGCTGGATGTGGATCTCATGGCGTCCCGGTTCAATCACAAAGTGAGAAGCTTTTGTGTCCAGAACGAAGGATCCATTGGCAGTGGCCACGGACGCTCTAGTGGTCCCCTGGAGCCATTATCGTCTCCTGTACTCCTTCCCTCCGATACTTCCGCTCCCGAGATTGGTGCGCAGAATAATGCTGGAGGGAATACCAACTATTCTGGTGGCCCCAGATTGGCCCCGGCGCACCTGGTACGCCGACATGGTGCATGGTGGCAGATGCTCCCTGGCGGCTCCCGCTGAGAGACGATCTTCTGTCTCAAGGACCCATATTGCACCCTGCTTTACCCTCGCTGGCTTCGACGGCTTGGCTATTGAGTCCCAGGTGCTGGGGGATAGGGGAGTGGCCGACTCCGTGATCCCTACTCTGTTAAAAGCTCGCATGTGCACTTCTCGCAAGATTCCTCACCGCACCTGGAAGACTTGCATTGCTTGGTGCGAGGCGGAGGGCTATAACCTGACCTTTTTACAGCAGGGCCTGAATAAACATTCGGCCTCGAGTACTATCAAGGGCAAGATCTCGGCCTTAGCCATACTCTTTCAGAGATCTTTGGTTTCGCACTCCTTGGTTTGTACCTTTGTACAAGGTGTGCGACATGTGGCGCCTCGGGTGAGATCCCCGATGGCTCCGTGGGATCTGAATCTGGTGCTTTCTGTTCTTCAAAAACCACCTTATAAAAAAAATCAGGGAGATCCCCTTGCAACTTCTGTCGCAGAAGGTGGTCTTCTTAGTCGCCATCACTTCTGCCAGACGAGTGTCGGAATTGGCTGCACTATCGTGCAAGTCTCCTTATTTGGTAATGCATAAGGATAAGGTGGTCTTCCGACCCCTTCCTTTTCTTCCGAAGGTAGTCTTCTTTTCATATCAATGAAGATATTGTCCTACCTTCGTTGTGCCCTCGTCCATCGCACCCAAAGGAGTTTGAGTTGCATGCCTTGGACGTAGTGAGGGCCTTATGGGTGTACTTGGCTGCTACAGCTCCCTTTCAAAAAGCTGATGCCTTGTTTGTTCTGCCAGAGGGCCCGCGCAAAGGCTTGGCGGCCTCTTCGGCTTCGATTTCTCTTTGGATTAGAAAATCCGTGACTCATGCGTATTCTGTTCGGGACAAGGTTTCCCCTTTTCCGGTCACGGTTCACTCTACCCAGGCGGTTAGTACTTCCTGGGTCTTCTGACACCAGGCATCGGTGTCACAGGTGTGCAAAGCGGCGGCTTGGGCCTCGGTTCACACGTTCACTAAGTTTTATAAAGTTGATGTGTTTGCATCTTTGGATGCTGCTTTTGGCCGCAAAGTCTTGCAGGCGGCAGTGTAGGCGCGACTGGCGCCTTCTCAGAGGTTCAGTTGGGTACTGTTGTTAGCGTTTACCCACCCCTCTTTTTTGACACAGCTTGGGGACGTCCCCACAAAGTCAATGAAGAGCTGCGTCTGTCAGTGAACGTAAGGAGAAAAAGGGATTTTATTAAAACTTACCGTAAAATCCTTTTCTCCGAGTTCACTGACAGACGCAGAACCCACCCCTCTGGGCTCTGTTTCTATACGGCTTGTGTACGAACTGAAGAGCTATACTGTGAGGGGGTTTGATGTAGGAAGAGAGGATGGCCCCCAGGGGAGGGGCCAGCTGATTCTTTTCCCTGCCTAGTTAACTCCTAGTGGGACGAACATAAAACCCCACAAAGTCAATGAAGAGCTGCGTCTGTCAGTGAACTCGGAGAAAAGGATTTTACGGTAAGTTTTAATAAAATCCCTTTTTTGCTGCGATTTTACAATCCTTTTACTATGCTTATGGTGTGTTTTTCATAGGTTATGTAACTCAAAAATGTCATCAAAAACGTAACACAGGTGCATTATGCGTTCTTGCTGTGTTTTCAATGCATTTCAATGGGGAGGGAATTTTCTGGTGCACTTTTTTTTTTTAACTGACCAAAAATGCTGCAAGCACATACATACAATTTTTAAAGGGATGCTTTTTTCTTGTTTTATTTTTTTTCCTTGCCCTAAAGGTGCCGATAATGACTGACAATAAATTCATGATATTAATTTAAAAGTTGAATATAATGCAATATTATATATATATATATATATATATATATATATATATATATATATATATATATATATATATATATATAATTTAAAACTGCCATTTTCACAAGACAACATCTAGTACATCTAGTACTAGTGTATTTAATTTTTAAATGAAGGTGCCTAGGGAAGCCTTTTTGAAAATTCAGCTTTTCCTGGATATTAAATACATGATATATTTATTATACGTAGTGTGCCACAAATGCTTTTTGCATTTAAAAGCAATTGAACAGAGTGTATTAAGTTGAACATGGGGAGATGAATATTATGTTAAAATGACACTTCAGCAAAGCTTGAAAATTCCCTTCCTATGAAAATTCTAGGCCCTTCCAATAATATTTTCTGCAAATTGTGTATTGGGGCTTCCCCATGGACACTGTAGGAGGGTCCTAATTAACAAGGCATTCTGTCAGTCTTTGGTGGAATGTTGTAAATTGATTCTCTTTCTGCTCGTTCTTCCTCTACCATCCTTTTTACTTTTTTTATATGTAAATCATCATTTTATTTTCTTACAGGTATTAAGACTGTGTTTGCTGGATCCAGTTGTAATGACATTGTCTGTACAGAGCAATGTGTGATGAGCGGTCACTTTGACAAAAAGATCAGATTCTGGGATATAAGGTAGGACATATTCTGATGAAATTTATTATGGTAGACGTGTTTGTGTGAGTGGACTGTTTTGAAAAATAGCCACATTCTTAAATTAAATCCATAAGCTTTTCACTAAACCTTTTAACAAGAAGTATATGATGATAAAAAAAAAAATGACCATACATACTCGCCTTCATGCTACAGAATCTGTGTGACACTATAGCTGTCCAGTGTGGGCTTTAAGACCGAACGATGATATGACTGCTTATTCCCCAGCTATTGGTCTGTTCCAAGCATCTGTCAGTCACTGCACTCTGCTCTGCTTCTCCAGCATTCGCAGAGAGGAGGTGGACGAAGCTGACTCCAACTCTCAGCCACATGCTGAAAGGCAGAGCCACCTGTCAATCAATCAACCAGGTGGGTCCTGACAATATTGTTGGGATCCTTCCCAAGCCTGGCACAGCTTTGACCCATCAGCTGATGGCAAGTTGTATCAGGGTCACAGCAGAACATAGGTGCATGTGTCAGAAATCCTTGGCTATAGTTCTTTTTAAAGGAAAATAAAGTATTGAAATTATAGCATTTGAGTAAAATGAACAGCTTGGTAGTAGTTTGATAAAATTTGGTTGTATTTAGACTTCTGCTCCTGTGTTATTTGAGGTTTAAAGGATACATTCACCTTTAAAAAAATAAAATAAAAAAGTGTGCATTTTACATTTTTGTTCTAAGGAGCCTGCAGAACATTGCACCTACAATCAGCAATCTCTGGCTCCTGCAGACTCAGCATAGCTGTCTGCTCCTACCTCATACAGGCAGGCAGTTACCTGAGAATGGGCAGATCAAAGGACTGCCAGAGTGTTCATCAGCGCCCCTCTTAGTTCATTGAGAACTACAAGCCGTCAGCTGCTATGGCTGATGGTGCATGTAGGCATTTATTCACAGTAATCTGAAATCACGAATCTTGTGAGCTGCTATGCCGATGTATTCCTGTTTGAAAACTTAAGCAGCCCCCACCTACAAACAGTCTCTTATGCGTTCAATGAAAATTAACATAAGGTGTTGCGCTATTTGTCCTCTAGTGTAGAATAAGGATTTTTACTATCACACCAATATTCCAAGAATCATGTATACAAAAATCATATATACATAAATGCATATGAAAATGAAATGACAAATTTGTGAGCAATCAAACGAACAAATAAACTCATAAATGTCTCTATCAAAGAAATACCCACCCTGTCTTCAACAGTGCTTCTTTGTTCAGCCACCAATAAGGTGTGTATATCTACTTATTTTGCAAATATTTGATTGATCAAAATATAAAATGTATTAAGTCATAAAAGTCTCTATTAAAGAACTATCAATCGTCTCTTTAATAGTTCCTTCTATGCTTCTCCCAACCACCAATGCTGTGCTTTCAACCACTTTATACACCATAGTACTGCCCTTCACCGGATGTACTTTCACATGACAGTTTTGACCCCCAATTAAATGAGAGGTAAAAAAGCGTGTCTGTCCGCTTTATAAGGGTCCTCAAATATTCCTCAGCTTCTACTGGAATCCTTTCATATGCTTGAATATTATGTATATATGATTGATGGAATATTGGTTTGATAGTAAAAGAAGGATTTTACACATTTTAGAGGACGAATAGTGCCACATAACATGATTGTGTGGGAGGAGCCCTGCACAACCGTGCTGTTCTCAAATTGTGACAGTGGGTGCGTGGAGAGGATCGCCCACCCACTGTTACAGGGAGGGGGGCAGGGAACGAGGCTGCAGATGCTGGAACATGTTACATGTTCCACCCTAAAAACAAGTGGATCATGTAACATGTTCCAAAGGTAAACCTGGCCTTTAACAAACAATACAGTTTGTTAACCCTACTGTAGCCATGCCATAAGATGATTATTCAAAAGCATATTTGAATAGTTTAACACTCAAACAAAGGCTGGACAGCTGCACTCTGAGTCCAATCTTGTGAATTTATTGATGCAAAAGAAGGTACAGGTACAGATCAAAAATGAACCACAAGTCCCAGCTAACGCGTTTCACATCTTGGGCTGGTGCTTACTCATAGCCTGACTTTATGGAACACATAACAGATCTATATACACATGTATAACAGGTGTGGATATAATCAATCAACAACAACAGGTGAAAACAATTGAATAATTACTCAATCTGAATGGTATAGACCAGAAAAATTACCAAATACTTGGTTGGAGAGAATGGAATTCTAGCAAATACTAAGGTGAAATGAATATTGGAATTAAATCCCAAATAATGTACAAAAACCAACACTAAAGAAAAAACAGACACATATATATATATATATATATATACACACACACACACACATAAAACAACACAAAAACGAATCCACAGTATATTGCTGTTGACTAAATAATACATATTGCTAAATGTGCCGTTCTATTTTAATCTCTACATGTGTACAACCCTGTGTGGAGAGTCACAGATAAAAGCAAATATATAATATTTGAATAGTTCTTGGTTTAGTGATCTGTAAACATTAGTGTGGTTCAGAATCACATTTTAGGTGGTATTTATTATTTTATTATAGGTATTTAGCGCTGTAAATTTACGCAGCACTTTACATATACATTGTACATTCACATCAGTCCCTGCCCTCAAGGAGCCCTAACTCACATGCATACACACACATACTAGGGCCAATTTAGACAGGATCTGATTGATCTACCAACATGTTTTTGGAGCATGGTAGGAACATGCAAACTCCGGGCAGGTAATTCCTTGGGATTTGAACAGACAACCCCAATGCTGCTAGGAAGAAGTGCTATCCACTTAGCCACTGCACTGCCATGCCCCCAACATGTTTTGCCATGCCCTCGGGAGCATGGCCTGGATGAATCAAGCTGAGGCTGCTTCTACCTGCTAACCACTCGGACCAGGGGAGGTATGCGGCAGCCGGGCTATCTTTTTATTTCTACAGCGTGCTTTGGGTCTGGACGAACCTTTCCCCAGCCTGCACCCTCACTAGTCAGCTGCATCCAATTCATCGGACCTTGTCAGCCTGAGCGGGGACCCCTAAGCCTTTTTGTGGGTTACTCTGCATTGCTTGCTACAAAACTGAGGACTCAGAGTATGTTAGGGTTATAGGGTAGGTGCCCAGGGGGCGTGTCCTCAAATGTTTATCAGTGTCAAATCACCTGAACGTACAAGCCTATAACCCAGGGTCTAAGAATACTTTGCCTGTGTCTTGTACTGTACTCCAGCATATGGTATTTACAGGTAATTCCACCAAAGAAAAATCTAGGAAGCCCCTAGATATGAGAAAGCAGAATAGGTGCCACATCCCACCATAATTCAAAGGAGCAAATAGTGTTTATAACATGGACTTTTAGGGTGCCCCAGAAAAGTCACAGCATGTATTTAAAATATAGGAGAATACATGTGTTTGTATTCCACTATATTTTAAATATGTTATGTTGTGATCTTTCTGGGGCACCCTAAAAGTCCATGTTATAAATGCTATTTGCTCCTTTGAATTTACAAGCAAGTCAAAATTCCTCTTTCATGTATGGCAATCTTCATAGTTCTTAGTCCAGGATTCGTTTTCTGTACAGTTGCTACATATTTATTCTTTGATATTCTAGAACCGAGAGTATAGTACGGGAGCTGGAGCTTCAAGGAAGGATCACTGCTTTAGATCTAAACCCTGAAAGAACAGAGCTGCTCAGCTGCTCTCGAGATGATCTCATCAAAATTGTAGACCTGCGTGCCAATGCTGTTCGACAGACTTTTAGGTAAGTGACACTTATTAAAAGTATTACACTTTTCATGGAAATGTGGGAATATAGGTTTTATGGGTTCAGGTTTTCCTGATGTCATTGTTTATACAAAGCATTTCTTTGTATCACATTTTTATGTAATGGTACAAATTAATGACATGCAACACCCAATCAGATCTAATCTTCAAGTGGCGCAGACTGCACAATTTAATGAAAGGTCATTGAATGACATGGTAGGATGTTGCTGATCAGAATGACCTTTGCAATGTGACCGGAGTATGCAGATACACTGTATACTAAATGATAATTGTAATGCACTATTTACATGTTTATCTCAGAATAAACTTATGTTTTAATTATTATGGAAGCTGTATCATTTTTTTTTTCTAAAAATGCATTTTCATTACTTTGATAATGATGCACATTGATAATTGCCACCCAGAGTTGTCAGTGTGTTGATACCAAAATCATATTGTGTTACTTTGCTAACAGAACATTGTCTTTCTTTTTAGTGCTCAGGGTTTCAAGTGTGGATCAGATTGGACTAGGGCTATTTTTAGGTAAGCTTTTTAAATATGGGAAAATAATGTGATTTTTTTCCCCCCATAATCCTCAGTGATTTATGCTTATTTGTTAACTCCAGGATTGCCTGATTAATGCAGGCCCTTCTGTAATAATTCATATCATTTGTAAAGCATTGGATTGTAAGATTGTCTGGAATTTGTGGTGGCATTGGTTACTAGACTGTATATAAAAGTAGGCCTACATTTTTTTGTTTTCTGCATTTTATATAATCCCTTTTATTTACATGGAGTGGAGTTTGAAGTGACTGTCTCTGAGAGAAAAAAAATGTGAAGAATTAGCAGCCTGTAATAGGTCACCTATCTGTCTGGCATACGTCTGGCTTCATTCAAATGTAGCTGCTGCTTGTGTTTGAATGGAAAACGCAGTGTTTGTGTGAAACTCAGTTGACCCATAGTGAATTCAACAGTTCCACAATTCTTGACTTTAATGCTTTTAATGTTTCATTTTCTAAATAGAGATATTCTGTTCTAAATGAAGAAGCAAAGGCCCACATTTAACATGGCAAGTCACTATTATTAATTTGTCAATGACTGTGTCTAACAACTGTGTTATTTCCTCAGTCCGGATGGTAGCTACGTGGCTGCTGGGTCTGCAGAAGGAACACTATACTTTTGGAATGTTGTGACTGGGAAGGTAGAGAAGATCCTTGGAAAGCATCATAGGTAAAGAATTTGTGTTTTTTTCCCAGTGACTTATAACATACAGGCCTTTCTTAACCCTTTAGTGGTGGATTATACCTTGTTTTTTCAGCACACATTGGATTTTATTTTGGTGGTAAATAGTAACTGATAACCCCTGTTAGTTTTTTTTTTTTTTTTTTCATTAAGGGAAAGATGGCCCAAAATAGTAAAAACAAAACTATATTTTTTAAATGTAGCTGTATATTTCTTGTTCCTACCATAACCTACCACCAAATAACCCAAAATAAAATTCACCTGCTCCTGAGGATCGCAGTGATACCACATATGTGTGTTAGTTGTTGTATGTACCCGTAGTACGGCCCAGGAACAATGGTGCACATTCTGCTGTTTTTTCTTTTTTTTTATCCTACCTAAAACACACAGTTATTAAATGTTTTTATTTTTTTTTATTTATTTATTTATTTTTATCCTGCACAAAATATCCTGACCTTTGACCTTGACGTTGAGCAAAGCACTAACACTGGCACTTACCAAGATTAAACATTGATCTAACTATTTTTTCTTTCTTTCTTTTTTTTTTTTTTTTTTTTTTTACACTTCTGTTTTATTTACTACTTTCTCCCTGCAAGGAGTGCGAGAAACAATGTATCTCTCCCTCCATTCAGAGAGAAAGAAAACACAGGATGGGTTGCACAGTGATTGATCACTGTGATAGTATTTCAGAGGTTATCGCAGTGATCTGGAATGGGGAGTCCCAGGTCCCGATCCTTAGTACGGGACTCAGGGCTCCCAGTGAGAGCCCGGGCTCTGTGCTAGGAGTGCACAATGCGACGCGCTCACAGCACAAAGACATATATGCAGCCCCACAGAGGAAGGCCCATTTCTGTGAGGTAGCATATATGCGTACTGTCGACGAAGATGTTAAATACAAATTAACAAAAACGTCTTGCGCTGCCACTTTAGACATACCATTCAGCAAATTATATGTAAAAATTAATGTAAATAGTCCAAAAATTATGAAGTCCACGTTGAAGTGAAATGGTATTCTTCACACCAATATAGTGCACCAGCCATCATGAAAGAACATGCAGCAGCTTACCAGATGCGTAGACCTCAACTGTGGTGAGGTCTGACAGCGCTTTTTTGGGACAAATCCCAAGAGGGATGGATGGATAATAACTTTAAATCCCACAATCTGAGAAAAGCTCAGCCACCTCAGTTCCAGAGAATGTACCTGGATCCTCATACACCGGATAATACCATCCAAACCACATGGAAAGAGCAAGGAAGTGCCGATAGTGAAGTACTTTCGATGATCATTTATTTAAAAAAGAAACATTATGTACTCACAAGCAAATAGCCAGAAGCATAACACAAGCATCTGCCGGCTCTCCGGGCGGATACAATAACATCATTGCTTGGCTCTGCCCTACACCTTTTTGTCCAATGGGACATCTTCCACAGAGCAAATACTTGGCTACTAATATGGCTGAGACAGTTTGAGCGGATAAAAATAAAAGGTTGTTGCAGTCCATATTGCAACCTTTCTTGCATTTTTAACTTCATTTTCACAGTGACCGTTAAATCTGCTTGTTTTGAGCAACACATGCACCTGCATAATAAATCTACTCCCGTGTCTAAATGCTTCATAAATCTGTATACATTTTTGTTGGACACTAATGGCACACATTAAGATAGTTTTTTTGAATATTCCAGTATTGCTATTTTTTGAGAACTGTTGGGTGGAAAATGTATAAATCCACAAACCCCAAGGTTAATATTTAACATGCATTTAAAATATTTCTCCTCTGCTTCTTTAACAGTTCGTCCATTAATGCTGTTGCTTGGTCTCCATCTGGTACCTACGTTGTTAGTGTGGATAAAGGAAGCAGAGGAGTTTTATGGTCTGACTTTTGATCATCCTGAACCAAGAGCCCAGGCTAGTGATGACTGGTGCCAGTTATTTGATGCTTTGCTGCTTTGGTGCGAACCTCCTTGGAAGATAGATTCTCAATATAACAGCAGTGTTCGATGCTGTGATGTGCAGACCACAATATTGTGCACAAGGCTCTGCACTGGATGCTTCTCACTGGTACACTGCTCTGGAATGAAGGACTTATAAGTGCTTTATTGCTATGACACAGAGAACATATTGTATGTTAAGAGATTACTATATAAAGATGGGTGAAAGAAGACTTAATATACACCCATAATGTGTTCTGTTCTTTATTGAGAGACCATTTGTTTTAAATGGGCAAATATACCTTTTTAACAAAATATCAATCTTATAAGGGGAAGTGATGTGATTTTCCATTTAGGAGATAAATTAATCAGTTTTACAAGCTGATACATAGGGGCCACATAGACTTTTAGAGCATATAAAGAAGAAAATGGAGTTAATGGTTAGACTTCAAAGGACTTTGTTCAATGCCAAATATGTGTCAAAGGTATATTTTCCTATTTAAACATATCTTAAAAGGCACTTTAAATGTGTATTATTAAATTGCCACCATATTGGTTAAAAGGTAATGTATTCTATGCTTTTATGTTGAATTTCAGGTATAACCTTTTTGATTTCAGAAAGGCTTCTGTGTGCTGCACTTCAAGAATGGAAACAGCCCTTTAAAACTAATGGAGGGAGCTTTATGGTGGCCATACATGAGCAGATCTCTTGCTAACCTCAAAAGGTTCCCATCCACATCATTGCACTGCCTAGACCGGCAGCAACAACTGTTCTGTGCTTAAAGAACAAGTTCATGAATGTAAATTTAAAAAAAAACAAAACTCCCTAGCCCCCTCAATAGAGTAAACTGTCAGAATTTCCCCACGTTACTTGCAACCCCACTAGCAGATCATTACTTTGGATGGCTGCAGCTGCACTGTCTGGTACAACCATTGCATTTCTTGCCAATATCAAGCTGTGTATGGCCACCATTCGTCTTTTTACCTCTTTAGCAGTGAATGTTTACATAGTTATGTAGATGTTAAATAAATGAGAATTTTCTCATGACAAAAGTGTGCACGTGATCCAGCAATAGCTACTCTTTATGGTCACTGAATATGTTTTAGGGATGCCCTGTTTTAAGTGAGATAATTATTTGTGTAGTGGAAGTAAATTATGCTTCCAATATAATGTGTCCCTGAATGATTTACTTTTTTGTGTTTATTAAAAAACAAGGAAAACAACCTGCATTTTGTTATTCTACAGCACCCTAATGGTCATGACCACTTAAGGACTTCAGTCCCTCACGATTTTAGCACATATAGGATAAGACAAGATGCACTTATCTTTTTTGCCACCTTGCCCTGCCCTAACCTAACCTAACCAACCCCCCCCCCCCTTCATTGATGCATTCTTGCCTCAATCATACTTCCTCTGATAATTGCAGTTTTAGTGTGTTACTTGATTTTTTTGGATAGATATATATGTGTGTGCATATCCTACTTGGTTCTGTCCTGAGAGTTGTAGTTGTATATTAAAACCTCTGCTCATTCAGCTTACAATTGTGATGCTGAGGTCTTGGGACACAATGATGTCAAATCATCCGTATAATCTTTTAAATGTGCATGTTTTAATCTCACATTTTCCTGTTCTGTACTGGATACAGGGTCCTTTTTTAAACGTTATACAAGTTCTAAGTCCCTGATGGCAGATTAAAATTTTCAGATCAACAATGGTAGCCATATTTCTCTCATGGTGTGTTTATAGTAAGAATAAAAACAAGATAACAGAAGCAAAACTCCTATACACTTTTATTTTCTTGTTTGTATATTTTCATTAAAGTGGATGTAAATCCGATTCATGAAATTTGACCTAGGCACATATATCTGTAGTGTTTTCTTGTCTCTCTCCAAAGCACTAAGTTCCGTGTCTTCTGTTTTGTTCCTCTGTTATCAGCATGATAACTTCTGACAAGTTCTCCGACACAGGAGATAAAAGCAGCTGAAATTTTTTGTTGTGGGAGGTTGCTATAACTAGATTAGCAGAGAGCTTGTCTTGTCACAGCACAGCTCTGAAAGTATCTTCCTTCTTTTACCTATGTGGAGTGGGGGTGTGTGCCTTTCCTCCAATCAGCTGTTTGCCAGTGTAAACCAAGAATCCACTCCTGCTGAATGAGGTAGTGAAAATTCCAACCTGATGTAAGAATTCTAAAGAATATAGCAAGCTGAAGACAGCAGATATGCATGTAAAACTTATGTAGGGAGATTTGTTTCATCTCTGTGTATCATCTGAAGCTGTTCATTTCACTGGGTATATGTGAGGGTTTACATCCACTTTAAGTGATAGTCTATCCAATGCCTACTGAACCTTAACCACTTCCGTACCGCCGGACGTCATATGACGTCCTTGGGTTTGAGTGGTGATATCTGAATGGTGCCTGCAGCTGCAGGCACCATTCAGATACCGTTTTTTTCAGCAGGCGATTCCCTGCAAGATAAAAGTGGTCTTAGCAGCGGATTCGCTGCAAGATCACTTTTATCAGCGGCGGGAGAGGTGCCCCTCCCGCCGCTTTCCGGTCATCTCCGCCGCTTACCGGACCCGCCGGCAGCGGTGGAGATGATCCGATCCTCTCCCCCCAGTGTCCGGAATCCGACTGAGCAGCTGAAGCCGCTCACTCGGCTCCGTAACAGGGCGGGCGCAGAAGTGACGTCTGCCCAACGGTCTTAAAGGGCCCGTTTTTTTTTTTTTGTTTTTTTTTGGGCTGTCATTTTTTTCAGATTTTTTTTTTTTTTTTGCATTTTAGTGTAAATATGAGATGTGAGGTCTTTTTGACCCCGGATCTCATATTTAAGAGGGCCTGTCATGCTTTTTTCTATTACAAGGAATGTTTACATTTCTTGTAATAGGAATAAAAGTGATCAATTTAAAAAAAAAACAAAAAAAAAAAAGTGTAAAAGTAAAAAGCAAAATAAATAAAAAAAAAAAAATTTAAAGCGCTCCGTCCCGCCGAGCTCGCGCGCAGAAGCGAACGCATACGTAAGTCTCGCCCTCATATGAAAACGGTGTTCAAACCACACATGTGAGGTATCGCCGCGATCGTTAGAGTGAGAGCAACAATTCTAGCACTAGAGCTTCTCTGTAATGCAAAACTGCTAAGCTGTAGAATTTTTTAAACGTCACCAATGGAGATTTTTAAGTTGCAAAGTTTGTCGCCATTCCGCGAGCGGACGCATTTTTGAAGCATGACATGTTGGGTATCATTTTACTCGGCGTAACATTATCTTTCACAATATGGAAAAAAATTGGCCTAACTTTACTGTTTTCTTATTTTTTAACTAAAAAAACTGAATTTATTAAAAAAAAAGCACGCTTGGAAGACCGCTGCGCAAATACGGTGTGACATAAAGTTTTTCAATGACCGCCATTTTATTCTGTAGGGTGTTAGAAAAAAAAAAGATGTAATGTTTGGGGGTTCTAAGTAATTTTATAGCAAAAAAACTTTTTAACTCGTAAGCACAGAATTCAAGAAACAGGTTAAAGTAAATACATCATTAACCGCTTGCCGACGGCTGATCGGCAATTGACGGTGACAGAGTGGCTCTGTAACGCGAATCGCCGTCATACGACGGCGGCCGCGATACAGAGCCACTGTGAGCGCGCGCGCGCTCACTGTGTTCGGGGGGGGCCAGGGAGCGGGTGCAGAGGCTTCGATTGCCGCCGGCCACCCGCGATTCCCCCCCCCCCCCGGAGTGAAGGAGCGGAGGTCCTTGTAAGTAAACACGGACCTCCGCTCTGTGTGAGTGGGAAGGGCTGTGATCACAGCCTTCCTGTACATGAAGGCTGTGACCACTTCCCTTCCCCAGCTAGGCAAGCCCCCATACAGTTAGAACACGCCCAGGGAACATAGTTAACCCTTAGCGCGCCCCCTGCAGGTTAACCCCTTCACTGCCAATGGCATTTACACAGTAATCAGTGCATTTTTATAGCACTGATTGCTGTATAAATGCCAATGGTCCCAAAAAAGTGTCAAAACGTTCCGACATGTCCGCCCCAATATCGCAGTACCGCAAAAAATCGCAGATCGCCGCCATTTTTAGTACAAAATAAAAAAAAATTAAAAACCCCAAAAATGAATTCTCATCATCCGTAAACGCGACCACTTTTGCGCAAACTAATCAATAAACGCTGATTGCGATTTTTTTTTTATCGCAAATATGAGGAAGAATATAAATCGGCCAAAAATGGTGAAAAAAAATATTTTTTATATTTTTTTTTGGATTTGTATTTTAGGAAAAAGTAAGAAATTTGGGTTTTTTTGCAAAATTGTCGCTCTTCTTTTGTTTATAGCGGCGATCAAAAATGACGCAGCGGTGATCAAATACCACCAAAAGAAAGCTCTATTTGTGGGAAAAAAAGGATGCAAATTTCGTTTGGGTACAACGTCGCACGACCGCGCAATTGTCAGTTAAAGCGACGCAGCGCCGAATCGTAAAAAGGGCTCCGGTCCTAAAGCTGGAAATCCTTCCGGGGCTGAAGTGGTTAATCCAGAGCTCATGGAAATAACATATAAAAGATATAGGCTGCTGCTATAACATCAAAATTCAATCTCTCATAAGCTCTAAAACTATCACAGTATAATCAATAAAGCCAAAGCAACGCTCTTCGGTGTATTGAACACCTTACTTCCACACAGTTCAAACTGATAACACCCTGTGACAGGTGAGTCTAAATGAAGCTTGCTCCACTGGATGGTCTTTAGGGGTTTGTCAGGTGTATAGATGTACAAAACCTTCACCACACCTCGTGATACCGCTCCCCTCAAAATTTGCACTTATTAGAAAAATAGGGAATTATATGCCTTTGGTCATTTCTTTCAGGTCTCTCCAGATCAGGAACCTCCAACAGTCTCAGTATCCCATGACAGATAAACCAGGTGTTTATACGTTTTACGGTTATATCTTTCACATTATCAGGTCACTTAACCACTTTAAGACCGAGCCTCTTTTTGGAGTTCAGTGCTTACGAGTTAAAACCAGGTTTCTCTTACGTTCACTGACAGACGCAGCTCTTCTTAATTGACACGTGGGTTTTATGTCGTCCTATCAGGAGTGACTAGGCAAAACAGATGCAAAAGCATCAGGGATAGGCTGGCCCCTCCCATGGGGGCCGTCCTCACCTGAGCCTATAAAACCCCCTGCTGGCCAATGGCATACAGTTTTGTTTGCCTAGTGCAAAGGAGTTGACTGGGTTCCCTTATGGGACCTGCGGTTTTTTCTGCATGTAATTTTTTTTTCTTTTTCTGGAAATGATGAAGACTTCTATCAAGCAGCCGGTCTTGGCATAGAGAGGATATCACGAATCCAAAGCTTTGCCTTGACCGGCTACCTCCTGGCAACCTACCCTTAAATGTCAGGGCTGCGTCGTTCAGGGCCCGTTCTGTGCGGGCGGCCTGTGGCTGTTGCCACTTGTGCCCAGTGTCTGGCTTTTGCCTTTCCAGTGGCCTTGGCCAGCAGCAATCCTTCCGGGAAAAGGGGGGTAAGTCTGCTTCGGGTGGCTACCCGCAACGCCCGTCGGACCGGTGAGTGGACCCCTCCCCTGCCCTTAGGATGTGGGGGGGGGAGCAACATCCGGGGCAGTAATTATTTATTGGTGGTAGCTTCTTTCCCTGTCAGGGGGACACTTTTTTATTGCGTGCCCCCCTCCTTCCCCCCACCTCCGCCCCCTCCCCCTGGTCTGCCGCGTTTGCGTTGTGTCTTTTAAGGCCCTGGGACCTATACTGGATCACTGGGGAACGTTCGCTCGCACACTTTTAAAAAATTAACCGCCGCCATTTTGTGGGGCATGTTTATGCTGCACGAGCGCCATTTTCTACTCTGTGGCGGTTATTGGTATTACACTCTGTAAATTCTCCTCAGAGAAGCGCAGCTGCATGTGGGATACAGTCCTCAGAAGCGCCTTTTTTCCCTCACAGCGCTGAAAGGCTACAGGGCTAGAAGCAGCAGGTTTGGCTGGCTCCTTGGGGTGTTGTTTTTAGTGGGCTTGTCCCCCCAGGTTCCCTGGGTGGTCTTAGGTGGTGGTGGTGATTACGTGGGGAGGGTGTCACATTCAGGCTATGTCTGGGGACGGCGATGTGGTGGCTATGGACCCTGCAGCGCCCTCTGTAATGGAGACAGCTGAGCAAAGCTCCGCACAAGCCCCTGCGGTCACTTTGTACCTCCTGCGGGCTCTTTTTGTGGAATTCATTCATAAGTTTACTGCTACGGCCCCTGAGCCCCCCGCTAAGCGCTTGGCCCCCCATGTCTCCTCAGGTGCAGATTCAGATCATGGGGTTGCCACGGGGACCCCCGCGGAACTCTCTGAGGGCGAATTGGTCCTTTCTGAAGCTGAGGAGGACCAGGGGGCCTCAGTGGCGCGCGAAAAGGCAATTGTAGCGGCCCTTATTGCTAACATTCGCCAGGCTATGTGCCTTGCTCAGCCTGAGGAGGCGCAGACTTCCACTTATGTCTGTGGGTCTATGAAGCCTCCTAAGGCCCCTAGGGCTTTTCCCTATGTTCAATTTTTTGAACGGGCTGTTTTTAAGGAATGGGGTTCCCCCAAAAATTCCTTCACCTTACCTAAGCGTTTTGCTGTGCGCTATCCCTTTGAGGATGCTTTCCTAACACGGTGGGCTTCCCCCTCGGTGGACCCACCGGTGGCCCGTCTGAATAAGGCTACCACCCTTCCTGTGGAGGGTTCAACCCCTTTTAAGGACGCAGCGGATCGCCGCACGGAAATGGTGTCAAAGGCTATATTTCAGGTGGCAGGTTTTGCTATGCGGCCAGCCTTGGCCTCAGCAATGTCAGCGCAGTCCCTTTCTGAGTGCCTCTCCTCAGTGTGCAAAAATTTGAGTTGCAATTGTGCAAAGAATGAGTTGCATAATTTGCAACATGCGATGGATGGCCTCCATTATCTGTGCGACTCCCTGCTGGACATCATGACCATGCTGTCAAAAATTTCAGCCTTTGCTATTATTATCAGACGGGTGTTGTGGCTGAGGTCTTGGTCGGGTGATCAAGCGTCTAAAAAACGCCTCACTGACCTTCCCTTCCAGGGGGGTCGTTTGTTTGGACCTCAGCTGGACGAAATCATTAAAGATTTCACGGGGGGAAAGAGTCTCTTTCTTCCGGAACCCAAACGACGGGACTTTCGCAGACGTCAGGGTCCCTCCTTTTCTGGGCAGAAGAAGTATTTTCGTGCCTCAGGTACAGCCGGGGCGGGTTCCAAGTCCGGTAAGGCCCCGGCTGGGTCTGGTAAGAGAACCTGGCATCGTAAGCCCGGAAAAGCGGAGGATAAGCCCTCCTCAGCGTGACGGGTTGCCCCCGCCCATATGTCGGGTGGGGGGCCGGTTACTGGAGTTTGTGGACTGCTGGACAGCTCACATCTCCGATCGGTGGGTCCTGGATGTGGTGTCCACCGGTTACCGGATAGAGTTCAAAACTCTACCCCCAGACAAGCTTTTACTCAAACCTCTTTGTGGTGCCCAAAAAGGGCGGGGTCAGGCCGATTCTGGCTCTAAAAGCTCTGAACTGTTTTGTCAAAGCACAAAGGTTCAAGATGGAGTCCATTTGCTCGGTCGTTGCCGCCCTACATCAAGGGGAATTCTTAGCATCCCTGGACATCAGGGACGCCTATCTGCACGTTCCCATCTGCCAAAAACACCAGCCTATTCTGCGTTTCGCAGTGGGAGACCTGCACTACCAGTTTGTGGCCCTACCATTCGGTCTGGCCTCGGCTCCCAGGGTGTTCACCAAGGTGTTGGCACCTGTCCTAGCACTGCTAAGGCGGAGAGGTATCGCAGTGGTAGCGTACCTCGACGACCTGCTCTTGAGGGCGGAGTCGGTAGTGTCCTTGAAGGAGGACGTGTCAATCACGGCCTCCACACTAAGAGACTTCGGTTGGCTCGTCAACCTGCAAAAGTCCTTGATTGTCCCCTCATGTCGCCTGGAGTACCTCGGTCTAATTCTAGACACGACTCAGGCGAAGGTGTTCTTGCCTCCCAACAAACTATTGGGGCTGCAAGCGGCGGTGAGGACCCTGCTTTCGCGCCAGAGGTCCTCCCTAAGGTTCTGCATGCTGATGTTGGGTCTCATGGTTTTCATCCTTCGAGGCGATTCCTTACGCCCAGAGTCACACCCGGCTCTTGCTGAAGGCGATTCTGTCAAAATGGGACAAATCTCCTTTTTCTCTGGACAGACTGATCCGTTTGGACCACCAGACCAGGGGATCACTGACTTGGTGGCTCCAGCATTGACTCTGGGAAAGTCTTTTCTTCCCCTCAACTGGTCAATTGTGACGACGGATGCCAGCCTGAAGGGCTGGGGAGGGGTGTTGGGTCAGTTGTCTGCCCAGGGCCGTTGGTCAGCTCAGGAAGCTCGACTTCCGATAAATGTGTTGGGACTGAGAGCGATCAAGCTTTGCTTGTCCCGTTGGTCGACAAGGCTGCAGGGCCTCCTTGTCCGGGTTCAATCGGACAATGCCACAGCAGTGGCATATGTGAACCATCAGGGAGGGACAAGGAGTTCAGCGGCAGCTGCAGAAGCTGCTCTTATTCTCCGCTGGGCGGAACAACACGTTCCGGCGCTCTCCGCAATCTACATTCTGGGAGTGGGGAACTGGCAGGCGGACTTTCTCAGTCGTCAGACACTGGACCAAGGGCAATGGTCCCTGCATCCAGAGGTGTTTCGCCAGATTTGCTGCAAGTGGGGCATACCAGAGAGACCTCATGGCGTCCAGGTTCGATCACAAGGTCGAGACCTTCGTGTGCAGAACAAGAGATCCGCTGGCGGTCGCCACGGACGCGCTGGTGGCTCCTTGGGGTCGGTACCGGTTACTATACCTCTTCCCTCCCCTGAAGCTGTTGCCTCGGATTCTGCGCAGGATAGCTGCGGAAGGCATTCCGACGATCCTGGTCGCTCCCGATTGGCCTCGGTGCACTTGGTACGCCAATCTGATTCGGATGGTGGCGGACGCCCCTTGGCGGCTTCCGCTTCGCGAAGACCTGCTCTCCCAAGGTCCCATCTTGCACCCTGCCTTACCCTCGCTGGCTTTGACGGCTTGGCTATTGAGGCACAGGTATTGAGGGATCGGGGAGTCGCTGACTCTGTAATCCCTACTATGCTTAAGGCACGTAAGTGCACTTCGCAAAAAATTTATCACAGGACCTGGAAAGCCTATATTGCATGGTGCGAAGCGGGGGGTTGGAACCCTCGCTCTTATTTGGTGTCCAGGGTGCTGACTTTTCTGCAACAGGGACTGGACAAGAGCCTGGCATTGAGTACACTCAAGGGCCAGATTTCGGCCTTAGCGGCCCTTTTTCAGAGACCTTTGGCTTCCCATTCGCTGATCCGCACGTTCGCACAGGGGGTACGTCATGTGGCTCCCCAGTTTCGGCCGCCTCTGGCGCCATGGGATTTGAATCTGGTGCTCTCTGTTTTGCAGAAACCACCGTATGAGAAGATTAGGCACATTCCCTTGTCCCTTTTGTCGCAGAAGGTTGCCTTGGTGGCTGTCACATCCACGCGGCGGGTGTCGGAATTGGCTGCCTTGTCTTGCAAGTCCCCGTACTTGATTCTTCATAATGACAAGGCGGTGTTGCGACTTCCACCTTCTTTCCTTCCAAAGGTGGTCTCTTCTTTTCATTTGAATGAGGATTATGTCCTCACCCAAAACATCCTAAGGAATTTGAGTTACACTCTTTGGATGTAGTGAGGGCTCTGCGGGTTTATTTGAGTGCTACAGCTTCCTTTCGGAAGTCTGACTCGTTGTTTGTGTTACCCGGGAGCTCCAAAAAGGGTTCGGCAGCCTCGTCGGCTACCATTTCCCGTTGGATTAGACAGACCGTGACCCATGCGTATGAGCTTCGGGGCAAGGTTCCCCCTTTTCCGGTCACGGCTCATTCCACCAGGTCAGTCAGTACCTCCTGGGCGTTCAGGCACCAGGCTTCGGTGTCTCAGGTGTGCAAAGCGGCCACTTGGGCCTCGATGCACACGTTTACTAAGTTTTACAAAATTGATGTGTCGCCATCTGCGGATGCTGCTTTTGGCCGCAAAGTTTTGCAAGCAGCAGTGTGAGTGCGTCTACCGCTCCCTGAGAGGGTTCTGTTGGGTACAGTTGTTGTTGTTTGCCCACCCCTCTAGTTTTTGGCACTGCTTTGGGGCGTCCCCACGTGTCAATTAAGAAGAGCTGCGTCTGTCAGTGAACGTAAGAGAAAAGGGGATTTTATTATAACTTACCGTAAAATCCTTTTCTCTGAGTTCACTGACAGACGCAGCTCCCACCCCTCTGATTTTTTTGTTGCACTGCTTGTGACAAACTGTATGCCATTGGCCAGCAGGGGGTTTTATAGGCTCAGGTGAGGACGGCCCCCATGGGAGGGGCCAGCCTATCCCTGATGCTTTTGCATCTGTTTTGCCTAGTTACTCCTGATAGGACGACCTAAAACCCACGTTTCAATTAAGAAGAGCTGCGTCTGTCAGTGAACTCAGAGAAAAGGATTTTACGGTAAGTTATAATAAAATCCCCTTATTTTTTTGCTATAAAATTACTAAGAACCCCCAAACATATATATTTTTTTTCTAACACCCTAAAGAATACAATGGCGACTGTTGCAAAACGTTGTCACACCGTATTTGCGCAGTGGTCTTACAAGCGCAATTGTTAAAAAAAAAAATCATTTTTTTGAGTTAAAAAATAAGACCACAGTAAAGTTAGGCCAATTTTTTACATATTGGGAAAGATAATGTTACGCCGAGTAAGATGATACACAACATGTCATGCTTCAAAATTGCATCTGCTCGTTGAATGGCGACAAACTTTACAACATAAAAATCTCCATTGGCGACGTTTAAAAAATTCTACAGGTTAGCAATTTTGAGTTTCAGAACATTCCTTGTAATAGAAAAAAAGCATGACAGGACTTCTTAAATATGAGATCTGGGGTCAAAAAGACAGTAAAATGCTAAAAAAAATAAATAAAAATTTGAAAAAAATGACAGTGCGAAAAAAAGAATGGGCCCTTTAAGAGCATTGAGCAGAAGTGACTTGTGACTTCGCTTCCGCCCTGCCATGCTATGGAGCCAAGTGAATGGCTTCAGCCGCTCACTCGGCTCACGGACACTGGGGAGAGAGGACCCGATCATCTCCGTCGCTGCTGGCAAGCGGTGGAGATGACCGGAAACCGGCGGGAGGGGAGGGGTGGGGCACCTCTCCTGCCACTGATAAAAGTGATTGCCGATGAGACCACTTTTATCTTGTGCAGAATCGCCGGCTGTAAAAAAAAGATACCAGGGTTATGGTAGCTATCTGCTACCATAGCAACGGTATTCCACTTCAAAGGACCGCTGTGTAATGACGGCGGGCGGTCTTGAAGTGGTTAAAGTGGTTGTAAAGTCTAATGTTTTTTCGCCTTAATGCATTCTATGCATTAAGGTGAAAAACCTTTTCTAAATAGTTACCCCCTAGAGCCCCCCTTTTACTTTCCTGAGCCCGTTCGTTGCTGCGGCAGCTACGAGCAATCCGCTCCAGCCGGTGTCATTGGCCGGATTGATAGCAGGGGAGCCATTGGCTCCCACTGCTGTCAATCAGGTCCAGTGATGCGGGCGGATGGGGCCGAGTTCTGCTGTTTGTGTGAATACACGCAAACAGCAGGACACGGGAGCGCGCCCACACGTGTGACTCCAGGGAAGCTTTCCCTGATGGGTCACTCGATGTGGAGGAGGGCCCAGGAGCGCTGCTGGAGGACCCCAGAAGAGGAAGTTCGGGGCCACTCTGTGCAAAACTACTGCACAGAGGAGGTAAGTATGACATGTTTGTTATTTTAAATAAAAAAAAAATGAAGCCTTACAATCACTTTAACATCAGGCACCTCCGTCGGTCTCATTATGTCATGACAAAGGGAAACCTCATAGCGTAATCCTGTCTGGTTTTTATTCACATAAGCGCCCCCCCCCTACAATTTTGCACTTACAGTAAAAACAAGCATTGCATGGTATAACCATCACTGTAACTGCTAAGCCTGCACAAACTCTGTCACCGATCCTTAAATTTTTAGCGGTGATACCTGGGTGGAGCTCAGAGATAAATGTGAGGGTTTACATCCACTTTAAGTGATAGTCTATCCCATGCCTTACTGACTTTTCACTTGCAAACACCACAGCCCATATGGTAAGTTCAGCAATGCTGTCTCCAGTGAAATAAAAGGAAATATTGGACATAAAATTATCCCTTTTTGCTGCCAATTATGTGTGCATATCATGGCATTGAAAGGGTTAACACAAGCTCAAGGGTTGTTTAAACCTTTCAGGAACCCATTCATGATCAGAAAAACTCTGCTTCGGCATGGCAAGCTTGTTGTGTGGAAGATAGATCACTTAACCAATCTTTCCTTTATCCAATGAACCAAGAAGCATTCTACTCTGAGCATTTACAGATTCTCAGCTGTCATCTGACATGTGCTTTGTTGGGAGCTGATCAGGGATTTTCTGTTTTCAGTAAGCTCAGACTGAGTGCAAGGAGTAGATTAGGGGTCTAATATAAATCCCTGATGTCTCCATGAAGAGAGTTGAGCACCAAGGAGTACCTCATTACTACAGATCACAGAGAACCTTTTGAAATCTCCACTTTTTACAGACTCCTACAGGGGAAGGGGTTCCCCTCCTTATAAACCAGTTACGTTTCGTGAGCTTGTTCGTAAATCCAGCAAAGATCAGTGCTTGCACATAAAGGCTGCGAGTGCTGATCAGTGTGTCCTTGTGGGGGCAGTCCCCCTGTCAGAGCACAATAGTACAGCTGGGGAGATTGCAGCACCAACATTGCTTGTGTTGGTACAATGATCTGTCAGCTTTTTCTCATTCAGCCTGCTGGTTTGAATTAAAAAAAACCTGTACAAACATGTTTGCATCTTTGAAATTTCGCAACTCGAAGATTCGTATGTAGGTGACTTACTGTACACACACCGTGCTTTCTTTCCAACCATTCTGTGTAGAGGAAGCATCTCCCCTTTGCTGCTCCAGTGTTGTAAACCGTGAAGTGGAACCATGATCTTTGGTCTATTCCTGCTTACCTCCACTGTGGTCACCTCCAGCCTTTGACCCTCACCAGCTACCAACGGTTGAGTTGGTGAGTATCTGAAGCTTTGGCATTGTACCCTGAGTTTATGTTGGCTTACCGCCATGGGGTTGCAAAATGTCAAGAGCCACAAAGTCCCGGGAGCCCCCATTCACAAAGTGGCTCCTGTGCTGCTTGTAGCATGTTACTGATGCGTCTGAAGTCTGCGGTCTGGAAACATGCCCTCTACTTCCAGATTCATCTTCTGTATTCCTTAGCTTTGTTGGATATGATTGCCTCCTCAGCTTTTTCCAAAGAGATTTTTATTTTAGTAATGCGTGACTTAATGGCCCAAAGCAACCAGTTATTTTTACCCATTCTAACCACAGAGGCCAAAAGCATGCTTCTGCTCCTTCCTGAACAGACTTCGTATCGGATCTGCTTGCCTCTGAGGAGTCGCAGTTTCTTGCTAATACTCTCAAACTAAGTGAGACTCTTGCTGACCTGATGAGAGATTCAGCTTCTTACTGCTACTGGTGCTGTTCCCATTCTGGGGATATTTTAGAGCTCCTATGACTGCTAAGACTTTCCCACTGCAACAGCTGTTCCGGGTCTTCCTCTATGGAGACTGGAAACATCCTGGCAAATTGTTAGTTCCACCAAGTGCTTGATAGCCTAGTTCTGTTTGAAGAGGACTTTGTTTAAAAGTGATCTGTCCCCGCTGTTGATCCAGCAGTGTCCCACCTTAACAGGAAAAAAAAACAAACACACCTTACTGATGGAAGATGCACCTGTCTTTAGGGACCCCACTGTGGTGAGAGTGAGGCATGACAAACCCCAATCTCTGTTGAGCAAGTCTGGGATTTGTACTGAACCCCTCACATTTTCTTTAACAAAAACAAACCGATTTAAATCTCATGTCTGTGCTAGACATGTGCTGGAGGTGACGCCTTTAATGGAGCACAACCTAGCTTAAGACAAATTTGACACAAAGCAGTTTAGCAGAACAGCTTGGTAAAAAAACCTCCTGTTTAACTGTCAGAGTCAACTTTATTAGTATAATAGTATGCTGACTGTCGGATTATGAAACCTTGTTAGGTGGAAAGATAGCTGTGCCCAGGATATTTGGTTGCAAGAATGTGTCTGCTGAAGCTTAATAAAATACTTCAACACACACCTCAGAGCCCTTATGTGTGTGAATTAATCCTGCAGTATCCTCTACAGCAGGGATATGCAATTAGTGGACCTCCAGCTGTTGCAAAACTACAAATCCCATCATGCCTCTTTCTCTGGGTGTCAGTCATGCTTGTGGCTGTCAGAGTCTTACTATGCCTCATGGGACTTGTAGTTCTGCAACAGTTGGAGGTCCACTAATTGCATATCCCTGCTCTACAGCATGAGTGCTCAACCTGCGGCTTTCCAGCTTTTGCAGAACTACAATTCCCATCATGCTTTTGCCTTTGGGAGTCATGCTTGTAAATGTCAGTGGCTTGCAATGCCTCATGGAACTTGTAGTTCTGAAACAGCTGGAGGGCCACAGGTTGAGCGCCCATGCTCTACAGGAACCAGAAAAGATAGCTGCATTTGCAACTCTGAGCTCTTGACATCAAGACTGTTTAAAACCTTGTACACACAAGCCGATGGTTGGTCAACCGAACGTCCAACTTTTGTCCAAATTGGGCGACGGTGGGTTGGTCTAGTGTACTAAAGTGAATCAAGTAATCGGCCAACAAAGCCGAACGTAGTGACGCGTTCCGAGCGTATAACGAGGAAGTTCGGGTGAATGTGATTTGTGAATTACGAACACAGGTTACACGACCAAACACTTCCTGGATTCCGAGCATGCGTGTTTGCACTTCCAACTTTTGGTCAGTCAACTTCTCCTTTAAGGCCCATACACACAGTCAGATGGTTGGTCAACAACAGTCGTCCAACAGCCTGTTGGCCGAAAATCTGATCATGTGTACGCACGATTCTACAGCCAATTTCCAACTGTCGTCCAACAGAAGTTGGACGACGAGACTAGAAAACTTGTGTTGGCCAACAAGGAGTTGGCCGATTGGCTCGTGTGTACAGCAGTTGACCAACATTTTTTTCGATTTGCAAACAAGCATGCTTGGAATCCACGAAGTGCTCGGTCGTGTAAACCTGTGTTCCTAATTGACAAATCACATTAATCTGAACTTCCTCGTTATACGCTCGTAACATGTCACTACGTTCGGCTTTGTTGGCCGATTACTTGACTCATGTCGGTACGCTAGACAAAACCACCCACAGCCAATTTGGAAAAAGTTGGATGTTCGGTTGGCCAACAATCTGCGTGTGTGTGTACGAGGCTTGAGTCTTTTTGGAGGTGCAGTGAGTCTTGCAGACAGATTGGACTGGTTTTTGGAGGCATAAATTGGAACCAAATACAAGGCAAACCTTATCTAAGTGCTTTTTCACTTTTAAACCCCTACTGTTGTCTGTATAATCATTTCTCTAATATTTTCTGCACTAATTTGCTATTCATTAAAAAAATGACATTTACAAATTGTTCAGCTGAATCTCCTAATGATCTAAATAGAAGTTAAAGTGCAGTTCCAGGCTGAAATCCAACTAGGATTTAAACAATAGAGCCACCCAACCCCCCTAATTTTTGCATAGCTTTTTTCTCCTACGTTCACTGACAGACGCAGCTCTTCATTGACATGTGGGTTATATGCAGATCCTATTAGGAGTTAACTAGGCAAAGAAAGCAAGCTGCCCCCCCCCCCAGGGGGCTGTCCTCTTTCCCATATAATCCCCCTACTCTGCTCAGTACATCAGTTTTAACATGCCTAGTGCAAGGAGTTGACCTTGCTCCCTTATGGGACCTGCGGATCATATTTTTATTTCCGCACTTTTTATTTTTCTCAAGCCTTCTGATGAAGACTGCTATCAAGAAGCCGGCTGGGGCAAAAAGGATATCTAGAATCCTATGTTTTCCCCAGCGCGGCCAACCGATGCGAGCCAGTCCTATGCTTAGGCGGAACCCACCGCATCGTGCCCGCTCCGTGCGGGCGGCCAGTGGGAGACCCCCACTTACGCCCAGTGTCAGGACGTGCTTTCCTGTCCAGGGGCTGAGGCCTGCAGCATCCCTTCCAGATGGGAGGAAAGTCTGCAATGGGTTGCGATCCGCTACGCCCGGCTGGAGTGGTGAGTGATTCCCTCCTCTTCCCCTCTCAGGGTGCGAAGGGGGGCGCTGGGCAACAAAAATTACAAAAAAAAAAAATAATTTTTTTCCCTTAGCTGGGTCGCCCCCACCCACTCCGCACCCTTCAGTAACGGCTCTGCCGTTTTTGCCGCCATTTTCCTATGGCCGGGGCCATTTTCTAGTGTTTCTTTCCCTAGTGCCAGCGGCGACCATTTTGCCGTAGCCCGGCCTATACACTGGCATTGCTGTTCACTTTGACTTTCCTGGGGCGGCCCTGTCGGCCATATTGGAGTCCCTGCAGCATGTGTCACATGAGGCTGTACTTTTAATTTCACTTTCATTCAAGACAGCGCTGACAGCACAGTTTCTCTGGCGGTGTTTCTCTACTGAGCACTCCTATGGGAACAGCGCTCGTGGGCACAAAGGAACAGCAAGTATAGCTGACTAAGCCCTGGGGTGTCGGTAGCGGTGGGCACAGTCCTCCTGGGACCTCCCTGGCATTCTGTGGGGTGGCGGCTGGGCGCATTGTGAGGGGGTGTCAGTGCCTTAGTGGCAAATGATCTGACTGTCAATTCCGGTGGACAACTGCGGGACCCTCTGAGGAGGAATCCGCGACTATGCAGCCAAAAACGCTGGGACTTGGTGTCATTGGACCAACTCAGGGCGGTTTTTAGGGAATTTCTTCCCCGGCGGGGGCCGAGCAAGTCTCTGGGGGCCCCTGCAAAATGCCTGTTTCCCCCCTCTTCCTCAGGGGACGGTTCTAACCGGAAATTGCTTCGGGGGTCACGGGGACCCCGTGGAACAGTCGGAAGGCGAACTAATTCCTTCAGATGGCGAGAGGATCTGGGGGCCTCAGTGGCGCGCAAAAATGCGCTGGTGGGTATCCGTGTGTCTTTGCGACTGGACCAGGTAGGGGAGTCACAAGCTGCCGCATACGTTTGCGGGTAAGCTAGACCACCTAGAAAATTCCTTCGCCCTACCCACACACTTCGTGATACGCTATCCCTTTGAGGATAATTTCGTGAAAAAATGGGCGTCCTCCATAGTGGACCCCCCCCGGTGGCTCGCCTCAACAAGGCATCCACCATACCCCTGGAAGGGTTCCTTTCATTCAAGGACCCAGCCGACAGGCATACGGAGGCAGTGTCTAAGGCATTTTTCCTGTTAGCAGGACCAGCCATGAGACCGGCCCTGGCATCCGCCATGGTGACGCAGTACCTGTCCGAATTGCGGTATTCAATACCTGATGCGGCCCTGGACCTGCTTTCCATGCTGTAAAAAATGTCTGTCTTTGCAGTCATTATCAGACAGGTACTTTTGGTCTGGTGACCACGCGTCCAAAAAAGGGGTCTTGCGGATCTCCCTTTTCAGGGTGGCCGTCTATTCGGTCCGCAGCTGGATGAAATCATCAAGGATTTCACCGGGAGGGGAGAGTATATTCCTTCCCGAACCCAAGCGGCGAGAATTTTGCCGAAAGCAGGGACCTATTTCTTCGGGAGAGGTTTTTTCGTGCCCCGGCACGAAAAGACAGAGGACAAGCCTGCCCCTGCATGATGGGTTGGGTGGGGGCATGTCTTCTGGGGTTTGCAGACAGGTGAACTGCCCGCATTTCCGACCGGTGGGTGCAGGAAGTGGTGTCCTCTGGTTACAGGATAGAGGTCAGCACTCTACCCCCAGACAGGTTCTTCCCATCGAACTTGAGACTCCCTCAGAAGCGTCAAGAGGCCCTATTCAGGGCTGTCCAGGCACTATCGGACCAGGGGGTGATTGTGCCAGTACCTCAGTTGGAGAGGTTTCGAAGTTTTTATTCAAACCTATCATGGTCCCCAAAAAGGGGGGAGGGGCCAGGCCTGTTCTGGACCTAAAATCGCTTAACCACTTCGTGAGAGTGCAAAAATTTCGGATGGAATCCGTCCGCTCGGTCGTGGCTGCCCTGCACCAAGGGAATAATGGCGTCCCTGGATTTCAGGGACGCGTATCTCCATGTTCCCATCTGTCACAAACACCTGCGCTTTGTGGTGTGAGACCGACATTACCAATTTGTGGCTTTTCCTTTCGGTCTGGCCTCAGCTCCTCGGGCGTTCACCAAGCTGGTGGCCCCGGTCCTGGCGCTACTGAGGCAGAGACATTGCGGTAGTAGCATACCTCGACGACCTACTCCTGAGAGCGGAATCTGCTTCAGCTCTGGAGGATATCGTAGCCATTACAATGGCCTCATTGAGGGACTTCAGCTGATTGATCAACCTGCAGAAGTCGACGCTGACACCGTCCTGTCACCTGGTATACCTGGGTCTAATCTTGGACACGGAACAGGCGAAGGTGTTTCTACCTTTGGCCAAGTTACTGACCCTGCGAGCAGCAGTGCGATCCTTACTGTCTCGCCGGTGGTCCTCCTTATGGTTTTATATGCGGGTGTTGGGGCTCATGGTATCGGCCTTCGAGGCGGTACCCTACGCCCAGAGTCACACTCGGCTCCTTCAACGAGCGATTCTGTCTCGGTGGGACAAGTCACCTCTGTCCCTAGAACGACTGATCAGACTGGACCCCCAGACCATGACAGGGTGGCTTCGGGCCCCAGCTTTACCCTTGGGAAAATCCTTTCTTCCCCTGAATTGTCGATTTGTCACGACAGACGCCAGCCTTTGGGCTGAAGGGGGGGTCCTGGGACAGTTGTCTGCCTAGGGGCACTGGTCGGCACAGAAATCTCACCTTCCGATCAATGTGCTGGGGCTGAGGGCAGTCAGACTCTGCCTCTCCCACTGGACGGTAAGGTTGCGAGGCCTCCCGATTCGTATTCAGTCGGACAATGCCACGGCCGTGGCGTATGTGAACCATCAGGGCGGAACAAGGAGTTCGGCAGTGGCTGCGGATGCAGCGCTCATTCTGAATTGGGCAGAACTCCACGTACTGGCGATCTCCGCCATTTACGTTCCAGGTGTAGAAAAATGGCAGGCGGACTTTCTCAGTTGCCAGACACTGGATCAGGGGCTATGGTCCCTACATCCTGAAGTGTTCAACCAGATCTGCCTCAAGTGGGGCACTCCAGAGGTGGACCTCATGGCGTCCTGGTTCAATCACAAAGTAAAGACCTTTGTGTGCAGAACAAGAGACCTGTTGGCGATCGCCACGGATGCGCTTGGGGTCGGTATCATCTTCTGTACGCCTATCCTCCCATCAAGCTTCTACCACGGCTACTGCTCAGGGTGGAAGCGGAGGGGATCCCGATGATCCTGGTGGATCCGGATTGGCCTTGGCGTCCTTGGTAAGCCAACGTGGTGCGAATGGTGGCAGATGCTCCCTGGCGCCTTCCGCTGCGCGAAGACTTGTCTCAAGGGCCCATCTTGCACCCTGATTTACCCTCGCTGGCTTTGACGGCATGGTTATTGAGTCCCAGGTGCTGAGGGACAGGGGGGTCGCTGACTCAGTGATCCCTACCATGTTAAAAGCGCGTAAGTGTACTTCACGCAAGATTTATCATCGCACCTGGAAGGCATACTTTGCTTGGTGTGAGGCAGGGGATTGGAACCCTCACTCTTATGTCGTGTTCAGGGTCCTAGCCCTTTTACAACAGGGCCTGGATAGAAATTGGCTTTGAGTACCCTCAAGGGTCAGATTTCGGCTCCGGAAAATCTCTTCCAACAACCTTTTGCCATCACATTCATTGCTTCGTACACTTGTACAAGGTATACGCCATGTGGTCCCACATGTGCGGTCGCCTTTGGCGCAATGGGATTTGAATCTAGTGCTTTCTGTGCTACAGAAGCCACCATATGAGAGGATCAGGGATATCCCCTTACAATTACTGTCACAAAAAAAGTGGCTTTCTTAGTGGCCATTACATCCGCTAGGCGGGTTTCTGAGCTGGCAGCATTGTCCTGCAAGTCTCCCTATTTGGTCCTTCACAAGGACTAGGCGGTCCTGCGCCCGTCACCTTCGTTTCTCCCGAAGGTGGTGTCGTCTTTTCACACTAATGAAGAGATTGTTCTCCTTTCATTGTGTCCGTGTCCCTCACATCCCAAGGAATTTGAGTTAGACTCATTGGATGTTGTAAGGCACAGGTGTCAAACTGGCGGCCCTCCAGCTGTTGCAGAACTACACTTCCCATGAGGCTTTGCAAGGCTGACAGTTATAAGCATGACTCCCATAGGCAGAGGCATGATGGAACTCGTAGTTCTGCAACAGCTGGGGGGCCGTCAGTTTGACACCCTTGTTGTAAGGGCTTTGCGGGTCTATTCGGCGGCTACAGACTCTTTTCGGAAGTCTGACACATTGTTTGTACTGATGGACGGGCCACGCAAAGGATTGGCGGCCTTCCCGGTTACTGTTTCCCGTTGGGTCAGACACACCGTGACTTATGCATATTTTTTTCGGGGCAAGTCCCCTCCCTTTCCAGTCATGGCTCATTCTACCAGTGCATTAGCACTTCCTGCGTGTTTAGACACCGGGCTTCTGTGTCACAGGTGTGCAAGGCGGCTTCTTGGGCCTTGGTGCACTCTTTCACTAAATTTTATAAAGTTGATGTATCTGCATCTTCGGATGCTGCTTTTGGATGTAAAGTTTTACAGGTGGCAGTGCAGGCGCGTCTGGCGCCTCTTCAGAGGTTCTGTTGGGTATAGTTGTTGTTTTTTACCCACCCCTCTTTACTGACACAGCTTTGGGACATCCCCACATGTCAATGAAGAGCTGCGTCTGTCAGTGAACGTAGGCGAAAAAGGGATTTTATTCAAACTTACCGTAAAATCCTTTTCTCCGAGTAGGGGGATTATATGGGAGAGGACAGCCCCCTGGGAGGGGCCAGCTTGCTTTCTTTCTTTGCCTAGTTAACTCCTAATAGGATCTGCATATAACCCAGATGTCAATGAAGAGCTGCGTCTGTCAGTGAACTCAGAGAAAAGGATTTTACGATAAGTTTTAATCCCTTTTTTTGTTACCTTTTCTGTGTTTTTTTTAGTTGGACTTCCATCCTATCTCGCTGCTGCAATTGCATCGGACCCTCCTGCTTCTCACTATGCTCTCTGGGACCTGTGTTTGTCCCAGAAGACAACGGGACCATTCAGAAAGTGCAGCATGACTCGCGCATGCGCAGTAGGAAAAAAAGCTTACCCTTACTTGCAATGCTGGCATCTGCACCCGAAGCCAATGGACAATTGGCTTGTGGTGCCAACATTTTGGGCTCCCTGTACAGGTAAGTGTCCTTATATTAAAAGAATTTGAAGCTGCTGACTTTTGCATTTTTTTTTTTATACAGGCTTAACTCTGCTTTAAAGCTGCAACCGTGCTGCAAGGGTTAACTGCTCATTTAGGTCTATGGGGCATTAAAAAAGATGTACTTACCAGATCCTCTGCACTTCTGGATCGGTCTCTGCAGCTTCTCATCCCTTATGCTCCAGCTGTGTAAGGTCCTGATGTCATCTAGACTGATGCAGGGTCCACAGCCTTGCATTGGACATGATAGTTTCAAGGGACAGTCCAATGCCAGAGCATGGGGGACTCATACAGTACAGGCACAGTATTCATACATCATGTGTTGTAGGCGTATACTTTCAGGTGGTTGGACACTGACAGAGGACACACCCCGGATGCCTTCCCCATAACCCTACCCTACTACGTGGTTCCTCATTTTTGTGCTAGTGTCTGAGGTTGATGGACCTTTTATTTTTCTTTATTATTTCATCTTCCACTTCTTCAATCAAGCCCTCACCGTTTTCTAATGCCAATATAGAAATAGCGTATCCAGATCAGAGCAAACTCGGTAACACCTTGAAGTTGGACTCTGATGCAGGCAAAGAAAGGGTTATGAAGAGGATATTAAGGCAGTATTGGAGCAAGCTGCAGAAGATCTCTCTCCCTTTGATTGTCACTATATTGAAGAGGGAGTGTCACATAAAATGCCCACTAACAGTGAAAAGCATATTGTGGCATCAAAAGCATTGGCATTGTGCAACTTGACTCTCCTCCATCCTGTCATGCCCCTTTGGGTACAGAGACCTACAAACTCCTGCAAAACATTCCTTGTTCATGAACAGAATGTGCAGTCTATGATGACTGTTTCACTCCTGAAAGAATTTGCACGCCCCAAAATGCTTACTTAAATCCATCCAGTAGAAAAAGAGTTTACAAAGAAGCCGGCTATTCCTGTAGACGTTCCTGTCTGTCCTAAACAACATTTCACTGTTTCTATTGAAGATATTCCTTCTTTAAAAGATTCTGCAAAGTTTGAGACACTCCTAGAGACTCTTTCACCTTGCAGACCCAGCCCTGGAACCAGCTTTTGCTGCAACTTCAGTATGTCAAACTGAAACTAACTGGACTGAAACAATGAACAGCAATTGCAGCAAAAACACTGTTTTTTTGTGTAGATGTCCTAGAAAATGTCATGAGACAAATTTCCAGAATGGTCATAATCTCCATTTGCATGCAAAGAATCTTATGGCTGAAAGTTTGGACAGCTGAAGATGCCTGCAAAAGACACCTCACACAGATGACTTTCCAAAGAATAGGTCTGTTTGGTGAGGCACTTGACCAATTCATCAAAGGTCACGGGTAGGGAAGGTTTTACTTCCATAGCAAAGGGTCCCAAAACCACCTTCTTCAGGAGCCCCTAGCTCCTCTAAATGCAGTGCACTTGTCTGTTCTAACCAGACTTCAACTTCAAAACCTAAGTTTCCTTTCAGAGCAAGGCTTGGTCCACCAAGCATTCACAAAGCTCTTTTCACAATGAAGGGACACCCTTACTCCTAAGAGTTGGTGGAGGCCTGTTACAGTTTGCATCTCTCGGGATCACAGACGTCTCAGACCTGTGGATTCATTTAGTGGTTTGAAAGTGGCACAAAATGGTGTTCAAAACTCCGCAATCTCACCGCTTCCTTCTTTCAAATCAACCAAAAACTGCCCAAGGACAGTTCGATTTGCAGAATGCCCTGAACCACCTCTTGACACAGGGAGTTTTTGTGCTGGAACCACCACAAGACAGGTTCAAAGAATTCTGCTCAAACTTATTCACGATACCAAAGCCCAATGAGGGTAGTCATCCTATTCTGGATTTAAAATTCCTCTACAAATGCCTTCAAATTTCAAAATTTTGCAGTGAGTCCGCAAGGTCAGTATTTACCTCTCTGAAACAAGGGGAATACATGACATCTGTTGACATCCATGATGCCTACTTACATGTTCCCATTTACCCACCTCGTCAGTGCTTTCTGCGCTTCGTATTGGCAGACAACCACTTTCAGTGACTCGTACTGCGCTTTGGTCTATGCTCCTCTCCCAAAGTGTTCACAAAGGTCTTAGCACCTCTACTTGTCTTGCTCATAACATGCAAATTACAGGATATCTTGATGATATTCCTCTGAAGGACTCCTCTCCCTGCTGGGCTATCAGGAAATTTAAGCAAGACCATTCAGATGCTCTTTCGACTGGGTGATCGATTTCAACAAATTGTTCTCCATTGTCCCAGTTCCTGTGGCAGAACAGTTTCAGAGGTTTTTTACTCCCAATATCATATAAAAGATGGATCTCAAACTACTGGGAAATCACCAATACTTAGGACCGATTTGTCCATCAGGACGGGGTACCTCCACAACTGAGTCAAAATGTCTAGAGAGAAGGGGGGATTGTGGGGACAGGGAAAAAAGGGATTTTATTAAAACTTACCGTAAAATCCTTTTCTCCGAGTTCACTGACAGACGCAGCTCTTCATGACATGTGGGGTTTATGCTTGTCCAACTAGGAGTTAACTAGGCAGGGAAAAGAAACCGCTGGCCCCTCCCATGGGGCCGTCCTCTCTTCCCACATAAACCCTCTCCATAGCATAGCTCAGCAGTTCGTACACAAGCCGTACAGAGAACAGAGCACAGAGGGGTGGGTGCTGCGTCTGTCAGTGAACTTGGAGAAAAGGATTTTTACGGTAAGTTTTAATAAAATCCCTTTTTGTCCTATGTTCACTGACAGACGCAGCTTTTCATGACGTGGGGATGTCCCAAACTGTGTCAAAAAGAGGGGTGGGTAAACGATAACAACTGTACCCAACAGAACCTCTTAAGGAGGCGCCAGACGCGCCTACACTGCTGCCTGCAAAACATTGCTGCCAAAAGCAGCATCCGAAGATGCTAGCACATCAACCTATAAAACTTAGAGAAAGTGTGTACCGAGGCTCAAATGGCCACCTTGCACACCTGTGACACCGAGGCCTGGTGTCTAAAAGCCCAGGAAGTGCTAACAGCCCTGGTAGAATGAGCCGTGACCGGAAAGGGGGGAACCTTGCCCCGACAGAATATGCGGGGGTCACGGTTTGTCTAAACTAATGAGAAATAGTAGCCGACGAGGCCGCCAAACCTTTGCGTTGACCCTCTGTCAGCACAAACAATGCATCAGCCTTCCGAAAGGAAGCTGTAGCAGCTAATTACACTCGTAAGGCCCTCACTACATTCAAGGCATGCAACTCAATTTCCTTTGGGTGCGATGGACGAGGGCACAATGGATGAAGAACAATATCTTCATTAATGTGAAAAAAAGAGACCACCTTCGGAAGGAAGGAAGGAAAAGGTCGCAAGACCGCCTTGTCCTTATGCAGGACCAGGTAGAAAGACTTGCATGATAGTGCTGCCATTTCAGGCACCCGTCTGGCGGAAGTGATGGCTACCAAAAAAGCCACCTTTTGCGACAGCAGTTGTAAGGAAATCTCCCCGATATTTACATAGGGCGATTTCTGAAGTACAGAAAGCACCAAATTCAGATCCCACTGGGCCGTCGGGCCTTCACCCGAGGCGCCACATGTCGCACACCTTGTACAAAGGTACGAATCAACGAGTGCGAAACCAAGGTCTCTAGAAAAGAATCGCCAGAGCAGATATCTGGCCCTTGAGATTACTCAAAGCCAGTCTTTTGTTCAGGTCCTGCTGCAAAAAAGTCAGGACCCTGGACACTACATAAGAGCGAGGGTTATGACCCTCTGCCTCGCACCAAGCTATATAAGCCTTCCAGGTGCGATGGTAAATCTTGCGAGAAGTACACTTGTGAGCCTTCAACAAGGTAGGGATCACGGAGACAGCGACTCCCCTGTCTCTTAGCACCTGGGACTCGATAGCCAGGCCGTCAAAGCCAGTGAGGGCAAAGCGAGATGGGCCCCTGAGACAGTAGATCGTCTCGCAGCGGGAGCCGCCAGGAGGCATCTGCCACCATTTGCACCATGTCGGTGTACCAAGTGCGCCAAGGCCATCTGGAGCCACCAGGATTATTGGTATTCCCTCTGCCACAATCCTGCGTATCAAACGTGGTAGAAGTGTTATCGGAGGGAAGGCGTACAGGAGGCGGTAACGGCCCCAGGGGGCCACCAGAGCGTCCATGGCCACTGCCAACGGATCCTTCGTTCTGGACACATAGGTCTTCACCTTGTGATTGAACCGAGACGCCATGAGATCCACGTTCGGCGTCCCCCATCTGCGGCAAAGCCGGTTGAACACCTCTGGGTGGAGAGACCACTCTCCCTGGTCCCGCGTCTGGCAACTGAGAAAGTTCGCCTGCCAGTTTTCCACACCTGGAATGTAAATGGCGGGGAGTGCCGGAACGTGACGTTCCGCCCAACGTTGTATCGGAGCTGCCTCCGCCGCAGCTGCTGGACTCCTCGTGCCGCCCTGATGGTTCACATATGCCACTGCTGTGGCATTGTCCGACTGAATCTGAATCGGATGACCCTGCAACCTCACTGTCCAGTGAGATAGGCACAATCTGAGTGCTCTCAGTACCAGCACATAGATGGGGAGGCGAGCCTCCTGTGCCGACCAACGGCCCTGGGCAGACAGCTGTCCCAGGACCCCACCCCAGTCTAAAAGACTGGCATCAGTGGTGAAGACCACTCACTGAAGGGGCAGGAATGACTTCCCCTGAATCAACGCCGAGTCCCGAGCCACCAGGTCAGAGACGCCCTGGTCTGGGAGCTCAGACGGATCAGAAGGTCCAAGGACCGAGGGGACCCGTCCCACTGAGCCAGGATTGCTCGCTGAAGGAGACGAGTGTGACTCTGGGCGTAAGTTATCGCCTCGAAAGTCGAGACCATGAGCCCCAGCACCCGCATACAGAATCGTAATGAAGACCGTCTGTGCGATATGAGGGATCGCACTGCCGACTGCAGTGACAGCAACTTGGCTGGAGGAAGGAAAAACCTTCGCCTGTTCTGTGTCCAGAATCAGGCGCAGATACTCCAGGCGACGGGATGGAAACACCGTCGACTTCTGCAGGTTGAGCAACCAGCCGAAGTCCTGCAGCGAGGTCATTGTGATTCTCACATTCTTCCTGAAAACTCGAGGGGCTGAGGCCAGACCGAAAGGGAGTCGAGATGGGCCCCTGCCACAAATTGATAATGGAGGAGCGCATCCCTGAAGCCCAGAGACGCCAGAAATTCCCCCTGATTGAGGGCGGCCACAACCGAGCGGATAGATTCCATCCGGAAATTCCACGCCCTGACATACCGGTTCTGGGCCTTCAGGTCCGGTACTGGCCGGACCCCCTCCCCCCCACAAACAGGTTTGAGTAAAAACCTCGAAACATCTCCACTGGAGGCACTGGCACGAACACCCCTTGGTCTGAGAGTGCTTGGACAGCCCCGAAGAGGGCCTCCCGGCGTGCCTGCAGGAGCCCTATGTTCGATGGGAAGAACCTGTCTGGGGCAGAGAGTTGAACTCAGAAAAACTCCCCCCCCACGCGAAGCCCGGGTGGGGGCAACCCATCAGGCTGAGGAGGTATGTCCTCCGCCTTTTTGTTTTTTATTTTGCGCTGCCACTGCTGGTACCCGGCCCCTGCAGCGACCTTACCGGGATAGGTCCCTACCTGCTGCGCTCGGGGCGCGAAAAAACCTCTACTGGCATGAGGTAAGGGGCCCCTCTACGGTGAATCTCACGCCTGCGGGGCTCTGGGAGGAAGGTGCGCTGACCTCCTGTGAAATCCTCAATCTCACCCAGCCATGGACCGAATAGACGTCCACCCTGAAAGGGAAAGTCTGCGAGACCTTTTTTTTGGAAGCATGGTCACCGGACCAAAAACTCAACCAGAGTACCTGTCTGAGGATACGGCAACACCGCTATCCTGGATAACATACGCAGTAAATCAACGGCCGCATCACCAAGGTACTTGAAACTTTGGAGCAAAAATTCAGCCCTCTGCAGCGTATCCATCAGGAGGCCACAGTCCAGAACATTCTGGAGCTCCGTCATACACTCAGACAGATATTGCGCCGCCATGGCGGACGTCAGGGCTGGCCGCAGAGCAGAGCCTGCCACCAAGAAGAACGACTTTAACAGCGCCTCTGTCTTTCTGACAGCGGGGCCCTTGAAGGAAGGAACCCTTCCAGAGGAATGGTCGTTGCCTTATTAAGGCGAGCTATAGGCGGGACCACCGCAGGCGACTACCATTTTTTTTTTTTTTTTAAAAAAAGCTTTTCTAAAAGGGATAGCGAGCAGCGAACCGTTTGGACCTAGGTCTCTTGGAGTGTGGGAGGAAACCGGAGCACCGGCAGGAAACCCATGCAGGCACAGGGAGAACATGCAAACCTCAGGCAGGGAGGCCATGGTTAGGATTCGAGCCAGCAAGCATCTTGCCGCCCGGCGCAATTGCTACCCACTACACAACTGTACTGCTGTGAAAAAGAATGCTGAGGATGCAGCCATTCACGATAAATAAGGTGATCAAAAAATTGATCATAAGGGTAAGCCTTGGGGGCCCTAGGGGGCCTGGAGGACCCACACCCATACGCAGAAGTCTGCGAGTCGCCATCCTGGCGCAATCACAGCGTAGTGCGCGTTCCAGTGATAATGGCGAAAACTACGCTCTTTTACGCGCAGTCGCCGTCCCCTGAACTCTACTCCGTCCGAGGGACCCAGTTCCCCATCAGATAGGCCCACTGGGGTCCCTATGACCTCCGGATCAGAATCCTCCCTTGAAAGCAAGGAGGAGGGGGACGCTTCTTGGGGCCCTGTTGGGTGACATCCGCCCAGGGGAGAATTCACTAAAGACCGCCGCAGCTGGTCCAAAAAGGCCCCTTGCGCAGATTGCACCGCTGCCGATTCCTCCTCAGCAGATTCAGCAGTATAGTCTGCCATCGTTCTCCCCTCAAAACAGTCTTAGTGACACACAGGTGGTACTAAAAAAGTTGAGTCACCCCCACACATCCGCACACCACCGCCCCACAGCGCACCAGGGAACCCTGGAGGCCTGCACCCGCCGCCACCAGCACCCACAGGGGAGCCCAGCTATACTTGCTGTATGCTGCCTGTAACCCTGGAGGATCGTCAGAAGAGCCGCGCTGTCCGGAGCACACACGTTCCACAGAGAAAGGAAAAAACGCTCCACACACGTTTTTGCAGAAGCATGAGGCAAATATGGCCGTCGTTGAACACTAGAGGCCGAAAATCCATCTACAGGAACGTGCAGTACCGCAAACGGGCGCTCTGAGTGCTAGAGGGAAAGCCCCATAGGTCCAGCACGTCTGCGGCTACCGCAAAATGGCGGCAGTCCGCCCCGCAAAACGGCGAAAAATGAAACGTACGGCGCCAGATGATCGGGTACGGTGCGGGGGGGAGGGGGGTGTGAAGGAGGTGAAAAGGAGCTCCACGCGCCCCTACCAGCTGGCTACCCAGAAAAAGGTTTTTTTTTCAGGGTCGTCGGTCCCCCTTCCGCCCCTGAAAAGGGGGGAAGGAAGGAACTCTCACTCACCACTCCTGACGAGCGCAGTGGGTAGCCACCCAGTCGCAGACCTTCTGCCCCTGCCTGGACAGTATGCTGCAGGCCAGAAAATCACCCTACCCGAATCGCATCCGGGACTGGGCGTAGGTGGGGGTCACCCCAGGCCGCCCGCACGGAACGGGCACGATGCGGCGTGTCCCCATACCGCGGGACTGGCTCGCATCGGTCGGCCAGGCCGGGGAATGTACAGAGCCCATGGACTCTCTATGCCCCGGCCAGCTTCTTGATAACAGATCAATGCTTGATAGAAGTCAAATAAAGTAAAAGAAAGAATAAAGAAAACCGGTCGCAAACAGGACCACAATTCCCCTAAAGGGAAGCCAGGTCAACTCCTTGCAAACTAGGCATTGAAACTGCTGAGCTATGCTATGGAGAGGGTTTATGTGGGAAGAGAGGATGACTCCATGGGAGGGGCCAGCTGTTTCTTTTCCCTGCCTAGTTAACTCCTAGTGGGACAAGCATAAACCCCACATGTCATGAAGAGCTGCGTCTGTCAGTGAACATAGGAGAAAAAGGAGTTGTAAAGGAGGACCAGCCACGGTATGTATCATAGATGATGTAGACTTTGTTATAGAAATGTGTGATTCAAGTAAGAAAAAGGCACAATGGCCCACCCCTCCAAACACCATTAAAAATGGTTAAAAAAGAGACAACATTGTCACTTCAACAATACACACAGGACGTCGCTCACATGTGCAAACATACTACAATCAACCTATGTAGGAAGTGGTGTCCTCCGGGTACAGGATAGAGTTCAGCACTCTACCCCCAGATGGGTTCTTCCCATCGAACTTGAGAACTTGAGACTCCCTCAGGGGCGTCGGGAGGCTCTCCTAGACGCTGTTCAGACGCTCTCCGAACAAGGGGTAATTGTGCCAGTACCTCCACTGGAAAGGTTCCGCGGCTTCTATTCAAATCTTTTTGTGGTACTCAAAAAGGGTGGAGTCAGGCCAATTCTGGACCTAAAAGCGCTGAACCACTTTGTGAAGGTGCGAAAATTCAGGATGAAATCTGTCCGTTCGGTCGTGGCCGCCCTGCACCAAGGGGACTTCATGGCGTCTCTGGATATCAGGGACGCGTACCTCCATGTTCCCATTTGTCTCCAGCACCAGCGCTTCCTGTGCTTTACGGTGGGAGATATACATTACGAATTTGTGGCACTTCCCTTCGGTCTGGCCTCGGCTCCTCGGGTATTCACCAAGCTGGTGGGTCCGGTGATGGCGCTATTGAGGCAGAGAGGCATTGTTGTGGTAGCATACCTCGATGACTTACTCCTGAGAGCGGAGTCTGCTTCGGCTCTGGAGGAGAACGTGGCTATCACCATGGCCTCGTTGAAGGTCTTCGGGTGGCTGATCAACCTGCAGAAGTCGACGTTGACCCCGTCCTGTTGCCTGGAATTTCTGGGTCTGATTCTGGACACGGAGCAGGCGAAGGTGTTCTTACCTCCGGCCAAGTTGCTGACACTGCAAGTAGCGGTGCGGACCCTGCTATCACGCCAGTGGTCCTCCTTACGGTTCTGTATGCGGGTGTTGGGGCTCATGGTTTCAGCCTTCGAGGCGATACCTTATGCCCAGAGTCACACTCGGCTCCTACAGCGAGCGATTCTGTAATGGTGGGACAAGTCTCCGCTGTCCCTGGACCAGCTGATCAGATTGGATCATCAGATCAGGGGATCGTTGACCTGGTGGCTTCGGGCCCTGGCTCTAATGTTGGGGAAGTCTTTCCTCCCCCTGAATTGGTCGATAGTCACGACGGACGCCAGCCTATCGGGCTGGGGGGGGGGGGTCCTGGGGCAGCTGTCTGCTCAGGGCCGCTGGTCGGCGCAGGAATCCCACCTTCCGATCAATGTGCTGGAGTTGAGGGCGATCAGGCTCTGCCTCTCCCACTGGACAGTAAGGCTGCGCGACCTCCCGGTTCAGGTTCAGTCGAAAAATGCCACGGCAGTGGCGTACGTGAACCATCAGGACGGAACGAGGAGCTCGGCAGCGGCTGCGGAAGCGGCTCTCATTCTGCGATGGGCAGAACTTCACGTGCCGGCAATCTCCGCCATTTACATTCCAGGCGTAGAGAATTGGCAGGCGGACTTTCTCAGTCACCAGACACTGGATCAGGGGAAATGGTCCCTACATCCAGAAGTGTTCCGCCAGATTTGCCACAAGTGGGGCACGCCAGACGTGGACCTCATGGCGTCAAGGTGCAATCACAAGGTGCAGAACAAGGGACCCGTTGGCGGCCGCCACGGACGCGTTGGGGCCTCGGCGCCTTTGGTACGCCGACGTGGTGCGAATGGTGACAGATGTTCCCTGGCGTCTTCCGCTGCGAGAAGATCTCCTGTCACAGAGAACCATCCTGTACCCTGCTTTACATTCGCTGGCTTTGACGGCTTGGCTATTGAGTCCCAGGTGTTGAGGGATAGGGGTGTCGCTGACTCCGTGATCCCTACCATGCTTAAAGCGCGCAAGTGTACTTCGCGCAAGATTTATCATCGCACCTGGAAGGCCTATATTGCCTGGTGTGAGGCGGGGGGGTTGGAACCCTCGCTCTTACGTTTTGTCCCGGGTCCTGGCTTTTTTGCATCAGGGCTTGGACAACAAGGCTTCGGTGTCACAGGTGTGCAAGGCGGCCTCGGTGCACAAGTTTTACAAAGTTGATGTGTCAGCATCTGCGGATTCTGCTTTTGGCCATTAAGTTTTACAGGCGGCAGTGTAGGCGTGGCTGGCGCCTCCTGAGAGGATTCTTTTGGGTACAGTTGTTGTTGTTTACCCACCCCTCTTGTTTGACACTGCTTTGGGACATCCCCACTTATCAATGAAGGGCTGCGTCTGTCAGTGAACGTAAGAGAAAAAGGGATTTTATTAAGAACTTACCGTAAAATCCTTTTCGCTGAGTTCACTGACAGACGCAGCACCCACCCCTCTGTGTTGCGTTTGTACGGCTTGTTATGAACTGATATGCTATACAGAGCAGGGGGGTTATATGCTGAGTGAGGATGGCCCCCTGGGAGGGGTCAGCTTGCTTTTTTTCTATTTGCCTAGTCTACTCCTGGTAGGATGAGCATAAACCCCACTTGTCAATGAAGGGCTGCGTCTGTCAGTGAACTCAGAGAAAAGGATTTTACGGTAAGTTCTTAATAAAATCCCTTTTTTCCCAAAATCGGCTGTCCATGATTTTGTCTAGTATACTGACGGTAGTCAAATTATCATTCGACAAAGCTGAAAGTAGTGACGTGTTACGAGCATATAAAGAGGAAGTTCAGGTGAATGTGAATTACGGATGCAGGTGTACACGGCCAAACACTTCCTGGATTACGAGCATACGTGTTTGTATTTATAACTTTTGTTTGTCCAACTTCTGTACACATGAGCTGAAAATCGGACGACGCCTTGTCGGCAGACAGGTTTTCTAATTTGCTTGTAAAACTTCTGTTGGACGATAATTGAAAATCGGCTGTCGAATGGAGAGTACGAACGGTCGGATTATTGTATGACAGGCTGTCGTACGACAGTTTTCGGCCGATAATTGTACCATGTGTACGTGCCTTTAGCCTAGAGGTCTATGTATAGGGTAATTAGGTGCCAATACTGGACTAATGATTACCCCATCTATTAGACTCAATCTCTGAGAGGATATAATATACCTTAAGACTGTCCGGAGACGCCTAATAGCCATTTGTGCCATCTATTTAGCTGCTAACTTTATACAAATCCTGTAAAACACCGTGGTTTCCTTCCAATATGTATCATTGAGCCTGAGAATCGTGAGACAATGGTAGTGTCAATGGTATTAGAGGAACGAATGGTGCCAATAGGGTAGAACTAACCCTGATAGGGACAAGTATAGCTTGGCACCTGATTACCCTATACCTAGACCTCTAGGCTAAGATACCTGGAAGCTTCCTACATAGGTTGATTGCGGTATGTTTGCACATGTGAGCGACATCCTGTGTGTATTGTTGAAGTGACAATGTTGTCTCTTTTTTAACTAATTTTAATGGTGTTTGGAGGGGTGGGCCATTGTGCCTTTTTCTTATTTGAATCACACATTTTTGTATAATAAAGTCTACATCATTTACGATACAGTCCTTGGTTGGTCCTCCTTTACAATTCCTTTTTCCCTGTCCCCAGAATTCCTCCTTCCCTCTAGGGTTTTTACTCCCGCCTGTTCATGTTTCCCAAGCCAGAAGGGGGCATTCATTCCATCTCAATGTGTCTTCCTTCAGGCTCAGAAATTCTGCCTGAAATCTGTTCAGTTTGTCATAGCCACCTTTCACCAGGGAGACTTTCTGGCCTTTGTGGACATCAAGGACTTGTGCCTGCATATCCCCATGTTTCCAACAAACCATAATTTGCTACATGTGGCTGTACTTGGACTTTAAGTTTGTGGCTCTGCCTTTCGGCCTCTCTTGTGCCTCTTCAGTGTTTATTCCAGCATTACTCCTGTTGCGCTCTCAAAGCATCCCTATCATGAAATACTTAGGTGACTTCCTGCTGAGGGAACAGTGGTTACAAATTTGGGAGGGCAACTTAACCTTGACTGTCCACACATTGCAGAGGTTCAGATGGATTCTCAAACTTCAGAAATCAGCCGTGGAATTGGAATACATGGGGCTAGTTGTAGATACAGCTTAAGCCAGAGTTGCAATTGCAACTTGCCTATGCCTTTTTAACATTGGTATGTCTGCATTGTGATCGCTCCACCCAAAAACAACCATTGCAACTTGCCTATGCCTTTTTAACATTGGTATGTCTGGGTTACAATTTTTCCGTATCCGTTCAACGTT
>BLSH010145644.1:104344-138728 GCA_018402905.1 Glandirana rugosa | reverse complement strand
TTCAAATGATCCTTTTCTTGGGAACGGATTTGCACTTCTTAGCCCCTCTGTATATGTTGCTAAATTGTCAGGGGATCACTAAAATATACCCCGGAATTTCTCTTCACGAAATCTTTGGGCGTCTCTTTATCCAGTGGTACAGGATTTAACATTTTATTGTAGCGATTACCTACAGATGGTGGGACTTCTGAGTGTGTTTTACACACAATCTTCTCAGTAGGGGGCGAGTCATCATTCTTTTTTCTCTTAAGCAAAACAGCACCCATTGTTCAAGAAAAATAAGCAATCTCCTAGCAACACTTTAACAATCTTAAATGAAAGAAAGGTGCAAAGGTTAAAGTAAGATCTTCGTATAGAAGGTTTCACTTCAATTCTTTCTCATAGAATTGACACAGATATTACCATCAATAAAGATACCAGCGTGTCAGCCACACCCGCTTCGCTAGCTACCGCTCTATCTCAGAGAGAGAGAGAGAGATACCTCGCGTTGCCCTTTGATCCTTCTGGGTGCGCCTTAACCACTTCAGCCCCGGAAAGTTTTACCCCCTTCCTGACCAGAGCACTTTTTGCGATTCGGCACTGTGTCGCTTTAACTGACAATTGCGCGGTCGTGCAATGTTGTACCCAAACGAAATTTGCGTCCTTTTTTTCTCACACATAGAGCTTTCTTTTGGTGGTATTTGATCACCGCTGTGTCATTTCTGATCGCCGCTATAAACAAAGAAAGAGCGACAATTTTGCAAAAAAAAAACAATATTTCTTACTTTTTGCTAAAATTCAAATCCAAAAATAAAATAAAAAAAAAAATTTTTTTTCATCAGTTTTGGCCGATTTATATTCTTCCTCATATTTTTGGTAAAAAAAAATAATAATCTGCGTTTATTGATTGGTTTGCGTAAAAGTGTCCACGTTTACAGATGATGAGAATTAATTTCTGGGGTTTTTATTTTTTTTTTATTTTTTACTAGTAATGGCGGTGATCTGCGATTTTTAGCGGTACTGCGATATTACAGTGGACATGTCGGATATTTCTGACACTTTTTTGGGACCAATGACATTTATACAGCGATCAGAAATTTAAATTTAAATTGGCAGTGAAGGGGTTAACCTGCAGGGGGAGATCTAGGGGTTAACTGTGTTCCCTGGGCTAGTTCTAACTGTGGAGGGGCTGGGCTAACATGGACATAGGAGATCTAACTGATCCCAGTGACAGGGATCAGTAGATCTCCTATGTCCCCATTGAAAGAGCCGGGAACCGCCGTATTTACATCAGCGGTTCCCCGCTCTTTGGCTGTAGCAGCTCATCACGGCTCGCCGGCGGACATCGGGTCTGCCCGAGCCGCGGGCACACTCCTCTGGAGTGTGACGGGCAGGAGAGCGCGCCGGCACGCGATCGCCCCCTAGCTGCGCCTGCGCGAATCGCCGCCTTTTTATGGCGATTCGCGCTCAGCATCCACACTGCCGCCGTAAATATACAGCGCGCAGTGTGGAATCGGTTAAACCATTGTTTTCTATGTGCTCTGTTCACACCACAGCACTGTGACACTTCAATAAAGTTAAAAAATGTAAACAGCCCAATACATTGTAACAACCCATGCACTGACCCTCACCACCCATACACAGCAGACACCAGCCCATGTGTGTGTTCTTAGATTGTAAGCTCTAATGTGCAGGGCCCGATTCCTCTTGCACCAAATTGTATTGTAATTGCAATGTCTGCCTTCTTTCTGTGAAGCGCTGTGCAAACTGTTGGCGCTATACAAATCCTGTATAATAATAATGTGTTTCAGAATACAGGTTGGTGTGAACAAGTCCCTATTGTCGATGGGCTGCCAATGCAGCATGCTTTTGACATCAGCTTAAATGCTTCTGAGAACATTCTGAATTCTTTGACTTATTGGAGGTGGGAAACCGTTTGAATGAAGACAAAAGCCCATAATCACTAGCCCAAAAAGGGTAAATGTCTACATTAAAGTGCAATTGTTGTTTCATCTGCATGGGCAAAGCACTAATTCACTTTGTTGTGACATAAATACATAAGCTGACATTACTGGCTGGTGATTCTCAAAATACTACTTGCCTGGTTGTACATGCTTTGGTTTCAATACTTTTTGAAAAACAAATATGAACAATTATATGGATAGGGAATCTAATTTTTCTCTTATCTTCATTTGTTGCTTGATTGCATCGTTTACATGATTTGGAAGTGTTAAAATCAGGCATAGCCTCACAACAATCATATTTTTGGAGAGGCAACTAAATAGTTGCAATGGCAACTAACATTTCTCTAATTCTCTAACAAGTTTATTTTAAAATCCACATTATCATTCATTAACATTGTGAATGTGCAGAACAAAATCTGTTCAAAGTAAGCTATACTTTTAAACACGCCACTGTGTAATTTTTTATTATTAGAATTTATGAATGGCTTATGCATATAACATCACATACAACCACAGGTATATCTGTAATATCTGATACCCATTTTAGAGACTCCAGCCTGACATGCACTTAGAGTTGCTCATACACTGTACAGACATCAGTGTATTTTATTAAGATTTACATTTTTTTTTGCTAATTCCTATTTCACAGTTCTGGCATCTGCCTGGCCTTTCAGTCATGTTCAATCTCTTTTATTATAATTTTTACACATAACAGAGAAGATGGGGGTGGTAACTATTGTGGTACAATGATAAAACTCCAAGACTGAAAATAAACATTCCACTTCAGTTTTGTTCTAATGAACTATGCTGGAACTCCCACCTAAGAGCAGATTACACAAGGTGCTAGTGAGTGCCTCACATGTATCCCTTACCATGATATACCTAATCAGAGGGATTATGGGAAGATTATGTGCAGGTGACTTTAAATCTGCCAATGAGGTCAAGTGTGCTTGGCTCACAGGGGATTTACAATTCATTCTTAAGGTATGTGACAAAAGCTATCTGACGTACTACATGTGTTTATGTGTGTGTATTATGAGCATAAGTAATGGTGGATGCTTCCAGCTGGCTAACTTCAGATGCAGTGTCTTTAGCAAGAAAAGTGCAAATTTGCCTAGATGAAATTTACTGTAAGTTGTCTCCTTAATTTTAGAAACCGTTAGAAAAGGGTACTAATTTAGCAGTGTGATTACCACATGGTGACTTGAAACCCTCCTCATTGGCACCATTATATCTATATAAAGAATCCTTTCAGGACAAAGTAACAGATTTTCATGAAAGTCTGCTCAGTACCTTCATCTTCCATACCTTTCTGTTTGTCTTTTAGAGACCTTGAAAATACCTGGTGCTTCTGAGTATTTCTCTTCCTCCCAACACGCAGAGCTTGGGCCTGAGTGCCCCATCACTAGTCTGAACACTATCACATGGGGGAGGGAAGTAGGTTATTAACCCTCTGTAAGCACCAACACAGAGCTTCCACAGGGTTTAGACCCATGGCGTCAATACTGCGGGGAGGGAAAATGTGGTGAAGGTATCAGAGGTTGTGTAGCTTTTAGGCCAACCTGTCACTACTCCCTGAATGGGCAAAGTGACAGATTGCTGCTAATGTTTATGGTCCCCAGGTGTGCAAAATATTTTGGAGAAACCTGTACTGAGAAAATGCAGAGGCTGCCATTGCTATAGTCTCTATGTCTAGTATCATGTCTGATAGGCTAATCAATGTCTTCAATACTTTTTGAGTCACTGACATAACATATAAGTCACACAGGTTTGCCATTGCAAACCTTCTTCTGAAATCACTATGCTGACCATCTGGTTTCAGTTATTTGAGTCACTGACCTGGAACAATTATGCAGATCAGGAAGAAGTCAGAGGTCCTTATGTGCATACTTCCAGGTTAGTGTCAGGCAATGGCAGCCTCCATGCTTCCCTTAATACAGTTTTCCTTTAAGCCAGAGTCCTCAGCTTAGCCCGGCTATTAGTAGTTTGTCACATTTACCAGGACTTGTTCTATAATTCTGAAGATGTTTCATAGCTTATCCAAGACACTTCTTCAGTTCCAATGTGTGCAAGGAACATACCCCAGCATTTATATTCACACAGGTAACGAAGACACCTTAATCCAATTACCATGAAAGGGCAGATGTTATTGTCCAAGACCAGGATGACAGGTTTGACATTTTTGGAACTGCCCTGTTCTACTTACATAATTCCAACCTTGGTATTACGTAGTCTGTATAGGTTTCAATCCTTCAACATGTAACTTGATACATTCCATGGTGACTGAATCAAGGTGCCTATGCTATCTGTGGCAATATACTCTAAATGCTGGGGTGTTTTGGACGATTTAGACAAAGATGAGATTCTCATTTATCTAGGTATCACCATAGCTTAGTTAGTAGTCATAGGTCACATCAGATATACTTGTACTGTAATGTTGAAGTTGTTTTGTAGCTTATCCTAGACACTTCTGTTCTAATGAGTGCAAACAGCACACCCCAGCATTTAGTCTAGTTTTAAGAAGGTAGTGTTTTCTGAAGGGGATCAGCAATGACAACTCTTATATTTCTCTTAGCATAGGCTTTGTTTAAAAAAAAATTGAGGGCATTCTAATGTAGCTAAGAACAAGTATGTGTGGTACAGTTTTTTTTTTTTCAAATTCTTTATTTATAGTTATATTGTAAGCAAGGTGTTACATCCATCAGATAAGAACACTAAAGCACAAAAAGGTAGGCAGTATATATAGTCTAACCTAACATACCAATATTTACCCATAGCCAAACCGTCTAGTGTGAATTCAATTAACACCCAGACACATAACGTGAAATCCGTTTGCTGCATACCCCCAGATAGTCAACTAGGAACCTCCCGGAGAATGCGCAGACGATAATCTCAATTTTCAGGAACTACAACGAGAATAAAGAGGAGGGATATAGAGAGTCCGAGAGAAAGAAGAAAAGAGATGGAAAAGAGGCAGGAAGAAGGGAAGAGAGAGAAGAGGGAAAAAAAAAAAAAAAAAAAGGAACAGGAGTGGGAGGGGGAGGATGTTTTTGCCCATATAAAAGTGAGGTTACCAACTCTGAGGCAGGAGTGGCACAATTATGGGTCTCCGACCGCAGGACACTCCCGCATAAGAGCCCTTCCCTCGTCCGAGAACGTGAACATATTCCAGCGCGCCCATGTCTTAGTGTATCTTTCCCTCCTGTCCTTGGAGGTAAGGACCAGGTCCTCCAGGCTATTAATGCTTTTGACTTTATTCAGCCACATGGTGATAGATGGGGGATCAGAGCTCCTCCAACATAAAGTTATGCAGGCCTTGGCAGCATTCAGCAGATGCCGCAGGACCGACTTCTTATAAGTCTTAAGTGGGATCTGGGAGCAATGGAGCAAAAAGAAAGCCGGATCCTCGGGAACTGGAAAATCAGTGAATCGTTGGGAAAGTCTCCGGACTTCAGTCCAGTAATTCTTAAGTTTTGGGCACTCCCAAAAAATATGGAGCAAGGTCCCCTGTGCCCCTTGACATCTCCAGCAGTGATCCGAGACCGCCGGGGAGTATTTATGTAAGATCGACGGTGTATAGTATCATCGGGACAGGATCTTATAGTTATTCTCTTGTATGTGGGTGCAGATGGAGGATTTCAGTGCCAAGTGGATCAGGTTCTGAGTTTGGGTAGGCGTAAAAGTCCTATTAAGGTCTCTTTCCAATTTGCTCAGGCTGGGTAGCACAAACTCTTCCGAGGGGGAGGCCAGTAACCCATACATCTTGGATAGAGGATGAGGGAGAGGGTCCCCATCCTCACAGTAGGATTCGAACAGCGTTGTGGGACAATTAAAGCACGCTGGAGGGCCTAATGACCGAAGAAAGTGGGACAGCTGCAATGCCTGCCACAGGGTCAGTCCATACCTTCCATCTGAATGTGTCAATACTTGGATCGAGGGCCAAGCCCCCGAAGTCAGAAAATGATTGGCTTGGAAACACCCTCCAGCAGGCTCGAGAACGCCCCCCGCTCAGTGCCTGGAGCGAACACTGGGTTTCCTAGGATAGGGAACAATGGCGAGCGATCTGATGACAAGACTTTATTTTTGCAAGCTAGAGAGCTAATTCGCAGTGTTGGGCCAATGGTTGGGTGAAGTTTAAGAGGGGAGGACAACCAATCATAACACCATGGGGCGCGTCTCAATGGGATAGGGCAACAACACTGTTCGACCGACGTCCAAAGCTTGAAAGCGCCATGTCTGCACCAGTCCACTAAGCGACCCATATGGGCGGCCTGGTAGTATTTTCGGGCGTCTGGTACAGCTACCCCACCATAACACTTAGGGATTGACATGATATGTCTGCTGAGCCTGGGGCATCTACCCGCCCAGATAAAGCTCTTGAAGAGTGAGTTCACCTGGTGGAAAAAGACGGCTGGAATATGCACAGGCAATGCCTGAAAAAGATATAGAAACTTCGGCAGTATGGACATTTTGATGAAATTACAGCGGCCGAACCACGAATGAAGGCCCGAATGCCACTTATCCAGAAGAGCCTTAACCTTGCCAAGTAAAGGGGGGGAAGTTGAGGGTGTATACTTCTGCCGGATCTGGGGGAATGAGTGTGCCCAGATACTGCAGAGCAGTGTGCGTCCATTTGAAGGGAAAGTTCCGCTGCAGAGTCTGAAGCATTGACGGCGGTACAGCTATTCCCATAGCCTCCGATTTAGTAAAATTTATCTTCAGATTCGATACCACCCCAAACTGGTCAAATTCCTTCATCAGAATGGGCAGCGAGACATGGGGGTTCATTAAGGAGAAGAGCAGATCATCTGCGTATGCAGATACTTTAAGATCCAGATCACATACTTTGATGCCTGCAATGTCCGGATTAAGCCGGACCTTCCTCAGAAATGGCTCTAAGGTCAAGACGAATAGCATCGGCGAGAGGGGGCATCCCTGCCGCGTTCCGTTCGAGATAGGGAATGGGTTGGAGAATACTCCATTTGCCTTGACCGCAGCCTGTGGGCCTGAGTAGACACTAGAGATCCATCTCTGCATCTGAGCTCCAATGCCCAGGTGTCTCAAGGTGGCAAACTTAAAGTCCCAACTTACCCTGTCAAAAGCTTTCTCGGCATCCGTGCCGAGAAAGACGCATGGTGACCCACTGTTCTGGGCCAGATGGACCAGGTTAAGCACTTTAATAGTGTTATCCCTTGCCTCTCAGCCAGGGATGAATCCCACCTGGTCCAGGTGAATCAGCTGGGGTAAGTGTGATTGAAGTCTAGTGGCCAAGAGTTTGGTAAAGAGCTTCAAATCCGCGTTGAGCAACGAGATCGGCCTATAACTGCCACACGTAGATGGGTCTTTCCCTTCCTTTGGGATGACCGAGATATGGGCCATTAATGTGGCTGGAGGGAAAGATGAAGATTGCCCCAAGGCATTAAAGACCCTGAGCAAATGGGGGCCTATTAAAGGCAACATCTTTTTGTAATACTGGATAGTGAAGCCATCCGGTCCCGGGGCCATTCCCGGTTTAGCCAGCTTCACTGCCGCCCCCAGTTCCTCAATCGTAAAGGGGTGCTCCAGTTCCTCTCGGATTGGGGACGGGAGACGTGGGAGGTTCACCGACTTGAGGTGAGGTAGCTCTCTATCGAGGATGGGGTCGCACATGACGGAGGAAGGTTATATAGAGAGGAATAAAACTCCCCAAATTCCTAGCCAGCAATCTCCCACATTTATCCCCCGATTCATAGGGTATTTTCCTACAGACTTGTAGGGCAGCCTTAGCTTTGTAACAAAGTAGATCAGTAATTTGCCTACGAAGGTTGGCCAGGTCTCCACCCAGGGAAGAAGAAGGTCTCCTCTTATGTTGCTGTTCGAGGGTCTGAATCTCCGCCAGAAGCCGATTCAGTTGTTGTTCATGGTCACGCTTGATGCGTGCGCCATGCTTCATCAAAATCCCCCTAATGACCGCCTTGTGGGCCTCCCACACGATCCCGGGATCGCTATCTGGTGCGGCGTTCACCTGGAAATAGGCTGTAATCTCTTTTGAGACATCTTTCAAGACCTCAGGGGTTTGCAGGAGGCTCTCATTCAGCCGCCATCGCCAATCCGGAGAGAAAGTACCCTCCATTAGAGCGATCTGCAAAGTGACCGGTGCGTGGTCCGACCAAGTGATCTGTCCTATTGTAATCTCCTTCATGAAAGAGAGGAGTCGATGGGGAAAGAGAAAAAGATCGATACGTGAATACAATTAGTGAGGGGCAGAGAAGAAGGTGTAATCCCGCTCAGTATCATGGAAAATTCTCCAGGGGTCAACTAATTGTAGCTCATGCAGTGTGCGCAAGATACGTTTTCTCAAACCAAGGGAGGTGGACGAGACGCCCGATGAGGTATCAAGGCTTGGATTGAGAGGGACATTAAAGTCCCCCCCAAGGATCAGCTTACCATCCGCAAACTCCACTAGCCTTGTTAAGGTTTTACGGATAAAGGAGTCCTCATGGGTATTTGGGGCGTAAATGGTGGCTAACGTCACCTTAATACCGCCAATAGAACCCTTCAGGAATATGTAACGACCCTCCGGGTCTAGGCACTGCTCGATGAGGGCCCAGGGAATACGGTTAGAGAGCAAAATAGAAACACCCTTCGACTTGGCATCTCTATTTGGGGCATGATATGAGCATGGGAAAAAACGGTTCTGCAGAAAGAGAAGGGCCCCCATCCTGAAATGTGTCTCCTGCACAAAGGCCACATCCGTGTGAGCTTGTTTCAGATCAGTAAGAAGCATCTTTCGCTTCTCTGGGACATTAAGCTCCTTAGCATTCAGAGAGGTCACTCGTATGGTGTCCATGATGGGTAAAAAAAAAAAAAAAAGGAGGGGGAGGAGCTGAGAAACGGAGCTAGAAAAAGGTGAGGAAAAGAGAGAGAGAGGAAATATAGGAAATAAAAGCACTAAAGGACAAATCCTAAGGAAGTCCTACCCAAGAGGAATTACACCCACTACTGTGTATGTGTGACACTGTGAGTGCCGGCCTATTTGGGGAAGGAGGCTGGCAACCACGGGGGAATCTGAACTCCTGTCAGAGCTCTCCATGAAAAGGAGTGTGTCACTAGTACCTGACACCAGCAGATAACAAATATCAGGAGTCCCGAGTATCTACTAAGTCAGCAGCTCCTCTACCCGTCATATATAAAACTAACATTTTACAGCAAACAAAAAGGGAAAAACCCACAACCATCTGAGTATGAAACCCTGTCTGTTTAAATGTAGCTGGAAGAGTGCGCCCCCCCTCCCAGTCCGGCAATGCCGACCAGGGATGGACCAAAGGGCGCCCCCCCAGCTCACCCCTCCCTCCAATAGAATATTTCCAGGGTGTGAAGGGCCCGTCCCCCACTCAACCGCTGCGAAGGACTAGACTGCCCCAACACCGCGTCAAGCGGGGGAAGGGCACCCCCATGACCGCCAAAGGGGACCACCCCCCCATTCCACACACCAGCCACTCCCACCCACGTCCCACTTCCGCCAAGCCCAACATGTGGCAGTACACCAGAGCAAAAAAAAGGGAGAACCCCCCCACCCAACCCACCCCCCCAGTTTTAAACAACCTCCCAGTTTATCAACATGGATCGGGCCACCCATAGTGTGCAGTCAGCAGGGATCTTGTGTAATGAAGCCCATACATGCTATAGCCCAACCCCAAGAGGCCCGGCCTTCTGCATGGGCCCCGGCTCCCCTCCCGCAGGGGTCAGGAAAAACAGGTGACCGACCCCCGGTCACCGCCGGGCCACAAGACCCGCCAGGTCCCCGGGGCCGACGATGTCCACCAGCCGCATAGCACCCTACTAGAAAGGTCTCCCCACGGACGGGAAGCACGGGCCGCCCTTTCTCAACACTCCATCCGGCCCAAGATCCGCATCTCAACATAGGACATGGGACCGTTAGGATCACCCCCTATCGGAGTGCCCCGGCTGAAGCAAAAAAAAACTAGACCCGAGAGTCAAGTCCTATACTCACCCCCTCCCCCACTCCCCAGTGACTTTAAATAGCCATTAATGGCCTAGGAAAACTATCCACCAGAGAGTGGGCATGGGATAAAGTTTATAAATTACAGTCCTGTATTCGAAACACCGATTCTGCAGTTCTCGGGCCGTTCAGACTCAGACAGAGTTAGCTCAGCTGCCCCGCTCACACGATCAAAGGCCTGTTCATAGGCTCCGCCGCCGAGCACCCCGTGGCAGGGGTCCAGAGTCCATGTGAGTCAGAAGGGTCGTGGGGTGTCAAAGGAGCCCCTCGCCATAAACGGATATCATATTGACTAGGGGGGGTCTCATCAGCTGAGCAGAGCATGGCCGTCAACATCCATCCGCCAGAGCTTCTGATAGTGGTAAGGGGACTCAGGTTTGTCTCGCCCCGGTAGAAGTCCTACACACCCAAGTTCCATAGGTGAGCAATGAGGGCACCCCACAGTCACCCCTGGGCATCGAGGGGCTCCAGGGAGATGGGGAGACACCAGCACAAGGCACAGGCAAGTCTCCGCTAACTGGTGGAGTTCACAGGAAAGAGCCAAGACCTGCCACCCTGCAAGAGCACTGGAGGAGACGTAGCCAGGTTAGAGTCCCCTGGGGTTTCTCCGTGTATTCAGGAGGGAACAACCAGCAAAAAAAATACAAAAAAAAAAAAAAAAAAAGGGGGGGGGAATGGTGTAACTGTATTTCCATCAAGCAAGTGGGCTAGTCCAGAGTGTGACCACATAGTCTTTATGCTGTTGTAGGTTTCTCTGTCGCCTGGGAGAGACGCACTACGTGGGACCCTCCGTCTTCCTGCAGGGCTAGGAGGGAGACCCCTGCCCGCAGCCTGTAAAGGTGCCCTCCTGGTGGCTTGAGGTAGAGGCTGCAACCAATTTGGGACTGGAAAGCTTTCAGTCCCCAGAAACTCAAATAGGGCGGGTAGCTCCTCTGGGTGCCGGAGGGTAAATGACAAGGGCCCTTTCCTCACTGTAAGTGCGATGGGAAATCCCCATCTGTATGTGCAGCCCAGTTGCCGTAGCCTGTCTAGGAGGGGCCGGCGCAATGCCCGACGTTGCAGAGTGGCCCTGGACAGGTCAGGAAGCAGTCTCACTTGGGCCCCGTCAAAGTCGATGTCTCCTGTCTCCCATGCTTTGCGCAGCAACAGTTCCCTGTGAGCATACCTGTGCAGGCGGCAGATAACATCACGCGGCCTGTTGGGATCTACCGAGCGTGGGCCCAGGGCGTGGTGCATCCGATCGAATTCAAGATCCTGTGCAGGAATAGAGGTGGCCAGCTGTTGGCAGATTGCCAGGACCGTAAGTTGCAATGTCTCCGGACTCGATCCCTCTGGGAGGCCCGGAGCCGCAAGTTGTTACGACGGCTCCGGTCCTCAAGTTCCTCCAAATGTAGTTGTAGAGCGGAGACCAGGGTTGATTGCTCAGATTGGGTCCTCTCCAGGCGCAGCACCCGGCTCTCCCGGGCTGCGAGTGAAATCTCGCCGCTCGTCACCCTCTCATCCAATTGCTGCACCTCCGAACGGACCGTCTGCAAGTCTCTTCGGTGGGACTCCTCCAGTCGGCGAACAAGAGCATCCATGTCCGCTTTAGTGGGTAGAGCCTGCAGCAGCGCCCGGAGTTCAGTGTCCCCCACCGATGCCGCTGATATTGCCGGCGCTGCCTGTGTGCCCGATGTCCCTAGCGGATGCGAGAGAAGGTCCTCTGGGAATCCCGCCAGGTCCGAGGCCGACGACGGGGCCGGTGAAGAAGGGGAGGCCGCCATCAGTAGAGTCGGGTGAGACACACCGCGCACCATTGCCTCACAGGCCCTGGATGTGGATGATCGAGTCCCGTGGAAAAAACGGCTGATCTCCGAGCGGGGTGTACTCCTTGATTGTTTGCCTGGGGTTCTACGTCTGGCCGGGCTCATGCCGAGGGAAAAACGTGAGGTATCTGCTGGAAAATAAGAGAGATGGCAGCACAGGCAAAACACTTCTTCACTCCGCCATTGCCAGACCACGCCCCCGTGGTACAGTTTTTTTTTTACCTTGCTCAGTGTATGGGGTGCTCTTGGTGAGATTTTTGTGTGCATTTACCTAGATCAATATTCTTTTAGGTTTTTAGTGCACAGTAATACTTTTTTTTTTAAAACTAGTTATGCTCTTTGGAGGTACTATGTATGTACAGCCCCCCCAACCGCTGGTTTCAGGATGGAGAGCAGTGTGAGAGCAAGGCATATCATGTCTCAATCTCAGATGTAAACAAAGAAACTGGAAATGACAATGATTTTGTCACTTTCAGTTTCAGATCCTCTATTTTCTGGCTGTTACAGTCAGGGGATCCATCTAACCCAGCAATAAAATGTATTTAAAATGTAACCCTATTGCCCCCACACATGTGCAAATGCATGCCCAGGATGCACATATGTGCAGTCACACCTTACACGTGACATATCGCTGCAAACGTCAGAGTGGGAGCAATATTTCTAGCACAAGAGCTCCTGATTAACTCTAAACTGTTGAGCTGTAAAAGCTTTTAAAGCGTCACCTATGAAAATTTTTGGGTACCGTATTTTTTTGTAATATTATGGGCACACACAATTTGAAGATTTGGCCTATTTGATATATTATATAAATATTTGACATAAAAATTTGCAAGTATAATCACTTTATTCTACAGGGCCTTTGCTTTCAGAAAATATATAATGTTCTGGGAGTTTAAGTAATTTTATTGCCAAAATTAAGATTTTAACATGTGTGCAAAAAAATAAAAAATATGCTTTAGGCTCCATTCCCACTTGTGCGACTTGTCATGTAACATTGGACATCAAAGTCGCATGACAAGTCGTTCCCCGTGTTTTCCAATGATAACCATTCATATATGTGCGACTTAAAGTAAAGTTGCAGCTATTTGAAAGTAGTTCATGCACCGCTTTGGTCTAACTTTCATGCAACTTGAGGGCCATAGACTTCAATGTTAACCCTCAAAAGTTGCATGAAAGTTGTACCTGAATGTTATACAATGCAACAGTTGTGCAACAGTTGTCCATTATCACTGGGCTGATTTACTAGACAAATAGACTGTTCACTTTGCTAAAGAAGTTACACTTTGCTTGGGAGTTTCACTGGAGCTTAGTGAATGAGGTGAAGCTGTGCTGATTTCCATTATCCAATCATGTGTGAGCAAAAATGCATTTTTTTCTATTTTCCTTGCATGTGATTGGGTATTCTTTGCAAAGTTAAATTTCACCACATTCACCAAAACTGTGGAGAGTTCCCTTGCAAAGTGGAACTTCATTTGCAAAGTGAAAAACCTATTGTATTTGACTTTAGTAAATCAATTCTTGTGAAACCATTCATCACTGTTATGTTTCAACACAAAGATTGAGAAGAGTAGTAAACAAGAATGCCACAGTGTAGGCCCCCATGGTGAGGAAACTGTAGTGACTGACTGGGAAAAGTCAATGACTGGGAAAAGTCAATATGGCTGGTCAGAGGGTTTCCACTGGGAATAACAAAGATGTCTACCAAGATTTCAAAATTTCAAGATGGCACACATTTTTAAATCAACTAGAGCATTCCACAATTGTGTGATAAAAATGTAAAATCTAAATTCAAATTGAGAGATTCCTAAAAGTGTCCACAAAAGGAACAGAATTTGCAATTGTCCAAGGGCTGTAGTGGCATGTTTATGTTGTTTTTGTTTTTATTTTGCAATTGTGCCTTTTGTCTTTCAAGCCATCATTTTGGTTCAGGTAGCAAAACAGTAATGGGGTACATTTTTGAGAATTTTTTTTGTCAGAGTATATTCATTTATAAGTACAATCACAAACTACAGTACGTTTAGTAAACCTGCACTGAGAAATTATGTAGTCTACCTGGATGTCATGTTGATCTGATGGATTCCATACCTTCAGAGACAATGGCCTTCAACAACTATTACAATCAGGGGTTCTTACTTCATTCTCCATATAGTTGCTGCAGTCTTGTTTCAGGCCAGTAACTCAGTTTTGAAGTCAGAGAGAGGCAATTCACACTTTAAGAAAGTAAACAATGATGGCCCCAATATTTTTACCAAAATAGGTCCATTGAAAAGGTGAGAGTATGAACAAAGAAAGGACTCTCTGATTAAAAAAAAATCTGCTGAGCTAAAAGCCATGCTGCACTTTTGTTAGTGTAAGTACAGGCCCTACCTTTTTATTTTTTGCAGTGCTAGGTCTTATGTACTGTATTTGTAAGTATTAGTGTATGACACACAATAGATTTTGGTTTGCCTTCTTTTTGCTTTTGTACAGCCTCTGAGTAAAGCCTAGTACACACAGGCCGAATTCTGGGCGACATTGGGCCGGTTCAATAAAAACCATCTGCCATTTGGTCCGTGTGTATGGCAGCCAGTTTGACAGAAGTCAGCCACACACTGATAGTGTGTACGAGGTTTAAGACTATATAATGAATGTTGGTTATACAAAAACTAAGGTCTCTCTGGTTCCCCTTATAATCCTAATCTTTGAACAATGATGATGGTAATTTTCTGCTGGGTGTAGAACTGGGCCCTGGCTCAGGAGATCTGGCCTCATCGGTAACATCCGAGGCACCCTGACACTCATGCATAAGAGTAGAGGATACCATGGGTGTTTTGGCCAATCTGGGATCACTGCCAGTAACGCAACGTCTTCCCATCTCAGTCTGTTCAGAAAGAGCAGTATTAACGCCATGGGGGGAAAAGCGTAAGCTGTCTGATAGTCCCACTTCACAGTCAGAGCATCCACCAGGGTTGCCCGTGGATGAATCTAATTTGTGCAGAATCTGGGGAGCTTCGCGTTGACTGGAGATGCAAAGGGGTCTATTTCTGGAAAAAAGACCAGGCTACCAGTTCCCTGAATACTTGTGTCGAAAGGGACCATTCGCTGTTGTCCACTGTAGTCCTGGACAGGTAGTCCGCCTGGAGATTGGCATGTCCGGGTATATATACTGCTGAGAGGCGAAGCAGGTTCTATTGGGCCCAATTCATTATGGGTTCCACCTCTTCCAGGAGGGACAGACTCTGCGTGCCTCACTGCTTCTTGATATAGGTTACGGCCGTTACGTTGTCCATCTTTAGGAAGACCAAGCCCCCATGGATTACCTGGGCAAAGGCCAGGAGAGCTTTATATGCTGCCCTCAGCTCCAACCTGTTGGCCACAATTTCCTTTGGTGGGTGTGACCATCTGCCTTGCGCCCACTGGTCTCTGCAATAGGCTCCCCACCCTGGCTGGCTGGCATCTGAGGTGATCACTATCCAAGATGTTGGGAGGAGGGAGTGACACTGCAGCAGATTCCTCTTTTATCCCCACCAGGCCAGACTCTGTCTCATGGACTGTGTTAGTGATATGTTCTGATACAGATTCTGGGAGTCCCACTGCTGGAGGAGCCCATACTGGAATGGACGAATGTGCCACTGGGCCCATTTCACCATGGGCGTTACTGACTCATTGTGCCCAACAGCTGGAGGCAGGTCATGACAGGGAGAAAGTTGCCCGACCTTGCCCATTCTAAGATAGGGGGAATCGTCCCTTCCGGTAGGGACACCATATTTTTTCGTGTGTCCAGCTCTGCGCCCAGGTAGACCAGTAGTTGGGACGGATCTAACTGGCTCTTCTCCCAGTTTTATGAGCCATCCGAGCTGTTGAAGGGATGTGATGACTCTATTGCGGTGAGACAACAACTTGTCCCTGTCTTGGTCCAGCAGCAGGATGTCGTTTAAGTAGTGATGAATGTGAATCCCGCATCTCCTCAGCTGCGTCACTACTGCCAGCAGGACCTTGGAAAAGACCCTGGGTGAAGTTGTCAACCCGAGGGGCAGGGACACAAATTGGTAGAGAAGAGTGGAAATATGCGTCCTTCAAGTCCACCAAGAGGAGCCAGTCTCTGGTTTTTTATCATCTTCAGGATGGTCTGTAATGATTCCATGTTGAAGTGTTCCCTCTTCACATGGTCGGTCAACCATCTGAGGTCAATCACCGGCCTCCAGTCTCCTGACTTTTTCTGTACCAAAAATGGCGGTGAATAGACTCCTGAGAAGCGCTCCCTACGGGGCACTGGTTCTATTGTCCGCTGTTGTAGGAGTGTGTTCGCGTACTTAAGTATGAGGGGAGAGCAATCAGTACGAAGTGCGTCTTTGGTTTCTTGAGAAACTCCCAGAAATGCCCCGTTTTTATGGTGGAGAGCATCAAGTGGTCCCGGACGTTCTCTGTCCATACTTGCCAGAAACTGTGCAGCCTAGCTCGTACCAGACAAGCATGGATGGGGACACCGTCAAAGCGTTTTCTTGGCCTCCCGGCCCGCAGGGGTGATTGCCTTTTTCTGTTTCGACCCTGAGGGAGTATTCCAAGGCCTGCAGAACTCCCTCCCTGACCTATAGTATCTTGTTTCTCTCCCTCTTCTTCTGGCGGGCCCACCAAAGGCCGGATTCTTCTGGCGGAGTAACCTCCTGTCCTGGGGAATGAAGCTGGACTTTCCCCCTGTCGCCCTGGCGATTGCTGTATTGAGCTTGTCCCCAAATAGGGACCCTCCCTCAAAGGGGATGCTGCACCAGATTTGTTTGGAGGATGGGTCTGCCACCCAAGGCCTGAGCCACAAGGCACGTCTTGCTGTGACTGCACCAAGCATCACGCGTGCCAGGGATTTGATTATGTCAATAGCAGTTTCCGCCATGAACCTTGCTGTCAGCCTCAGGTTGTTGAGCGAGAACATTATCTCGGTTTTCTCCCGATCGATGGCAATGGCTGATTCTGAATTATCTATCCAGACATCCATGGCTCTAGAGATTGCTGCCAGGGCTATTGATGGCTTGCATGCCCCTCCTGCGACTGTATAGACCCTTTTCAGGTCCAAGTCTACCCTCCTATCGAGGATATCCTTGAAAAAAATCGCATTGTCTAGCGGCAATGTAACATGCCTGGCTAGGCGCATCAGGGCTGCTTCGACTACAAGTGGGTTTTCCAGATGTTTAACCTCCTCCTTTTTAAAGGGGTGCAACTTAGCCAGGCAGCTCCGATAAAAAGTGTTTTTCTCTGGCTGCCTTCACTCATCTTCTGTTATGCTTTTAATTTCATTCATGAAGGGGAAGGTGAGCCCCTCTCTCTCCCTGTTCTTGAAATAGCAGCGCTGTTTCTTCAGCGGCTCCTCAATTAAATCTTACCATTGTAAGGCCTCCCTGACATCCTTAAGGAAGGGCTGTACCGGTTGAAATCGAACCTTTCATAACCTGCGTCCCCTTCCTCTCCAGACAAGTCTAAAGACACTGATCTATGTAGCGCTTGGGCCTCTTCAGCCCCTGATCTTAACTGAGGCATAGTCACTTGGGACACAGAAGGGGCTTGCTGATGTGTGGGCTGCAGCTGTTCAGCAAATGACTTTAGTGTATCTTTAAACGCTTTTTTCAGGGACACCATCTCCTCCTCCTTCCCTGCTTCCTTATCCTTGGTTAACATCCTAAGGCAGGTTTTGCAAACTGTTTTGCCAGGAAGTGACTCCTTTGCACAAGTCCAGCACATGTGGGACCCAGGTTGAGGATTGTGGGATGGGCTTCGGGTCCTCACAGGGGATCTACGGCGCCAGGACCTCGACCAATCGCGTCGGTCTCTTGACCTTTCTCTGCGCTGGCTACTTCTGGAGTGGAAATGAAATTCCAGCGCTAAAAAGTCCTCTTGAGTGGCAAGCGACCATGTAGACAAGGATAGATGTACTGAAGTGTGCAGCCCTCCTCGGACAGGGAAATCCGAAAACAACTGGAAAAAACAAGAAAAAAGGAAGGCACACGCACCTAGTGCATTACCAATAAAAAGGATTTATTAAAAAATATTAAAGGAGGGTACTCACAATAAGTCAGAAGATAATGGCGTGGTAAAATCAAAGCATAGGCAGGATAAAAACAGGGTAAAAGCTGACGCGTTTCAGGGGCGCACCCCCTTCCTCAGAGCTTAGCCTAAGCTCTGAGGAAGGGGGTGCGCCCCCGAAACGCATCAGCTTTTACCCTCTTTTTATCCTGCCTATGCTTTGATTTTACCACACCATTATCTTCTGACTTATTGTGAGTTACCCTCCTTTAATATTTTTTAATAAATCCTTTTTATTGGTAATGCACTAGGTGCATGCACCTTCCTTTTTTCTTGATTTTTCTGGCTACTTCTAGACCTAGAGCGGTACTCTTGTTCTGACCGGCTTCTCTCTGAGCAGAGATAAATGGTGTTTTTTTTTTTTTTAAATAAGTGCCAAAAATCAAAACATGATCATCCCACATAGTGGTGGGTGAGCCTCCTACCTTCTCGGCATACGCTGGTCTTTTGCGGTTGGTATTGTCTCATTTGCAGCAATAGGAGATGCGGACTGTTAAGGAAGCACAGGAAGACAGGTCATCTATGGTTCACACAGCCCATAAGCTCCACAGCAGGCACACTTGCCTACTTCACTCTCCTGCTTGTAATCACAGCAGTACTAGCACACTGTCTCTGGTAAGGCAGCATTATACTGAACCTTCAGTTTAAATCCTGTAGCAAATCGTCTGGCCCCTGCCCCTTCGACATTCGATTGGTCACTAACCTCGCACATGCTCTATCCACCCGACTTCTTGGAACTGCTGTGGAATGCACTGCCCTCTTGCTAGGGCTGGGGGCTTGATTGTAGCTGTACAGCGGGATCCCTGGGGCTCCACGGGCCATTGAACGTCTGGGAGAGGAGAGACAATGCCACCCCTGCTGCAGACCCATGGTCCACTTCTCAGTTCACCAAAAACCAGCAGTGGGGACCCCGCACAACCGATGTGTTTAGCAGGCATAATGGGGGCTATGTCCAGGAGGCCCACACTGGAACGAATGGCCAGATCATTGATCCAGCAAGGTAGGAGACTGCACCAGGTCCTGACCACATAGAGGAAAGAAAAGGAATGCCGTTCAGGGCGTGGGGGTCAAATTTATGAGTTACGTCTCGATTGCATGGAGGTTTGCGGGGCCTTACCCAGAGGCGGCTGACATGGAGCTGTCAGGAAATCCAATTTCTAGTTGCAAATTGGGAAACGGACCTAGAACTATAAATCCTAAAGAGTGGTTTACATTGACAAAAAGAACATCTTCCATAATTTTCAATATCACAATTATGAAAGCCAACTATAACGTTATCTTTAGATCGTATATGGTACCGACTCTTTTAGCTTAATATGTTTCAAATGCACCTCCTTTATATTTTAGACAATGCAATCATCTTGGAACATTATTCCATATTTGTTGGACTTGTCTGAAACTCAACAAATTTTGGATAAAAATGTACAATCTGATTTATACTCTAACTAAAAGTTCAATCAAACTCTGTGGTTCTACTCAACTGTCCGATCCCCAATATTCCTAGACATTTCAGATAAATGTTGCATTTTTTTCTTGCACCCAAAATTATATTGGCTATCTCTTGGAATTCACTATACATATTTTTAATGGATTATCTCATAATTGGACTGGATAAAGATCAAAGATAATCTCACAACTATTTTAAAAGATGAATTAGAAGACTTTAGTCTCAGTGCACACTGATGTGGTGTGGGATTCATAGCAATTCCTGTGCATTTCCTGCACAGCATCACAGTAGCACTCCTTTCATGCAAACCGATCCGGGTGTCAATTCGCAGTGCAATTGGCTGAATTGGATCGCATGCAATCTGATTCCAGTGCAGCAAAAAAAGGTGCATGCACCTTTTTCATGTGGGTGCTGTGCAATTTGAGCCATATAAAATGAATGGGCTCAAATAGCACTGCAATGAATTGCATGTGATTTGAATCGGAATGTGGTGCAATTCCTGTCTGAATCGCATGAGGTTTCCCCCAATGCATCAGTGTGAACTAGTGGAAGGTCTGAAATCTTTGACTTAATTATACATTCATTCAACTGTCATGAATGTATCTTTATCTTGATATTTACAGTATCTTATACTCCACTGTTCTTTTCTCACCTCATTATTTTTCTTCTTTCCTTGTTCCATTCATTCTAAATGATACAATTGCAAACTTTTGTCATACTTATGTGAACTTGTTTATTTTATTTTGTCTTTTTTATGTAAAATGTTTTTATGTTCTCTAAACATCAATGAAAAAATACCTTGCTAATTTTTTTAAAAAAAATGCAGATTAATATTTCATTCTGGTAAGTCTATTCCATACAAAGTGACAGAATGCCTATATTAATTGTAATGCTTAACTAATGACCACAGAGAAATGCAATTAATTTGTTTCTTTTTAGCCAGTCATAATATTGAGAAAAATATAACAAATGATATTTGGATGCATAGGTGTAACACATTAAAAGTTTTGTTTACCGGGAGATGCAATATTTGAGCAGTTGGTTGCCTTCTCCTATACAGTATATAGCGATGTCAACATGTTTTGGACTCCAGCCTTGTAGCATGACCTCTTGACCACCCTTGATAAAAGCAGCAGGTACACATAATGACCATAATAACTATGCCTATGCTATGTCCTACAACTTCTTCTTAATGCTCATTGGTGCTGACACAGATACTTCAGGCTCATCTCCTAATCCCACTTCCTTCACACCCACAGTTGAGGATTAATTGGATGTTTTCTCCTCCCCACCCTCCTGCTGCTGCTACATATTGGGCCGCTGGTACTTGGTAGTCAGAATCTATCATTGTTTAAACCTGGAATCTGAATAACCCTCGCTTGATCTTGCTTCTGTGCATAGTAAGAAATTTTGGAATGATTTATTGGGGTTACAATAGAAATGTTATTGTTTTATACCTTAACTATGGGATTTTTTAAAAACTAATTATCTTTGGTATTTACTGTAGTAAATTAGTGTTTGTTTTTTTTTTCAAGATATTTGGTTGTAATGCAATTCTAATTATATTTGCATGGTAAATGTTTGATTTTTTTTAAACTGAAAAACAAGCACTCTACTGCTAGCAAAAATCATTTTTAATTGAAATTACTATATCATTTTAAGCAAAACCTACATTTCCTTAAACTTTCTAATTCCCGTTTTCCAAAAAATGCCAAAATAGTAATCTGAAGAGTTAGGAAGCATTGCTTCCTAAATGGTGTGCTTTGAATAATAGGAACTAAAAAAAGAAAAAAAGACAAAGGGATAAGATGAAAAAGTGAAACAATGCAAAATAAACTTTTGTATATGTAAAACATCCAATGATGTGGTGAAGAAGTTGCTACTTTTTAAAATTCCTCTGCACACATCTGGATGAAGTGCACATGGGCTCACTATGCTGCAGCTCACAAGTCTATGGATGCTCTAAATCAGGGGTCCTCAAACTATGGCCCTCAGTTGTTCATGAACTACAATTCCCACCATGCCTAGTCATGTCTGTGAATGTCAGAGTTTTACAATGCCTCATGGGATGTGTAGTTTCGCAACAGCTGGAGGGCTGTAGTTTGAGGATCCCTGCTCTAAATGCTACACAAAAAACTAAACCTAGCTTTTATTGCAGTTTACTTTAAAATTAAAGGCAAATTGTTCTGCATTCCTATACAAGTGTTTCTGTATTCACAAACTATTATGAAAACTTTTTGTTATATCTCCATTCTTAAAGTGGAACTTTAGTCAGAAAAATAAGTCCTGCTTGTCCATTTTGCAGGTATAGCTATGTAAAACATTAAAAATAAGTCTTTAAACTGTTTAAAATTCAGTAATACACTGTTTCACCCTGCTCTGAACATGCTCAGTTGCTCTCCATTTTTAGGCATTTTTAGGCACTGTTGAGTTTGTAGAGGCCGATTTGCTGATAGCCTTAAAGCGGACTTAAAACCTCCTATCCTTTACAGCCAAGGAAGCTGCTTCTGTTTGATCTGCAACCATCATGGTGGTGTTACACGTGTTCAGATATGACACCAGTCATTTGATGGTTTAACAAGTTTGGTTGAGGACAAGTAAATGTGACAGCAACCCGGCACTCCATGAATGTAACTGTTTTTTGAAACCGTTAATTGATGGGTTTAGTTCCGCTTTATGAATTACTGCTGTACAGGGGCTCTGGGCTTCAGCAAAATGGCAGCCTACGGCAAGAAGAAACAGAAGCAACACTGGAGCCAATTTTCAACACACACTAATTTTGGTAGCATAATTATTCATTTGGAATGTATGTTTCTTAGCTAAAGACCATTTTTTATCAAGTTGTTATGGGCAAAGTTCTGCTTTAATGTATATCTAAACCCAAAAGCAAGAATGCAATATATTACAGCTTACTAGTCCATAGATGCAATGGCTGCATTCATTTTCACTTTTCAGGCTAAGAACATTTTCATCAAGTGCAGAGATAATGATGTCCTGGCTTTGCTGACATATCTTTTTCCAAATATTCTACAGAAAATCCCTGTTGATTTTGCAAAAAATCCAGTGTCCTGGGAGATAAGAAAGAAATGTATGTTTCTTATGTAAATAAGAAGCCCCATCAATCTACTATGTAATGGAGATTAATAAAGGCAGACATGTTTGAGGTCCAGCCTGTGTGATAACCACAGCTCCCTCAATAGCTACATTATAGAAATTAGATGCCAAGGGACAGGAAGTTTGTTACTCATAGGATTACCAAATGAAAATAAAATGAAAAAAATCCTAAAATGACTGTACCTTTCAAGTGAAAAATATGATTTCAGCATCACAGTTGACCTGCATCTGAATTCTACATTTTTGTTTTTGATGGCATTTTTACTAGATTTGGAATAAGGAATATTTGAGCATTGCTTTTTGAAAATCTGAAAAATAAGCAATGTTTTCAAAGCAAATGAACTGCAATCTTTCATTCTAGGAAAAGCATGGGGTGTAATTATATAAAAAAAAAATGCACAGCTGTTCATCCATCAAAACTGCATATCAATTTGTTTGCTGCAAATGGGGCACAACCGAATGTCCTCAGGTTATATTTTGTGCATATCAAATGTGTGAAAATACTGCATTGTGCCCAACTAGATGGAGCTGATGAACTTATTTCCTGTGATACAAGCAGTTTCAATGGATGAACAGCTCAACAAATGTTTTTATAAATACATCTCATATGTCAAGAAATCTTTTGAGCTGGGGGAAACTATATTCAAAATGAGAGAAAACAGTGACTAGGATTTTACAGCAGTGTTTCAAATGTACTCATCATACGCTGGTAGCAATTAGCAGTGTCATTATCATATTTTCTAATGCAATATGTTTAGTGATTTTTTTTTTAAATCTGGTGTCCCCTGAGCTTTTAATCTTCTTAACACCTAAGTACACTACTCAATTGTGCTCACATTTTTAGTCTGTTAATAGGATCATATTGATTACCTGAGTAGATGAAAGAAGATGAGGAGTGAATGCAAATAAACATGAAAATGTAATAAAATAATGAATGCTTCTGTTGCTGCCACTTTGTATGTGTTAAAGAATTTTTTTCTGATTACTAGTGTCACTATATTTTACCTGTTGATAATGCTGATGTTAATGCATTATGAAATGTTTTTTATTTTAATGCTCCTCTTGTCAGGAAGGGGCTTAAGCCTTGTAAAAACTATAGGTTTTTTACGTTCAATGCAGTGGGTTGAACGAAAAAAAACCTGCCATTGGCTGAGAGTGCTGATCAGGAGTCGGTCGGCCACTGGTTTTCCAGCATGCTCATCCAACAGGAGCCAGCCAAATGGCGGCCAGACAGACCGCCATACATATACACGGTGTGTACCCGGCTTTAAGATCTTGCATGTTTTGTACTATGGAAAAATCTGCTACATCTGATACTTTTGTATTTTACTGTTCTCTCATGATACAGAAATTGATCATGGAATCAGGATGATTACAGAATGGCTAATGTGTGCCTCACCTGGATTTTTGCATGCAGAACTAGCTGATCTATAAATAATTATGCAGACAAATGCAGGCTTTTGTGATGAATACATTTTTTGATTCATCAAAGACAATCTGAATACATGTATTCAAGTGAATCAAACATGTTTGCTCATCACTAAATGGCAAACAATTGATTACAATTGATAACAATTTATATATATGTATGACAAATAGCAGGTGATGTGCACTCAGGTATAGGGCAGTGCATGCAATCAAGCCTTCCCACAGGCCATATGTAGAAAAGGATGTAGCCAGGATTGCTGCACTTAAAATTTATTGGGCATCAAAAATCCAAGATTTTACAAATATAGTTACAGTCCATAGTATGCTGGGACAGTTTTGGGCTAGTCCGTTAGCACCCTTCATCAAACCAGATATATATATATATATATATGTACACCTCTAAAGCCTAGTGCAGACCGGCCGAATGTCGGACGGCATCGTCCGGTTCATTAGAAACTGGAGTGTTTTGGTGGGGGGGGGGAGTAATTTCCCTGTCAGAACACGATAGCACAGCAGGGGATATCACTGTACTAACATTGGTTTGGTAAGTACAGTGGCTCCGACCTGAGCTGTCAGTTTTCTTCGTTATTTTTAACTAAAAAAACTAGTAGTGTGTATGAGGCTTAAGGCAAGCCCTACATGGTGCACATTTCTTTCCTACAACCACAGGTTGCAGGGAAGAAATTTGCATGATTCTCCTATCAACACAGGCAGTGCTGTCAGGGGAATCAGCAATTATCTTCTCGTTGTGGGGAGGCGGGGAAAGCCATCCCCGCAAAGAGAAAACAGTGATTATCGCTAGCGGCTATAGCAGCCGCTAGCAATTATCACAAGAGAATCCAGCAGGCTGGTAAGTTGATCAATCAATCAACTTGGTACATTCAGCCTGCCCATTAAAGGTTTGGACCTGCTGAACCAGGCAAGATTCGAACCGTGTATGGCCGGCCTAAGTGGTTTAGCAGCCACCCCTAAATGGAGCAAAGTGGTTATAGAGAATTACAGGTGAAAACTTAAATAAGAACTGTAATATTAACAATTGCTTTAAATTAAAACATATAATACCCTAAAATATGTACTCAGTGAAAATACACTGTTTTCCTTTAAGACATTAATGAAGTATTGGAAGATGGCCATTACACAAACTAAAATCGATAACTTTTTCTTTGCCAACAGATCTCTGAGGCCAGATACCATGAGTGGAGACAAGAAGTCCCGTTCTGTTATCTACAAGAAAACCTCCCGCGATAAGGCGGTAAGCATTCCTAAATATACAACATAGTTTTCAATAACTTTTTACAGTTGATTAAACTGATTGATTGGGCAAATTCAGCTAAAACTAAACAAATTCCCTTATCAACACATTCAAGATGAATGGGGAAACACTTTGCTATTCAGACATTCTGACAATAGGGATGCTGTTAGAGTACACTGATCAACGCTGCAGCCAATTAGCTGATGTATTGATCGAACACAAATTTTCCAACAAGCCAATTTGTGAAAAGTCAATCATTTGATCAACTAATGGGGAATGGCAATAGATGGATTGAAATGCGACCGATTCAGCAGGCACTGGACAAATTTTGAATCCATCTATGGCCAGCTTTACCTTTTCTTTCCAAATGTACATCAAAAAGTGAGAAAATCTGAAGTGAAGGAAATCCTCTCTCTGTCACTGCAACAAAGCTTCCCATTGAAAGATTTTCTCTGTATTCCTTTTTCAGTGACAGCTCAACATTTTGGTTTTGACCTTGGTATCAGCCCAAGTGATAGTAGTCATTAGGACAAATAGAGAGGGTAAAACTTTACACATTAAAAAAAAGAAAACTTTCTAGTGCTAAGAACATTTTCTGCAAGTACAGAAAATACCTGTCATTCCACATAGAAATGTGTGTCCTGATAACTTCTTTTGCACTGTTAATGAAAATCTCTTATTTATAAGCTTCCCCGACTATCTTGTTTGTATCCATCATGTTTGTAGCCCAAATTAGGGGAGCATGCCTCCCCTCTATAGATACAATGCAGTAAGTAAGCATTGTCAACATAGGATAGAAAGTGTTATTGGCAGGATCACCACGTTAAAATAAAGGAAAAAGGGCCTGAAAAAAAGAAACTCCACAAGGGTTGGTAAGCTGCACTTTATTTGATTTTTAGATTAAAAAAAAAAAACACATGTAAAAGAAGCATTTACTGTATTTTTATGCTTATGGTTGTGCACAATACCTGCATCCCTTCTGAATGCTGTGATTTTTTCTGCTGGCTTGAACATCACTACAAGCCAGGGGTGTGAACCACAGTAGCGGGTGGAAGGAGCAAGTATTTGGCTCATCTGACGGTGGAATATTTGCAGTGATTGGGGAACAGAGATATGGAGGCTTTTTTAATGCACAAGATACTGGTACAGTAAGCAAATAAAATCTTTTATAGGTGACCTTTATTCTAAAGTGACTCTACGGCGATCAGGACACTTTAAAGTGAAGTTCCAGACAATAATACAACTGGGTCTTAAACAAAAGACTACCCCCCCATTTTTAGATATTTGGGGTTTTTTTCTACTTGTTTTGTACCTTTTGAAGTGTACAAATGTGTACTTCTATCCTAATGCCGCTGTGGCGAGGTACGTAATTTCCGCATTTGGATCAACCCCCTCTCCTCCTTCTCCCCCCCACTGCCTTCTGGGAAATGTGTGTGTCCCAAAACAGGACGGGGCCATTCAGAAAGCACATCGCGACTTGCGCATGCACAGTAGGAAACCAGCTGTGAAGCCTGGAGGCTTCACTGCCGGTTTCCCTTAGTTGCAATGGCGGCACCTGCACCCGAGCCAATGGACGGATCGGCTTAGGGGTGCCGACATCATGGGATCCCTGGACAGGTAAGTGTCCATTATTTGTAGCTGCTGACTTTTAATTTTTTTTTTTAGAGGCTGGAACTCCGCTTTAAGTTGTTGTCTGTGTCCCCAGAATTCTTTCAGTTGGGGCACAGACAGCAAAGAAAAATAAAACATGGGGTTAAAACTTTTAGCACTCTATCTAAATAAAATAAAAGTTTGAGCTTCTTAATAAACAGGCACATGTTTTAATCAGGTTGGTGAAGCTCTAATCACTGCAATTCTTCAGTCATGTACAAAGGCATCTCCTTTTTTTTTTTTTACGTACCTATCCCTTTCTGGAAGTTAAAATGAACACAGCTGCACTTGGCTAAGTGATAATATGACTCCTCCAGTAACTGGCTATAATAGCGTCTTTACAGATTGATTATTTGCACTTTATTTTTAAATTAAATTAGTCATTTTTAATGATAAGACTGAACAAATAATTATGATTGACAAAAGTGATTCAACAGTGGCAATGGTTTAATACAATACCTAAATTCCTAATTTTTTTCTTAAGGGGTTTAAGGAGCAGCAACGATTTCTTTTTTTCACCAACAGGTGAGTGTATATCTCGGTAAAAGGGATTATGTCGATCACATAGAGTCTGTGGATCCAGTAGGTAAGTTCACAAGAACTTCAAAGAGCTCCTTTTGCGCAGTGTATTATTGTGGATTAAAACTTGGAAATAAATAATTTATAACTTCAATACTTTTGTTTAAAGAAAAAAGTTGAATTTTGTTAATTGCCACCTCTATTGTTTCTTGTTATTCTTTTCTCTCTTGTATTTTTTAAATCCTTATCATTATATTTTGTACCGCAGATGGTGTTGTTTTCGTGGATCCTGATCTTCTTAAAGGAAAAAAAGGTAACTGGCCAGGGGATTAAAATGTGTTAGGCTAATACATTGCTTTCACATCTACGATCTGTAGAACATTCTCTACAAAATTCCAAATGCAGAGGGATTATTTTTATAAGATTTGTTTTGAAATAAGTATCAGGCATGGGGCATACAAAATATTCAATGATAAACATATTCCCTGTGTCTCAAGTCCATTTTTATCTATTTCTGTATCATCTGTATGTTTTCAATATTGTCTTCACAGTGTATGTCACCCTAACTTGTGCATTCCGATATGGTAATGATGATATTGACGTCATTGGCTTGACATTCCGCAAGGACCTCTTCTTCAAACGTACACAGGTGTATCCCCCTGTAGAAGATGTAAAATGCCTCACAAAGGTCCAAGAGCGGCTAATGAAGAAGCTGGGGAATAATGCATATCCTTTCGTGATGGCGGTAATAATATATTTCTTTATTTATTTATTTATTTTCTTTTTTAACATAGAAACAGAAACAATGTGTACAGCCTTCCTAATATAGCACTCACAGAACAACTTTTTGTTTTAGATTGACATATAGTTCAAGAGCAGGTTAAGGAACTTAATTCTGTCCATCTCTTCTCTTTTCTCTCTTCTCTTCCATATTTTCCAGGGGCTTCATGGCCCCCATTGTAAAAAAAAAAACCTGTGTATTACAAAGCTTTATCTGAGGTTTCAATAGCAGAGAGCCTCCCTAAAATGAGATAACTACTTCAGTGATCTGCCTTTGTAAACCCTATAGCAGTGTTTCTCAACCTTTTTTCAGTCAAGGCACTTCTACAAAATCTCGAGGCACCCTATTTTAATTGTTAAAAAAACAGAACTAATAGTTTTACATGCAGCAACATCCACATGTGCAGGACACCCAGCGTTAGAGGTGATTTTTTTTCTTTCAAAGCAAATACACCAAAGCAGGGGTGGAGCAAACAAGGATGCTGTGCACATGCCCGACGTCCTCCTTATCAACCAAAGATATCACTGGTTGTTAGAACAGCAGTGGCTAGAAGGCAAGTTTGATCCACTTGCTGACGTGTAAACAATTTTTGGGCAATGTTTAGGCAGTTTTTCAAGGCACCCCTGAAGAAACCTCAAGGCACCCCAGGGTGCCTGGGCACTCTGGTTGAAAATGGCTGCCTTATAGTACTCTGGTAATCCTTTTTTATGTTCAAAATGTTTTGTTTGTAAATCAAAGCTTTTTAGTTTGCCAAATGAAAATAAAACAGTCCTGACGGCACTTTATGCTGTACAAAGGTTAAAGCCTGGTACACATAATGAAATTTTTTTGCATGCTAGTCTCCATATCGACAATAAAGAGGTTGCTAAAGTTATGAAAATTCTCGTACTACAGAATAAAAATTCTGAAGTTAAGTATTTTATTGTATTTGGATTGCATTTTCCGTTAAACATTGTACTGATTAAATGAAAATCGATCTGCTATCGTACGAGAAAAAAATGTGTGCTTGTAACATCGGATAATTTTGCATGACCTGTCTAGATCAGCTCTCGGTAGCTGTGTACTAACGTTCAGATTATCGTACAATCGATTCAAAAGTGGCATTTTTGTCCATTTTTCTGATCGTGTGTACGGGCCTTAAAGGGGTTGTAAAGGCAGAAGGTTTTTTTTATCTAAATGTATTCTATGCATTTAGATGAAAAACCTTCTGTGTGTAACAGCACCCGTAATTACTTACCTGAGCCCCTTCTCTCTCCAGCGATGTCCATGAATGTCTAAACCATCCTGGACACTCCTCCTGATTGGTTGAGACACAGCAGTGGCTCCATAGGTTCCCGTGGCTATCAATCAAAGTCACTCAGCCAATCAGGTGAGTGAGGGGGCAGGCTGGGTCGAGGCTCCGTATCTGAATGGATACATGGAACTCTGACTCGGCTCAGGTGCCCCCATAGAAAGCTGTGGCCAGGAGCAGCAAAGAGAGACCCGAGAAGAGGAGGATCCGGGCTGCTCTTTGCCAAACCAACTGCACAGAGGAGGTAATTATAACATGTTTATTAATTTTTTTTTTCTTAAAACAAGACTTTACAATCACTTTAAGACTTCAAAGCCAATTCTCCATTACTCTAAAAATACATTAAAACAATATATTCTCATTTGCTGTCTTTCTTACAGTTTCCCGATTACCTGCCATGCTCAGTATCTCTTCAGCCAGCTCTGTCAGACGTGAACAAGGTGAGTAAAAAAAATACAACCATCTCTTTCTCACATTGATAATAATGGTTGCTTCAAATGGAAATAGTTGATGAAGAAATAAAGGAAATTGATATAGCATATTAAAAAAATGTATGAGCTTTTAAAACGTATTTGCACAGACAAACTAGCACATATTGTCAGACGAGTGCTGGAACTTCATATGTTTATTTTAAGGCATGTGGTGTGGACTTTGAGATCAAAGCATTTTCAGCAAGCAACTTAGAGGACAGAATTCACAAAAAGTAAGTTAACTAGCTATTTAGTAATGATGAATGGTTCCCAATATTAATTTGTATATAGACTTGTTTGTTACCTGTTGCATAAAATTGGGTATAATATTAAAGATAAAGTATATAAGTAGAGTTGAGCGGACACCTGGATGTTCGGGTTCGACGGGTTCGGCCGAACTTCGCAAAAAAGTTGGAGTTCGGCCCCGAACTTTACCCCAAACCCCATTGAAGTCAATGGTGACCTGAACTTTTGGGCACTAAAATGGCTCTAAAAAAGTCCTGTTGCAACCATGTTGCTGAAATGCTGCCTCCTGCTAAGACATTGCCTATCAGCTGGTAGTGCTGTTTGTTGTGGCAAGCTGCTGACAAAGCTTTTCCACATTTCGGCCATGCTAACCCTGCCTTCTGAAGTCCTGGCAGTGCCACAGCTGCATTGGCGACCTCTTCCTCCTCCTCTGCCTTCGCCTTGTGCTTCCACTGAGCCCCCGGTGTCATTTGGGAATGCCCTCAGCAGCGCATCTACCAGTGTGTGCTTGTAGTTGCACATCTTCCTCTCACGCTCCAGTGAGGGAATTAAGGACGGCACGTTGTCCTTGTAACAGGGATTCAGCAGGGTGGCCACCCAGTAATCAGCACAAGTTACAATGTGGGCAACTCGGCTGTCGTTGCGCAGGCCCTGCAGCATGTAGTCGCTCATGTGTGCCAGGCTGCCCAGAGGCAAATACAAGCTGTCCTCTGTGGGAGGTGTATCATCTGTGTCCTCCGTATCCCCCCAGCCACCCTCCAGTGATGCCCACGAGCTGCGTAGGGTGCCACCCTGCTGTGAACACGGTTCCTCCTCATCATCCTCATCCTCCTCATCCTCCAGAACTGTGCCCTGGCTTGAAAATTTTTTACCTGGCCTATGCTGGTGCAGGAACCCACCCTCCGAGCCACTTGTGAATGACTGGCCTGATAACCGTGGAAATTATCCCTCTTCCTCCTCCTCTTCGTCCTGTGCCACATCCTCTTCCATCATCGCCCAAAGTGTTTGTTCAAGGAGACATAGAAGTGGGTTAGTAACGCTGAGAACAGGGTCATCGGCACTGGCCATGTTGGTGGAGTACTCGAAACACCGCAATGTTGTACACAGGTCTTGCATGGAGGCCCACTCGGTGGTGAAGTGGCGCTGTTCTGCAGAGCGACTGACCCGTGCGTGCTTCAGCTGAAACTCCACTATTGCCTGCTGCTGCTCTCACAGTCTCTCCAGCATGTGCAAGGTGGAGTTCCACCTTGTGGGCACGTTGCATAGGAGGCGGTGAGTGGGAAGGCCGAAGTTCCGCTGCAGCACAGACAGGTGAGCAGCATCAGGGTGAGAACGTTGAAAGCGTGCACAGGTGGCCCGCACTTTCTGCAGCAGCTCTGATATATCCGGGTAGTTTTTTAGAAATTTCTGCACCACCAAATTCAGCACATGCGCCAGGCAAGGGATGTGCATCAAACCGGCTAGGCCTAGAGCTGCTACGAGATTTCGCCCATTATCGCACACCACCAGGCCGGGCTTGAGGCTCAGTGGCAACAACCACTCATTGGTCTGTTGTTCAATGCCCATCCACAGCTCCTGCGCAGTGTGGGGTTTATCCCCCAAACATATCAGTTTTAAAACAGCCTGCTGTCATTTCCCCCTGGATGTGCTGAAGTTGGTGGTGAAGGTGTTATGCTGACCAGATGAGGAGGTGGTAGAGGAGGAGGAAGCGGAGTAGGAGGAGGAGGCAACAGGAGGCAAAGAGAAATGCCCTGCAATCCTCGGTGGCGGAAGGACATGCCCCGAACTGTTATCCGCCTCAGGCCCATCCGCCACTACATTTGCCCAGTGTGCAGTTAGCGAGATATAGCGTCCCTGCCGTGCTTACTGGTCCATGTATCAGTGGTTATGTGGACCTTGCCACAGATGGCGTTGCGCAGTGTACACTTGTCCCCGACTTGTTTGTGCAGGGAAGGGATGGCTCGCCTGGAAAAGTAGTGGAGGCTGGGAACCACGTACTGTGGGACAGCCACCGCTATCAGGTTTTTAAAACTGTCCATGTCCACCAGACGGAATGACAGCATTTCAAAGGCCTGGAATTTTGAAATTCTGGCATTCAGGGTGGGTAGGGGGGGTACTTCTCTTTTTCTCCAGTGTTTGGGAGATGGACAGCTGTAAGCTTCCATGGGACCATGTGGAAATGCTTGGGGATGGTGGCGGACATGTGGCGTTGCTGTCACATCGTCTGTTTGCTAGGTGGCAGGTGACACTGGCACTGTAGAGGTGGTGGAAGAGGCCGAGGCAGCAGCAGAAGAGGAAGCAGGAGGAGCCCAAGACCTTTTTTGGATTTTGAGGTGCTTATTCCACTGCAGCTCGTGCTTTGTATGTAGATGCCTGGTCATGCAGGTTGTGCTCAGGTTTAGAACATTTATGCCTCGCTTCAGGCTCTGATTGCACAGCATGCAAACCACTCGTGTCTTGTCGTCTGTACATTGTCTGAAGAACGCCAGGGAACCCCTTTGAGCTGCCTTTGGTGTGCTAGGTCCCTGGGTGCCGTGGGTAGTAGCAGGCGTACTGTCTAGGGGACGGTTCCTCCGCTTTTGCAACCTGCTTCCTCTTTTTGCTGTGCTGGTGCCTCTGTGCGACCACCACCTCTTCCTCCAAACTGCACACGTCACTCGCATGACCCTCATTCCATGTGGGGTCTAGGACCTCATCATCCACCCACTCTTCACCACTGCCCTCCTTGTCAGTCTGCACACTGTAGAAAGACGCAGCAGTTGGCACCTGTGTTTCGTCATCATCAGAGACGTGCTGTGCTGGTGTTTCCATGTCCTCATCCTGAAACAGAAGTGGTTGGGCATCGGTGCACTCAATGTCTTCCACTTCTGGGGCAGGGCTATGTGGATGGCCCACTGAAAGCACACCAGCAGAGTCATCAAAAAGCATAAGAGTCTGCTGCATGACTTGGGGCTCAGACTGCTTGGCTGATTTACAAGGGGCTGAGGTGAAAGGCAGATGGCCATGGGGTTCGGGTGCCAACTCTGAGCTTTCAGCAAGGGACCGGGTGGGAGTCAATGTGAAGGAACTGGAGGCATTGTCAGCCACCCAATCTACTATCGCCTGTACTTGTTCTGGCCTCACCATTCGTTGAGCGGCATTCGGGCCTACCATATAACGTTGAAGGTTCTGTTGGCTACTCGCACCTGAAGAAGGTGTTTCACTTGTGCGTGTAGCTGGCACAGATCGACCACGTCCTCTCGTTGCAACAGGAGCTTCACCAACACCAGCAGCACCACGACCACCTCCCTTATTTGACGCTCTCCTCATTCTGGATGCAAATGTACTATTTAGCACAAATTTATATTATTTTTTAAATCGGCAATGTGCAATTTTGTGCAAGAAATGCACAGCAAGGTGCAAATGTACTATGTAGCACTATTTATTAATAATAGAAAAAAAAGAATAATAAATTATTATTCTTCTTTTTTTAAACCAGCAATGTAGACGCACTTTTTATTTTTGTGCAAGAAATGCACCGCTGGCCGCAAATGTATTTATAATATTTTTTTTTTTAAACCAGCAACGTAGACACATTTTGTCTAACTGCAATGTAAAAGCAGTATTTAAATATGCCAAAATGTTGCCAACTGAACTAACAGAACACGATTAAAGTAGTGTCCCTGACACACAAGCAGTTGCAAGTCTTGCAAAAATGGCTGCAAACGCCCACCTAACAAACAGAAAAATTGCTTAGGGTTTATATGAGGCACTTTGCTTAGCAAACAAAATGTACTCTAGCAAACAAAAATCTCCTATAGCACCCACCCACCAATAAATCGCTGCTTTTAACAGATTTTCTAAAGGTGTCCCTCACACCAGCAGCAGCATCCTCTCCTTACACTAGTATGAGATGATTTTCTAAAGCTAATCTTTCCTTCACAGCAGCAGCATTCTCTCCCTACACTAGTATGAGATGATGTGACATGCAGCACTACGTGACTCCAGCTTATATAGAGGCTGGGTCACATGATGCACTGGCCAACACAGCCATGCCATTAGTAGGCATGGCTGTGATGGCTTCTAAGGGCAAACGAGTGAAACACTTGTTTATTGGCTGCCCTGCAGCTATTCAACAGGCGCGAAAAAAACCCAAACCCCGAACTCAGACTTTTTTTCAAATGTCCGGGTTCTGGGCACGGACAACCTAAAGTCCGGTACGAACCCGAACTTTACAGTTCGGGTTCATTCAGCTCTATATATAAGTTAAAATTGTACAAATTTTTTGTAGTTTTTTTAAGTATATTCCAGATACATTTCTGTTGTAAGTATAAAAGACTAGAGTCATATATATATATATATATATATATATATATATATATATATATATAAATATATATATATAT